>CM060833.1:23247500-23827500 GCA_030762175.1 Metallyticus violacea
CTTCTTAGGGTATGAACAACTCCGCAATAAACCTTACCCAGACAGCTTGGCCTGATCGGGATTCGAACCCAGGGCTTCCGGATTAGTAGTGGCAAACGATATCACTATACAACGGAGGCGATAATTTGTGTTGTTTTTAATAGAAATGTACCTTTCCTAGTCTATAATTTTCACCAACTTTCAAGCGAACTAACATACAATCATTTAACTTGAGGAATGTGTGGCACGGGTTTTATTATTTTTATTTCCGATAATTCTGAAAATACGTGGTCAAAGTTATCAATGATGAGTCTGGTAGTGTTACTGAAAATCAAGATGCCCAGGAAATGATGAGCACAATAATGAAATCAAGGCTCACGGTGGAAATTTTAATAGACCCACGGGGAATTGGAAGAGAAACGTGAACAAGTAGAGAGATTCAGGGGCGAAAACTACATTAATACAAGTGGCAGACAAGTTCTAGAAAAAGTGTTCATGAATACAGGTTGTAAACGTGCGCGCAACTCCTTTCAAAGCAAGAAAAAAACATTTCAAAGACTTCCATGCCCTTGCAGATCATGTAAGGCAAAAAATATATACATTATTGACCTAGTGCAAAATCACCATTTTAACGCAGAATTAAGAGAAACGGTGTTTTCAGCCCCAATGTATATTTTATGAATAAAAGTATTAAGACTACTTTTTGACTAACCTTATATCAATGATGTATAAGAAGTAATTTATTTTAGTACCTTAACTTGTTAAAAAGGGCAATACATTTCATACTTTATTCTTTTGTTAATTGTAGTAAGTATTCTGGAATTACTATTCTTCGCGATAGGACGTCTGTAAAATATAATTACTCCCTGTACACAAAACAGCGATTAAAAAAAGACAAAGCATTATTAAAAAAACTTTTATACTAAATTCTATTTTCCTTTTGTATTCCTTTGTTAACAAAATACTCAAAAATATTCTTAGCAGAATTCTCACTTAAATACTTTATAATTTAAACCATTTCAACTTCTACATTAATGACATATTTCGACCATATTTGCTAATAACACAAGCAGTTCCATATAACGAAATAAAACGCATAATACATTTTTTTAAATATATAGTGTTAAATTTGAATGAAACTATAGAATGCAAGCATTCGGTTGTATTTCTTCAATGTTTGCCAACCGATAGTATGAAACATTCGTGTTCCCATCGCTACTTTAATGCTCTCAATGTTCTTTCTAATTAAAGCATATAACGCATTCCAGTTTACTGGACATAAACGGTTGGTACTTTTCGTTCGTGAATAAGGCGCAGTGCCAAAGTGGACTAGGAACATTCAGGCCAACATATTTTTTCCCTAAGATGCACAAAGACTTGTTTCTTCTTATTTTATTTACTTTCGTTATTTTTACTATATAGCAATTTCAAATACACATTTACATCAGCAAAACACTTGTTTACCACAGCTCGTAGTGATAAACGCGTATGGTGTGTTTGACTCTCCTGAGGGCTTCACCAGTCGCTTGGAAGGGATCAAAGCTGGCATTGTTCGTGAGGGGATATAAACACCGCTTGCAAAACAATGAGCTCTTTCGGAAATCTGCTGAAGCGCTGCTGTCAGACCTATCGTTTCGTTTAATTAAACTCTCTCCCAAGCTTGCCCTCCACATATGCGCATAACTCGATCGGGAAACAATCCAGCATTATTTCCTATAGCGGTGCTATCGCAAGTAGCTTTACTACCCAGCGCAGTGTATAATCTAACTTTACACCCTCATTTTTCAGTATAGTGGCCTATAGTATGCTAGTTAGTAGTCAGCAGAATCCGCGCAAAACATAACATGTCGTGCGCTGTGCTATAAAGAACAAATAAAATTATAGGCATGACCACATAAAGCGTTACAAGCTAATATCTCTTAAATGCGTCAATAAAGCTAAATACTGATTTTATCAAATCTCATTACAGGAATGGGTCTTTCAGATAGCGCCACAGTAGCATTTCATCGACCACTCCTCATGGGGCAAAGTGGAGAGGGGAACTATACTATTTTAAAAGGATTAATATAAATTGTCTGATTCTGCACAGTAGTACATTCTCTTATAAATAAGATGGCCACTATTTCATTTTCGGAATTTGAAGACATTATGAGCGATATAAGTTTTCGTTTAACAGCACTGGAAAGAGGCATCTTTATTAATAACCATAGTAGTAGTTGGTGCGCCTAACCCATGTTGCAGCTGCAGCAAAATATTAATTGTGGTCGTGCGCTCGCTGTCTGGTGTACAAAGTTGGAAGTGACTGCAGAGCATTTTCGTGCGATGAATTTTTAAGGTTAAATGCGCCATGAACCATCAAGAATATATGGGAAAATTACAGGGAATTTTCCAGACTCCAGTAGAAAAATCCGTAATTGGTTGACGGAGTTTAGGTGTGCACCAAAAGTAGATGAAAACATAGCTCGGGTAGAAGCCATAGGGATGCATTGTCCGCAAGTGACTTACAGACAGGTAGAGAAGTCTCTAAACATTCATTCGAAGTGTAAGAAATTCTGCAGAAATATCTTCTTGTGAGGAACCTTCGTTATCAATTGGACCCCGCAACCTCAAAAAAGAACAAAAGGCGCAAGAGTGGAATGATGACAGAAAATTGTTCCCGACCTGTCCACGATACCTTCACAGGTGACGAAAGCTGGATTTATCAATAAGATACGGATTAAAGAGACGGTTCTGGATCTTCCCAATTGATAACCCCCAGTGATGTCGAAATGTAGGCTTGAAAATGCTTATCAGTTTCTTCTCAGTTAATGGCCATATTGCAACAATTCCTCTCCAGGAACAAAAGTAATCATTGCCATCTGGTACATCAATTTCCACCCCAGGATCTTCAGAACGTGACAGAGTTAAGACTAAAAAAGTCTGGGTTGGGAGTATTGCTGCTTCACCAAGACAACACCTCTGCGCATACCACTTTGAAAACAATGGAATTTCTTCAAGAATTAGGAGTGAGAGTGGAGGATGGTTACCATATATCCCAGATTTGGCTCTATGGGATTTATTTCTGTTTTCAATTGTCAGGGAAAATCTGAGGGGGTCATCAGATTGGGAGTCCGGAAAAAGTTGTTGAGTGCTTTATATTAAGAGTGAGCAGATTACTTCGAAAAGAAATAGGGAAAGTTCTGGCCTTCTAATTCGAAAAATTAAATAGCTACGTCGTATTATTCCAACTGCATTCACTCGCTAATTCGCGCAGCAATATTAGAAGTAGTAATGGGATTTTATTGTGACAGGTTTACAAGTTCACATCTGTACGTATAGTTGTCACATGAGTCTTACCACAGCACATGCTAATACCCTTCTTTTAACAATCAAAATATATACAATGTCAAAAACATTATTTACTATGGTTAACTTTTTATACATACATACATACATACATACATACATACACACACATACATACATACATATATAAGAAATATTTTTTGCAAAATGGGCATAAACAGCATACACCACTTTTTCGTTACACTTAAAAATATCCTTCCTCGAAGGTCTTTCTTTTTCAGTTTTGAGAAGAGAAAATATCCACTGGAAGCTAGATCTAGGCTGTACGGTGGATGGTAGATCTCGTTGAAACCACATTTCTTCACAGCTTCCTTTGCAACAAGAGCTGTGTGCACAGAGGCGTTATCTTGAAGAAGGCGCACACCACCATCAGCTTTTCTCGCCTTTTCTCTTCTCTTTTGTACAATGGATCATAATAGAGGACCATATTTACATCTCCTATAACAATAGTTTGCAGAAATTCTCTCTCGTTGCCATGGCAGAGCTCCAAATATGCCTGACAACAGGCAACTCGTTGCTGCTTTTGGACTGAGGAAAGAAGGCATCCATCTTACACTAACCTTATTCATGTATAAATACTCATAAATAATTCGAAATACTGTTGTTTTAGAAAGGTCCAACCTTGCTGCTAATTCTGTAACTTTGAGCAGCCGGTCTTTCATAATTTCTCTTCCCACAAGAGCGATGTTTTCAGGAGTGAGCACCTACAATGGCCGACCTACACGCTCTTCGCCTTCAATGCTTTCTCGACCCATTCGAAAAAGTTTGGCAAAATCTTTTACGACGAGAGGAATGCTTTGCCATTTATACGGTCCAAATGCTGTTTAATTTAATTTGGAATAAGTCATTCTTTTGTGAAGAACTTAATAACACCTCGATACTGCATTTTGAACATGTTACAATTTTCTACACTTAGCCTTCTTTGTGCAACTATATCTCAACAACTGAACACAGCGGAGCGGAAGTTACAGCTGCAATTATTTACTTAACAGGTGAGGTATGATATAAGGCGATAATACTTATCGGCGAGGACGGAAACTTATGGATCTACCATTGTACATACAGAGTGAGACATTTATGGTGTCGCGGCCATTTTCCTTCGAAATCAAAAAATATTTCAGACAAAATTTGATGTGCTCTTAGGTGCACATAAGATAGCAACCTTATTTCCTCCTTGAAATGCCATTCTCAATGTCATTTCAAGGTGAAAGTGATTTTTTCAAATGGAATGGTGTATTTTCTTTTCCGAGAATGTAAATAGTATTAAATTTTCAGTGTAAAAATTGTAGTACATATTTCAGCTAGGGGTGATAGGTGATGTAAATTTGAATAAATTACACAACTAGTAGTTTTTCACTCACTTTCACTTTACTGGCATCAATTTACATATGTTGGAAAAATTACCGTTTTGAATTTATTGTATCGTTGGCAAAATTCAACACGATTCTGAAAATCATTCTCATGAAGGACTTGATGTAGGCTAATGTGATATGGATAATATTTGTGACGCTTACTCTCTCTCCTTTGAGAGGTTCCCGAATCACATTCCAGTTGACGGGAATTTCGGTGAGGATTAGCGGCAGTTACAGCTAATACAGTGACTTCCGAATTTTCCCCAGTAGCACTTCTCATTCGATGGTGTTTTCTTGGATGCAACCCTTCCCGTTTCGGAGAGTAAGTATGCAAGTCGTTGAAAATTTCTACCAGGTGGCTGCCTTCTTTCAGAACATCGATCGCCGTATAAGTTGCAAGCTGCTCTAGAGTTCTTATGAGCTTTGCCATAAATGAAATCATATCGATCTCTCGTTGATCATGTATCGAACAATGATTGAAAAACGAAGTGGAACTGACTGAGAATAATGTCCTTTGAGGTTTTTGGCGATTATGAGCTCTTGTTTGTGTGCCGATATCAACAAACGGGCTTCTGTGCCCAAACAAATTAGTTTTCTTCATAGCAATAACAAAATAAAAGAGACAGAAGTGAAAGTGAGTGAAAAACATCTGCTTCTTATTTGTCCAATATTTACATAATCTGTCACCCCTAGCTGATAGATGTACGAGTACTTTTATACTAAAAATTGAATGCTCTTTCCGTTCCAGGAAGAGAAAATACATCATTCCATTTGAAAAAAAAATCAACTTGACCTTGAAATGACACCGAGAATGGCATTTCAAGGACAAGTTAAAGTCTTACCTTATATCCCCCTAAGAGCTCTTCAAACTTTGTCTCAAGCAATTTATATATATATATATATATATATATATATATATACAAACACACCGATATACTTGTAGCAAGAGAAGCATTCTGTATATTTAATGCTTCATGGCTTCTCTAAGAACAAACACGTCTAGTTAGCAAGTTAATTTACTCACTGAGATACTGTTAGAACTTCTATGAAGATAAATCAACATCAATTAAAGGAACAGTGGAACGTATTTCCCGTAAAAAAAAAAAAAAAAAAAGGAATACCGGGAAATTGTTTCGTAGTTGGCAAACAAGTGCTATGCCAGAGAGCTCATTTGCACACACTTCTTTGAGAATCTCTTAGCCCAGACTCTGTATAAATAGTATGTCAGTGCTTGCAGCCCTATAATCCGTTCTAACTTGTTTGTCCTTGACGAGGGAGGGAAATTAGTTTTGTTATGTTTGTGCAGGCTAGATGAGGTGAGCGCTGTATCTTTAACGCGTGGGATGTAGTCTTTTATTTTGAGATAGCAGCTTGTTTAATCAATTCACCCGTGCTACTAACAGCCTACGTTGTGTTTACGTGACCTTTATAACATTTACCTCTCCTATGAGACCGTTGTACATCAAACGGGACGAAAAATACAAACTTTCTTGCAATACTGTTCTACACACAAATATGGAGTTAGATTGCTTGAACGTCTTGTTAAACTGTTTCATTCTTGTTGTTTCCGAATATCTTCTGTATTACTTAGGGGTTATTTATGACGATTAATAATGATACGGTTGGCCTTCAAGGATTCTACTGGCTTTTTTATTTGGCTAAATATATCAACTTCATTCTATATTAAAATTTCATTTTTTTTATTCAGTTCATGTTTATTGGTCTCATGAACTTGATGCATTGCACCGCTGATATGACAGTATTGTAGCGGACTTATGAAGCAGAAAGACATAAGGTGCCGCTACGTAGGTGATAATGAAGGTTATTATTATTTGGTTTATTTATACGATCTTTAATATCTCAGATCATCAGAGTCCCATTCAATCCAGAGCTTGAAACTGCCATTAAATTTTGCTCAGAGGCCTCTTCTTTCAGACTTGACGTTATTTTACACACACGGCTTTACTTCCTTTCCGAAAGAAGCCATCGAGCCTGGAAGGGATTGAACCCGCGATTTTGGGTCTACGAGACAAGTATGGCTACCACTATACCACCAGGATCGACTATTAAATGATACAGTTATGGTGCATTAAGGGGGTTATTGACCACTTCCTTGGTCTAGTGATTAGCGTTAAGAACTGGAATTTTTCAAAGTTTTCTGGAACGGGGTCCATCCAACCTCGTAAGGACATTTGGGAAGCTACCTGAGGGAAAGGTGGCGTTCTTCGATCTAGGGAGCCATCTGACAGAGACTGGCGGGATGCCGGCATGCTGATAATGACCACATGCCCCTTTGCAATACTGCCCTGTGTCAATGAAGTCGTGAGGCGGAGGTAGACGAAGCAGAAGTTGCTGCGGCAGGCCAAGGCTCGCTACAAACTGTAGCACCAATGAGAACAAGAAGCGGAGGTACCTAAATTTAGTCTGTAGGGATAAGTGAAACGACTTAATGATGGCGGAAATGAGCTCGGAATCCTTGACACCTTAAAGCTATCTGGCATTCACCTTCTGGACAAGGAAAAACTCCGAAATAAACCTAACCCAGATTACATTAACTCATAATTACACAGAGATAAAATACGCTTTCTGAGTAAAAAGGGTAATCACAGGTGAAATTTGGTCAACATCTTCGACCAATGCCAATTTTTTGTTTTAAAGTGAAAAATTCCCCAAATTAAAAATAAAAGATAATTAAGTACAGTAATAGCAACGCGTAAATGCATCCCTTGTGCTTCTCCTGTCAGTAAAACTACCACTTTCTTACAAAAAAAAAAAAAAAAAAAAAAAAGGACTATCATTTGCCCCAACTCAAATGTAACCGTCTTAAATTAGTTTCTGATGGCGTAAACTTTTGCGGGTATTTAGGATGACATTACTATTGCTAAATTAAAACAATGTAATTTACGTCAGATGTCTCTCCTTACCTTTTCAAGCTTCGCTTTCCCTCCTCCTTTACCTTCCAGCCATCCTTGCGAAATTTTTATTAGCCGTTTTTAAGTATGATAAGTGATTCTGCATTTCAGAATAGATCACCCCGTATGATAACTTGACCTTGCGCGAGAGGTCAGCACTAAAAAGGCTATTTAATAATCTTAATCTAATAATTCTTCCGGCAGATAAAGAATACCCAATAGTATTACAAGATATTTCTTCCCACAATGCCAAAGCTTACCAACAAATTAATGACGTCACTTATTATGAACTATTGTCTTACAACTGTACACTCAAGTTTAAACAAGATATAAATTCGTTTATCGCTTATTCTGGTATTTGGTCCCTACAACATCGCTTTTTCGCTCCTAATCCCATCCCAACAAACATTTTCCTCTTAAAATTCATAAATCGCCCAGGTAGCCAGTTTCCACTCCCCCACCGAAAGCATTTCTGCCCTGGTAGATTTTTGATTACATTCATTACAACTACATTGTTCTGTATCAAAGATTCCTATCATTTTTTGAGTACGCGTAAGAAAATTTACCCTTATACCCCATACCCCAGCGACAGATTTCATTTGCCTTCTAGCTCATCTGGTTGTCACCCACAATTTGATAATAAGTATTATTTACTAATTAAAGACACTGCAATGGACATCAGAGTGGCACGGTCTTATGCCATTCTTTTTATGGCACGCTTAGGGGAGGAATTTCGTAAGTCAGAACCTCTTGCACTATGGTTGAGATATAGTGATGAAATATTCGTGCTTTGGACCCATGTCTCAACATTTCTATCACTTCCTTACCAATCTTAGCAAAAACCTTTCAGTTAATTTCAATATTACATTTAATTTTAACCATTTTTTTTAATTTTTATTTTATCTTCTATCTTATTTTTCTTAACCCGCAAGTTTCCCCTTATTCCTTGTTTTATTTGTTTCCATGCATTATCTCGATATTAAATATTTTAATATTCCAGCTTCACTCGTCTTCTGCCTTTGAAGAACACAGGTGGTTCGAAATAGGACGGTATTTGTGTTATTATTTAAGTGTTTAATTTATAACTGCTTCTCTACAATAATTTTTAATTGCATTGTTCCAAGTGTTACTATATTTTTAATTTTTATTGTATAATATATATATATATATATATATATATATAACTGATTTTCACATCAGAGAAATTTAAACTCCCGTTGATAGATAAGAGTATTGTAAATGGCTGTAGTTATATTTTAATATATTTTCAAAATAAATTGATTCATTTATAAATGCATTCAAAATATCCTACCCCACGCTTTTTAATACTTTTCTTAACTTTTCAGAAGTTATTAATAAAACTTTTTGTGTTATACTTTTTAGGTAACTTGAATGTTGTTCAATACAATAATTAATTTGATCAGTAAAAAAACTTATGAAAAATTTAGAAGTAAAAAGTAAAGGAATATTTTTCTGATAATTAGTTTTATATAACTTGTACGTTATTCAAGATATATAATAATTAATTTGATCAGTAATAAAATATATGAAAAATTTAGAAGTAAAAGGTAAAGGAATATTTTTTTTCTGAGATAATCAAAGTGGTGGGAAAAATATATGGAACTTTTTTTTATTAACATTAATATTTTTATTTCGTCAGTCTTATAAATTCTGCATCGTGTAGTACATTTAGTACATTAGCATATTGTGTCATATACATTGTTGTAGTGTCTTTAATTATTATTGCTGGGCAGGAAGAAGTAACCGTTAATTGAAAAGTCCGATGAAAGTTGCGGGTGAGCCTTGGCCTGCTGCGGCGACCTCTGCTTCCTCAATCTCGGTCTAACGACTTCATTGATAGAGGGCAGTATTCGCTTCACCCCATATGGCTACTGAATCACACAGTTACTTTGCATATAGGTGTTCTAACACGTGGATGATGTTCTTTTAATGAAAATACCTGAGCAAATTTTCTCCGGGTACCCCAATTTCTCATATTAATTGCTCCATTGCCATCATCTCCTATGTCGTTAGGTGCTCGACTTCTGTCATCAGTGTTGATCAGACAAGTGAACAGACAATAGACCTATTTATCGTTCTCCTAATAACGCCAGGCATCTTTGTGCTTCACTAGTGCCCATTTTTATTGTTATACACATTAAAATATATTTTAATCAGGGTCGTAGACCGTACTTGCTTAAATATGATACACAATTAAAAAGGGGAACAATCAGTAATACAAATACAACAACATTAACAGCAACAATAAATAAATAAAATATATAAATACAAATTTTAAAATTTTGTGGAACGATAGTTACAGACATATGAATGGAAACACATTATTTATAATTATGCTAGTTATTACGTTCTAACCAGAGAATAAATTGCTTCTAGCTTCACGCACTTTAGCTAGGAAAATGTCAATGTTCAACCAATTAGTATGGTTCGCAAACAGGTCCCAGCATGCCCATTGACCTCTAATTGCCTTAAAAAGTTTTCTGGAAGCAAGGTTTGTTTCTCATATGTTCCCAGTGGGTACATTCGCCAGAATATGCACTCATTCCTCATCCCCTCCACAAAATGAGCAGATTCTCCTATCTGCTATCGGTTATTTTTTGAGCTTTCCAGCTTTCTATCTAAACCTGATCTCGTCTTTCTCCCTAGAACAAATATATACACATATTTACCCCCAGGTTAATTTCATTTTATTTCATTTGATAGGCTCAAAGAGACTTTATGTTGCATTCCGTCTCGATTTCCTGCCTATTGATACCCTCTAGCCTTGTTCTAATCTTCTTCCATGCAGTTTTATTATTTTCATTGCCCCGTCGCCATATTGAACACCTCTGAGTCCTCTTTCCACCTCTGTATCTGGCGTCTAGTATTTAGCGCGGAGTGTGGACTAGTTTCCCTGCATTAGTCTAAGTCAATATTTCACCGCCCTATTTACTATTAATCGTATCTTCATAGCCACTCCCCTTATGACCCTACAGTTTGACGTTCCTATGAAGAGCCCGAGAACCCTTTTCCAAAATCGAGTTATATTTTATTTACATGTTCAGCTCCCCCATCCCCATATTTCATTTTCATAAAGCAAAATAAACTTAATCATGGCATTGTACATCCTCTCTAGTGTATCTACTGGTTTATCTGAAACGCGGGTCAGAACACGTAGTAACTCATTTAGTTTACCTCGTGCTTTATAATTAATAATAGATAAGTGCTTATTGCATTTCCCACTCATATTAAAGGCTACTCCAAATAACAAAACGTTTTAACATTTTGCATTCCTTGTCCACTGCAGTACCGTACAAGTAGTCATTGTTTCGGTTTTATTAACATTTATTACCATGCCCCCTTTCAGGCAATATCTTCTAGGACGTAATTCTCTGTGCTTCACTAAAAGTTCTTCTAACAGATAAGGAATATTTCTATCGTCAAGACAGCCCTCACTCTTTGGTGAGTTTTAACTTTCAGGATTTAGAGTATTAATTCTACTTAAGTATGTTACATTTGGCTGCATCCCCTTTAAGGTATCTAATTGTATCAGGGTGGGGCACAGATGGCACAAGATAAAATCGTTGTATGTGGTCTGCTCAGTTAGATGGACATTGGGCAAGATAAATGTTCCTCTTTTTCAACGCAGTGCACGTTCTCTACTAAGCCTCACCATCTGCTATAACTTTTAGTTTAATAACATGCTCTCTGTGACACGATGCAGCTGCAGGTAACTGACGTTTGTCAGGACTTGGGTCGTAAAGATGTAACCCGCGACATTTCCACATTTGACTGAAAATCAAGCATTTGAAGTGTTGAGGCCTGCAGAGTGATTGATAACTTAAGTCCAGATTTATTGCAAAATACACTTTTTATTGGTGACCTTCAGAAAAGATGGAAGAGTACAAAAATGATATACGCGAATTATCAAACATTATGGGAAAGTTTTATTTTTACTTATTTCATACTAATCTGCCTATTTCTGCCCATTTAAAATTCTTGTCTTATTTTAGCGAATTTTCTCATGGCGGGAATAAAAAGAAATATAATACTTTCTTATAATGTAGCTCTTGTAAAGAATATTTTGCGGGTATTTATAAAGGAAGTGTGCTAGCGATGTATTCAGGTCCAAGAGGGTTGCTATCTAATTGTCTTGGATTTTTACTGAGACGCCAATTTAAAGCATTATTGAGAGATTTTTGGTTGCATCCTTTGCTAGACCTGACATAGGACACGCTCTCGTTTCACAATGCTTATTGTTAATATAAAAATGTTGAGAAGAAATGCCCTTTGTTTAGTAAATGGTTTCAGTTCATAATTTGACATCATGTCGAAGACAAGTGAGCATTTAGGTACCAAACTGTACAAATAAATGCAATATGGTAATGTCTGGCAATCCTAACCTAGAAACAATAAAAGCAGGTAAGACTCTCAGAGGTGAAAATGTAGATTCTGTGGACATGGACACATCGACCAATGCTTGTTTCAATTTTGCTCCAATACTATGGTGGATGTTGAATGTTCTTTTTCTATTCTAAAAATACATTATCTTATAAACGAAAAAAGTTCAGTATAGATAGTTTTAAGAAACGCCTTGTGATTTTTCTTTATAAATAATGTTGCTGTTTAAATATACAAGTCGCATTTTTACCTTTTTTAATGCCTGAATATTCAAGCTCTAGGGAATACCAAGTAAAACACAACAATGATACATCCTGAAACTTCCAAATGATTGTGATAACTCTTAGATTCAAACACACATTTCCTACATGCAGTAATTTCTGTGTAACCAGTAAGGACCAGTCACTAAGGAATCTTACTATTAGCATTGCATGAAAAAAAGTATGTACAGAGAGTTCGAGTCACGCTTGATCCGAGAAAGCTGGCTGGAGGAAGCCGGTAGAGCGCGAAGTAAATAGCGACATTCTAGATGCATAATTTTCCTTCAGTGCTGCGCAGCCCATACGTTTCCGGCCATTGCTTAGTCAGGCTGAGAGCTGTTGACAACAGAACACGCTTTTGCGCTAGTTCTATGTTACCCGTTGTTGCTTTGTACATTTGAAGTGTATAATTTTTATTTTGCCTCTCCCTAAATTTTCAGAGGACAAGTTTAAATAGTTTATCAAAACTCGGGGTTAACTTTGTCACGCCACTCTTAGTATTACAACAGAGGTAGGTATTGTTTCATGTCATAAAAATGCATCCTCTTTCTCCCACAGCAGCAAGCGCTTTCGAAAAACGCTCGGGTCACTGAGCTAGGTGAATCAATATTGTACAATAGAGAAAATCCAGGTATTTATTTTACCTGTGACGACTCTTCACCCTCGGAATTTGGCCGGCATAGTGCCCTGTGTTCTGCTGATTCAGGTCTCTGCGAGGAAAGGACTTACTGTAGAGAATTTAAATATTCTTTCATTTATCGGAAGCTAGTATGAAAACTGGAGCAATGCTCCATTTCAGTTAAAATAAAAACAATATATTGGTTTATCTTATTCACAAAGTGGCTATGAAATGCAGTGTGCAGAATCATTTAATCGACCTAGTAGACAAGTGCTCCTTCAGCTCTTTTTGTTATTATCAGTGCTAGGCCACTCATCTTTCGGCCTAGGCATATCTCATTTTGTTAGGTAACCGGGGTCTGTGTAACCTGGAATTTGCACAGTGCATTCAGGTAATTCTAGTAAGTGGCATTAGTTAGTGGCATATTTAGTATGAGTGATGATCTATGAAGTTTTCTACATTAACAATGTTTTTTCAGAACATTGTATTTCTCTAAGCATATACTGTTTAGTGTCAATATCCTAATTCAGTGTGAATGGGCGAAAAATCTAAGAATATATTCATTAAAGTTAAGCAGGAGATATTTTCCACCGAGCAGCAAATATGGCAGAAGCTTGTGGGACCAAATAAAGGTATTACGAACTGAAGGACCGAAATCTAAAAGAATCGAAAACTTCAAATATCTGATTTGGTCATAAACAGCCAAAATGAGGTTGATTTGGATATTAAAGGAATGCTGCTACAAGGAACTAAAGTTAACAGCATTCATTTGCAGATTGAAGAGCTTCAAAAGTTCAGTTAAGCACGTGCTGTTAGTACTATGCTTTGGCATCAGTTGAGAATGTTATGTATATAAATCAGTGGCCAAGTTGTTCTTAGTATATAAAACCAGAATACCTTTACCACAGATAATCCCACACCAAACTCAATTTTTCTATCATAAAGAGAGGTCTATTGTATACAGTTTGGATTTTCGGAGCATCAATAGCGAGCATTCACACGAACATTTCGGTGGAACCACGCTTCTTCTGGAAAGAACACAAGCTATGGGCCGATTAAACCCTCAGTCACTGATGAAAGAAGCCACTCACAATAATGCACACATGCTACGGGATCACCTTGTGTAGACAATGGACACAGTTTGAATAATTTAGGTAGTGATTTTGTTGGCGCACGTTCAAGATTTGCGCAAAGTTCGTTTAATTTGTCTTCGTGTGTGTTTCTTGTTTTGTACTGAATCAGTAGTTTTGAAATTTATTCACAAGCTCGTGAATAGTAAGTAGTTCAGGAAGGAGGCAATCGCCCAAAGAGCTTCTGCTTACATTTCTAACGAACGCGACGTGCTGATTCATATTTGCAACAACATTTACACACAAAAATGCGTTGTTCCAAAGTCTTCGCAAAAGAATGTAGACTGATGACTGCTCAGAAGTTCAAAGCAGACAAATAGCTGTGAGTGGAGAGGGAACTCAGCCTTGGCCGAGACATAAAACTACGAGCGAGCGGTGAGGACATATTCTAGAAGCCCGGTAATTGTCATAAGCACAGCTAGCTACAACTGCTACCAAAATTTAACGAATAATTCCTGGTTATACTTTGTAAAGATGCCTAATGAACCAATCCAAGTAATCACTTACATAAATATTGAAGACGTCCTTTCTCTACCCAAGTGTTGTACCAAAGAGGGAGATTTGTTGATTTGCTTTATTTACGGAAGCTCTTTAAACATCTCAGATCATCAGCGTCCCTGTCAATTCGGGGCGTGAAACGGCCGATAAATTTTGCTCAGAGCCTCTTCTTTCAGGCTTGAAGTTCTTTTACGTACCGTAAATCTACGACATCGGAACCACGGCTTTACTTCCGTTCTGAAGGAAGCTATACTTAGGTTTTTTACGCCCGAAAAATCCATCTATAATTACCGGGGTTGAACCTGCAGTCTTGGGTTTAGAAGGCAAAGGTATAGTTACCACTAGACCATCGGGACCGACCAAATGTGCCTTTAAATATTTCCATTATACAAAACCTCCTGTGTGCAGAAATTTTGAGATTGCCCTATTTGATAATTGCCTTATTCTATTGATTCTAATGCTACACAAACATCTTGCTGCCAGCAGCTGGGACTCTGCCATTGAAATACTACATCATACATAATTTGTTCTGTGAAACTCTGCCGAAATGTGGAAGATATGAGACAAGATGTATCTGCCATGATGTCCAGCGATTTTAAACGAAGGCAAACTAGAAAAGTTGCTGAACATTGGCCATTACGGAAACATTTACAGATAATGATACTCTAATATGGAAATTCCACATGTCATCTAATGTGAAGAGTCTTAAGAAACACATATTCTGAGGTAATTTGTTTGCTAATGCCGAGAACGGTTCTGATCCTATTATTTCTTTTTTGCCAGTTTATATGCCACTTCATCTGTACTCTATACATTGATGTTCTAGTTTATTCTATGTGGAAAGTTTAATGAGTGTGACGATTTTATGTTTTACTGCCACAAACTTCAAGCTAAGCATTTGAACTATATTAATTGTATTTTTGTCACGAAGAACATCTCTATTAGGACACAGTACTTTAGTACGATATTTATGAAGTAGAATATTCAAGTTATGCATTATATCTTAAGAGGTTCTCTTTTAGAACTAAATTCTTTCACAGGTCAGCACCATGCAGTAGTGGCAGTGAAAAACAGGATGAGAGATTTAGAAATGCTGTTCTGGTCATGCCCTCGAGCGTGTGGAGAGAGTGTGTTGATAGCAAAAAATGAAATGCTCGCCTCGCGTTAGTTTTTTTTTCTTCCTAATTGGAATACTCTTGTCTAAGTGCCCTAAAGGCAAGGACCAGCAAACAGAAAGGAAAGTTCGTATGTTTGACGTAGCGAACAGCTCAATTCTTCTAGTTTTTCTACTTTAAAGATGTATTGTATTACGCAAGAAATGTTAATATGATACGCTTTAATATAAAATAAACTATCAAGAGTGGTTATGTCCTTTAAAAATCTTTTCCAGGACTATGTTTGGCTCTAGATTGAAGTGCACTGCTACTGGACAGCCTCTTGCTAGTTATTCTATGTTTGATGAACTTAGGCAAATGTTTCACTGGTTAAGTAAGGGCATTGAGAAGTGTGTGATTTGTTTGAGCCTGCATTGAACTAGGTAACTTGTACATTTAATGGCACACTTATTAAATCAGTATAAAATCCTATAATACCAATATATGTGCAGATATTTCTGGAATTATATATATATTATAGTTTGTCGGAAAAAATCAAGTACTAAAAATATTTGGAAAAATTTGCAAAAGATGTATGAATGTATTTGTCTTTTACACAGAAACTACTTGAAGCAAAGGGTTAGAATTTTTATGTACATGAACACCTTGTATTTCATATCACGGAACTGTTGAAATTTAGCTGCTAATAGAAATTCAGTTTAAATTTTTGCTCTACAAATATAATGAAATAAAAATACACATTACAAAATTTAAGAAAAATATTAATTGTTGTAAAATCTGTAATACTGAAACATTGTAGTTCAGTGAATTTAATAGTTTCTTAAATAATAATGTAACATTTATACTTTGTGGTTAGTAGTTCCTGAGAAAAAAATTACACAAGTTTAGAAAAATATCGTTTCCAGGTAACACCAAATGGAACTTAATTAAATATCATGAATTATGCTAATGCATTCCAGAAGAGCAATGATCATTAACAGCATCTCCTGCTTCCTTATGGTTGATTAATCTGCTCTTTTTATGAAAGAATAAATAAATTTACTTCAAAAAGTAATCTGCAAAAATACTTGAAATATTAATGATTTCAGTGAAAGAGGCACACCAACATTTAAAGGTACGTGCAGTCCCTTTCAATGCATTTTCAAAGTGTTAAATGTCTGCAACTCATAAATATACAAGTATTTTCTTTGATTGATTTATTTATGGACGCTCTTTAACATCTCAGGTCATCAGCGTACCATTCAACTCAGGGCGTGAAACAGCCGACAAATTTTGCTCAGAGGCCTTTCTTTTAGGCTTGAGGTTCTTTTTCGTGATATAAAGGTACGACACGGGATCCACGGCTTTACTTCCCTTCCGAAGGAAGCTATACTTAGGATTTTTAAGCCCGAAAAAATCCACCGGTCCTGACCAGGTTCAAACCCGGGATCTTGGGTTTAGGAGGCAAGTATGGTAACCATTACACCACCAGGACCGATATATACGAGTCTATTCTACATTAGAAATAATCACAGATTTATTTTGATTAAGAACAGAAAATGTCATATTTTGCACTTCCACGTTCCCTTGTTATACAACAAATATCTTTCTTCACTAGAGGTGGATTATATAGAGATAGAAGAGAAACTTCTCTGTGTAGTTAAAGAATTTATGTACATGGAGAGCTAACATTCGACTTCTTGAGTGAAGTTCGCTAGTAGAGGTTTTATTATTTGTGTTCTTGTATTAAAGAAAGCGCTGCTTTAATTTAGATGCGTCTAATTTCAAAGCTCTTTACATTACATATTTATTCAGTAACCAACTGTCATTAGTACCGATTTCTCTTGTATCACTGACATGCTGATGACATTTCGTGAATTTACTGGATATTTACTCGGGAAATAGAGACCGCTGTCTCCACATTTTTGCAGCATATCGTTTTCAGGCCTCCGTTTTGTACGTTGCTACACGTCCCTGTTCAAAGATAGAATGGCTTTTCCCCTCGTTTCAAGGTTCGTTCAACAACATGCTGTAGCGCAAGGGAAAACATCGTTATTTTCATCTCGTAAATGAAACAGTGAAACATGTAGCCAGCTGGATATCTACACCTACTGTTTCCACGTTAGTTTCTATGCATTACACATAATGTCCTCCAGCTGTGGAATATAACATGCATTTCATTTTTGAGTACTGGAATGAATTATATCAACATACCTGAAGATGATAGAGCAAATAATGGCGTAGCTTGGAAATGTATTTTCTTTACCAAAGAAGTTCCCCATGAAAAAGTATTTTGAGGACGTATCCCATAGATGTCAACAAGAAGAGCTCCAACAACTCAGGTGGCTACAACAATATCCCAAAGTCTATAAGTAGGCGGATTGATAACTGAAACACTTTGTTATCGAATGTTGCTGATGATGTGTGTGAAGTTTGGTTATGATTCTCGTTACTTTCAAATAGCTGGTAACTGAGTTGCTCCAGGAATTGGAGGGAAAGCTGGAAATCTCTCGGAGCAAGATCTAGTGAGTACGGAATGACAAAAATATTTTCCTTTTAAACGTTCTCAGCAAAATGTTCAGTTCTTTTAACTGAGTTAGGGCGAGCAGAACATTGCTATTCAAAAGTTCAGGATGTTTATGTATGACAAGTTGCGTCAAGACTTCCCAGTATCCCTCGACAAGCATTGTGGTTCGACGAGACCTTCCGAAAACTTCAGAGTATCGCCAGTCGCCTTCACCTGTCCTGTAGAATGCGCGACCTCTTGGGTTTTTGGGAGTACTTTCACAATAAAACTGAGTTCAATGAACGAATCACCTTCTCTTTGGTTCATTTCCATAAAAAGAAATATATATATATATGTATATATATACACATCTGATGGATGAGAATCAAGTTTCCATCCAGGTGAAAGAAGTCTATAAATTTCAGCACTAGTGACACGGTTAACTGGTTCAACAACATTACACACTGCGAGGGTGGAATGCAAGTCGCTTTGGTCGCCTTCCTCTGCGTCCTTCTTCATGCACACATTTACTACTTTCCATGGACTATATATTAGTTACCCTCAGACTACTTTGTATACTCTGTTTCCCTTAATACTAGGCAGATTATTTTGTGATTTGTTGTAATTAATTAACAATACTTTATTATTTATATTTCTGATGCCTTCCCCTTGAGTAAAGGGTATTTTGTAGTCAAACACGCTTGACCGCACGCAGTTTCACAATCGAATACCTCCTTGATGTTAATGCACATGAAACTACTAATGCTGAAACATATCCCAACAAACACTCAGTCCACCGACTTATTGTTGCTGATTGTCTTTAGAGATAAAAATAGGGAACTTTACATTGGATGATGCTTATACATAGCGATTCAATGAACTATGAACCAACTTGCGATTTTTTCACTGAGTGTGTACATCCATGTTTTCCACTGTTGACTGGAACAAGATCACGTTAGCTTATGGCCTTCAGTGGAGATGTGAACGGGCTGCGCTGGAGCCTATCTTGGCAGTAGCAGGCACAAGTAGCGGTGTCTTACAGTTGCGTAAGAAAATTAGAGATGGACTGGCATGCTGGGCTAAATACGGACATTTCCCCAACCAAAGTACGCGAAGCTAGAAGCATTTATTTTCTGCTTAGAACGCAATAACTAGTGTAATTGTAAATAAGATGCGAGTAAAGCTGTACCGACTCATGTATCTGGAAATAGCTATCTTCTCCTTTTTATTTATTATTATTTTTTATATTTTATTATTTTCTATCTCTCTAATTGTGTATCATACTTAAGCATGTACAGTCGATGAGCTAACCATAATATAGATTTTTAACAATAAAACTATCCCTGTGTAAAGTGTAAATATGAACATTTTATTTAATATATTATACTGTTTTTATTTCAATTGATTATGCTTATAATTATTGTGAAATAGTTAATTTTTTTTATAAATGTAGTTATAATACATTTGAGCTGGTTCTATTACTACTACTCTTACTACTACTACTACTACTGGTACTACTATTTATTATTATTATTATTATTATTATTATTATTATTGCAATGTTATTTATTCCGTATAAATAGCCCATTATTATGGAAATAGGGAGTTACAAGAAAACATAATATTGCTTATCTTGATTTATTTATCTATTTTTCGCTTAGTTCCATAATGCTTTTAATAATATTTTAAAGAATTACTCACACAACAATGTTACGCTATGAAAACATTCAACATTAATATCTGATAATAACTCTGTTTCGGAAAATAATAACTTAACATCTGCAATAAATACTTTTTAGTGACTATGCCGGACATGATCAGATAATATTTACACACGCTCAACAGAACCAACTTTCTTGGTCACCCAGTACATGTCCTTTACGTGTATACCAGAGACTACAGCTGAAGAAATATCCTCGTAAGCCGCCAGAGAATTTCAATATTCCAGTGAGCGTTTATTTAAATTTAAAAGCATATAAATTTCGTCACTTTTCAGTGCTAAGGCGCGACCCTTCCTTACGCTTCGCAGCCTTCCCATTCTCCTTCAATTTAATGTAGCACATAATTTAATTGAGCGCTTTCCTCATGGACGATAGGAGCAGCGATTTATTCAACTTTCGTTACGCGTGTTTCCTAATAGTTTTACTCTTGAGGAACAGAAATTTTGCATCAAGGAAATTAGGAAAGCTAGAAGAGGAAATGGAACAAAGAGGAATTAAATAAACGTCGGAATTAATGCGCTTGAGAACGAATTTCCTACATGTATAGAAAATGTGCTTATATACTTCGACCAATTTATTCAATCTACCTCTGTATTTGTTCTTAAAGAGTTGGAGCAAACTTTAAGAAGAATATGTAAAAAGAGTTTTTTTCAAACAATTATTGGAACACTATTATGTCTGAAGTACTAACCTAAATGTTTTTCTGTTTGAGCATTGAAAACAAAAAGTGAACATCTCATTGAGTTGCATAATAAACAGATGTTTATGCAACCCTAGTATTAAAACACACTTCTTATGAGGATATAAATCGTGCACAAATAGCCTAATTCTGACACTGATTACGTAGCAACTAATATTCCATGAAGTCATCGCCGCCTTCATTACACAATTTGAAACAACGCAAGAAAAAGGTGAATCGCCTTGAACAAGCATACCAACATTCAAACACGAGAATCAATTTATGAAACAAATGTGTTGAAATTATAACAACAATATAAGTTATTAATCATCTTAAATTAACCTCCATTATCTTGGAAACACCGAAATGCAATTAATTAATTAATCACTTGCAATTTCTTTCATTTCAAAACTTTAATTTTGTACCATAGTAATCTCTATTATACTAACAGACAACTTCCTTAACCTTACTACATTGATTTTATTTGCGAATACACACACCAGAGCGTCGCAGAATCTTCGACTGGAAAAAATAAACAAATCTAAAAATATAAATTTTAAATTACTCACCATAATACCAATCAATAAACGATATATTATATATTTATCATCTCTGAAAAATGTGCCAACTAGATTTTTTCATTAGTTGAACTAACAGCTTTTTTTTCCTCCATGTACAAAATTTGCCATATTCCATTTGTATATGTCGGTCCTGGTGGTGTTTGCCTCCTATACCCAGATCGCGGGTTCAAACCCGGCCAGAACCGATTGATTTTTTTCGAGCGTAAAAATTGTAAGTATGGCTTCCTTCGGAAGGGAAGTAAAGCCGTGGGTCCCGTGTCGTACATTTACGGCACGAAAAAGAACCTCAAGCCTGAAAGAGAGGCCTCTGAGCAAAATTTGTCGGCCGTTTCACGCCCAGAGTTGAAATGGGACGCTGATGACCTGAGATGTTAAAGAGCGTCCATAAATAAATCAATCAATCCATTTGTATAAATTTTTCGATTTTTGAGAAATTAACAAACCCTCAGTTATCTCAGCTTTCTTTATAATTTATTCTGGAATGATATTCATATTTTCAATATCAAACAGTACGGAATTAGCATCCATTTCCATTTTAATTCTTTAAAACAACAACAAAATAACACCGTCATAAAAACAAGTACTAAGTGCAATATAATACATCATATCTACTGCATCATAATATCACATTTTCCAATTTTTTAATACTTGTTAAAATATTTTAAGCTAAAATTGCATAAAACGCTGTGTGCGGCATTGTATAATCTTCATTATAAACATTCCTAAAAATTAGCGCGTTCACTTCCGCTCAAGAAACGCAGTTACCAAGATAATAAACTAGTGAACATTAACTTTTTGCTCCTGCTGAAAATAGATATGTTTAGTTTTTTAAAAAAAAAGTTCTTATATGCCCAGTGAGCATTCTATTCTCCCCATTACCGCCACGGGTGACCGAGGTCGTTAAGAAGCCGACACGTGAGCGAGAGGTCTGGGGTTCGAATCCCACCAGGACCGTCCTCCCTTACTGAGGACTTTCTAGGTTTTTCTCGGTCCTCATAAATGGCAAATGCAAGGGAGGTATCCTAAACTTAGGCCTGGAGCGTTTCATTTCTTAAAAATATATAATTATTATATATAAATTAACACTAATAATAAAAGTAGATAAAGATAAAACACTGAGAAAGACAAGTCTAGCTTCTTGCCATTGAAGAACTCGCAGTAGTTCGAAATATAGCAATTTCAAGTGTGACTCTTTCTCAGTGTTTTATCTTTATCTACTTTTATTATTAATGTTAATTTGTTACATTGTTAATAGTGTTTCTTATTTTTATTTTTCATTAATAATTATTATATATATTATATAATCCATATCATGTATCACAAGTGTCCACCGCCTGTGGTACTTCAGTAGTAAAACCGCCCTGCTGAACCGCCCTGCTTTATTGTGGAAACACGGCCCTCCTTAAACCCTTTGAACCACTGAAGTGCGTTGATTTGGCCGGAACATCTTCATATGCTTTATGAAACTTAACATATGCTTCCATGCCGCATTTCTGCAGAGGGAAGCAAAATTTCAGAGCAGCGCACGTTAGGAAGCGACTCCATTTTAAGCACATAAAAATAAATATTTTCCATATTGTAACACTTAACTTTAATTATTTGTTTTACATTTAGTGCCAAGATAACATCAGCTGCTGAAATACTTTTATACTAATTTCCAATTTTAAGACAGTGGTTTGTTTTGTATGCTATATTGATAAATAAACAATAAAAAGTGCAAATTTTATTCTTAATTACCAAAGGTACAATAAATAAAGTTTTATATGTATCTTTATACAAATTTCCCCAGCAATCGTCGGTCTTGGTGGTGTAGTGGTTACCATACTGGCCTACTAAACCCAAGATCGCGTTCGAACCCGGCCAGGACCGATGGATTTTTTTCGGGCGTAAAAATCGTAAGTATGGCTTCCTTCGGAAGGGAAGTAAAGCCGTGGGTCCCGTGTCGTACATTTACGGCACGAAAGAGAACCTCAAGCCTGAAAGAGAGGCCTCCGAGCAAAATTTGTCACGCCCTGAGTTGAATGGGACGCTGATGACCTGCGCTGTTAAACAGCGTCCATAAATAAACCAATCCCCAACAATTATTTTCCACGTTTTAAAAATAGCATTAAAACACATAGACATCTTAACAGAGCTCTGGTTTTAAGAACAAATTAATTAAGTGGTTAAGATGTTCACGTGGAATTTAATGTGATCCTCAGAGGGTGATAAGATGAAGTGTCATTTAGCCCATTTTCGGTATAACGCTTTACGCGTCTGTAGAGAAAACGAGGCCCCCTCCCCACGCTGTGGCTGACACTTCCAGATAAGAGCATTAGAAATACCTGATGCGCCTCTTGAAAGAAAAACGTTTCCCTACCCTGCACAGTTTGCTTCGGTAATTCGAGAACAGCACATGCCATAACAAATGTTATCACCGTGCAAAACACCCTCATACTGCTTGCTCTCTTGACTTCCAACATTTGTGGCACTATAACCATTCTCCCCTAAGACTCACAGCGGTAGCCATGACATGGTAATCACCAATACGCATCTAGAGAATACACAAAAGTCTTAGCTCCACACCATCACCGTTCATCACAATAACGAGTATCGCTGACAATTTCGCTTTTCTTAATGCACAGAAAAATTAATAAAATATTTCACATAAACTAAACACTTTATAATAAAGTTTTACAATCATCACTAATACTACAGTGAGGTTATTTGAGTACAGAGCGCAGCTGCATACTCGGAGACCGCAGTCATTAAGGCTTGTAATGCATGTGCAGATACAATTTTGTATTTAGTTTGGTTGAGACTTTATGAACGAGTATCAACTGCTTTCACATGTTACTCCAGTGGCGGCTCGTTGCCCCTGTAGAAGGAAAGGCCAGGGGCATATCCAAATGACATGGGGGAAGATGTCTTTTATAAAGACTTATATTTCTCCACGATATTCTCTCATAGCTTCAGCGCCATCGTACGTTTGTGCTATAAACTTCTGGTTTATATGAAACTCTTCTAATTCAGTTGCTGAAGTACGCCTAAAGCCTTCTACATTCAATTCAGAAATAGCAATTAATGTTATGAATCTTTTAACCGGTTTATCCCCACTTATGTATCGTAATATCACAACAAATTGTGACAATATCTATTGTTTCTTTCAATCTTATAGAACAATATTTTACATTATAACACATTACATGATTAATATTTATTATTAAAATTACATTTATTTTACATTTTAATAATAAATAGTAAACACTATTAAATAAATTTTTAGTAGTGTGTAATATTTAATATTATCAAGAGATACTTAACACAATAAAGTAAATTTTATAACATGTTGAATGATCAGAGAGAGAATTATAGTAAGAAATCTCATACAATTTAAAGTTATAAAAGAAAAGCATTCACTTCTATTAGGAAGAGCTTTTCTCAATATTGCAGTATATTATTGGAGCATATTTGAAATGTGTCAAATCATTAATGTTGAAAAACAAGCTCATGTTGCCGGCATTCAATTTTCCAACTAGGATCAAAACAGCTATTGATAATGTTTTCATAGATATGATTAAAAAGGAGTAGCTTGAAATTCAACCCCTAATTAATGAACTTTCAGATCATGATGGACAGTTACTGAAAATTAAATACCGTGTTCCCCATTGTAGAATAACAAGACATATAATTATTAATGAAAGTGTAAAACTTTTTAATGACTAGCTTACAGAGCAATCGTGGGAAGGAACATAAAAGACCAACATTGTAAGTGGCAAGTTTAATTCCTTAAATATTTTGGTAATGGCCTACAACTCGCGTTTTTATCCCATGTAAAGAAAATTAATAATATCTCTAGAAATGACTGGCTAATACAAGATACCAAATATCTTGCAAACACAAAAGATAACTTTATATAGCTACTAGAGAAAACCAACTATGCAAGACGTAGAAAACACTATACATTTTTTTCTAAAATGGCATTTTAATATAAACTATGTAAAAATGACCATCTTTGACTAACTCTATAGTTTAAATTTATAAACGAAGAGTGTGAAATGCCATTAAATGTACATAATGGTGTAATTTCTGGTGAAATCTACATCCTGGACTCAGACTAACTCTATAGAATTGGCTAAGCTTATAATAGGATGCACAGATTAAAGTGATACATGATACACCATTGAAAATGTCACCAATACTGCAGAGTGTAGAGCACATGCTTACAGAAGCAGTGTGATGATCCTCATAGTTACCGCCCAGTCAGTCGTTTTCCTCTGTTTTCAAATATTTTTGAACGTCTATTCTATCCACAACCTTTGAAGGCAATGAATTCCACAATAATTAATACAGTTTGTCTTCCGAACATCACATTCTTGTCCTCAGCAATTTCATCGCGTGATATCATTTTAGATACACATTGAGAGAAATATGTTTGTTTAGGATACTGAGAAAACATCAAATAACGTTTGGCACGCGAGACTGCTGCATAAAATAAAACCACTACTCACAGATACCTTATTTGGCATAAAAAAGTATTTTTCTCCAACAGAATTTTCTCTGTTAGTTATGATAACACCCAGTCTCCAATTTGTGTCATACAAGTCGAAGTTCCTCAAGGAAGCATATGAGCGTCGATTCTATACACGTGATTTCCCAAAATATAATAATCTAACTATAGCACAGTATCGCTGTTCTAAGCAAAGGTACATTAGACCATCACCTGGCAATCTTGAGACATATGACAATCTATTGGACTTATAATGCAAAAAGTGGAAAAATATAATGAAATATAATGCAAGTCTAAAGTACTTCAATTCACTTACCAAACAAAAAAGTAGAATCAAATAATTTCTCTTGAAGGAGGACGAATATCCATAGTACAATGCACATCGTATCTCAAAATTATAATGGATAACAACCTGAGACAGCACATAAATAACTTCATAATAAGACTGCGGTATAAGTTATTCAACAAAAAATCTGCTTTACCAATTTATTTCAAAAGACTAATCTACTTTTCATTGATAAGACCTATCTCTGGCTTTATGGCTGCGCGATGTGGAGCTCGGCTTCCATTCACAACTAAAAAGAAGCCAAACTTTTCACAACCGGGTTCTCCGTCTGATGCACTGTGGTACATCCGTAATGGAACTCTACATAAAGATTTACACATTCAAACAGTGAGCATCGTCCTTCTCTCCTTCTACAATCGACTTCCTCATTCTTTTTAAATCACATCAATGAACTGAGCAACATCCTAACTTATGTACCACCATCGCGACAACTTCGAAGATATCTCCACGGGTAGCCGAGGTCGTTAAGATGCGGACTCGTGAGCGGGAGGTCTGGCGTTCGAATCCTGACAGAACCATACTCCCTGGCAGGTTTTTTACAGGTTTTCCTCAGTCCTCATAAATGGCAAATGCCGGGAAGTATCCTAAACTTAGGCCTGGAACGTTTCCTTCTTTAAAAAAACATCCTTTCCCAATATATAATTTCATCTCATGTATCATCAGTGTCACCGCCTGTGGTGCCTCACTAGTAAAAACGGGCGTTAAATACTATTAAAAAAAAAGAAAGAAAGAAAAACGAAAACTTCGAAGAGTGAAACGAAAACGACATTCAGATTTATTGCAAGTTTAACGTTTTGCTCATTGTAATGAGGACAGGCGCTGGGCTGCCCCCTCAACCCATGTGTCACGTATATATTTATACTATGTTACACAATTCTCGCAGAATTGTGTTACACAAATTGTGTAATAAAATTTACATAAATATAAAAAAAAGCTGCTGACTTTGGTACGGAAACTGAAAATAGCACCCTAAATTCTCCTTTCTCTTTCTACGTATTCACCCTTTTTACTCAGGTACAACTTACTCTCCTAATTCACAGAAAAAATTAATTTTGAGAAGATATTTTTAGAAAAGAAAATTATGAGAAATTACAAGCAGCAATTCAGAGGTGGGAAAAATCAGTCTCTGGGAAGAATGTGAGCAAATGGGTGTAAAGGGAGTAAAATATAATACGAGGGTTATTTTTTTCAACATCCAATCGCTCTGCTACGTGACCAGACAAGCATAAGTAGGCGGATTTGTGCACTGTGCTACTACCCCACCATAACGTACGCCAAGGCCAAGTTCAATACATCAGTTGGAGCGAGCTACAGTCACTTCAACATGGCCGGCATGATTGATTCTCCGTCCAAGTGCGAGTTGCGGAGCGTCATTCGTTTTTTACAGGCAGAAGGGAATAGTGCAGCAGAAATTCATCACAAAATGAGTCGTGTTTATGATCCAAAATGCATAAGTGAGGTGTTGTGGGTGAATGGTGTAGGAACTTTAAAGAAGGTAGAACTGATGTTCATGATGAAGGTGGACAGATCTGTCCCGCAGGTCTGTCGCTAGAAGACCTTGTTCAGCGAGTTGATCAGGTGGTTCGAGAGGTTTACCATCAGAGAGTTGTCTGTGGACTTTCCGGATATTTCAAGGTCATCTTTGTACACGATTGTTACAGGCTATCGGAAACTTTGTGCACCCTGGATTCCCAAAAAAGATCTATCTCCATACACTGGTGGCAACCTTCTATGAAGAGGGTATTGAAAATCTCATCTATCGATATGACAAATGCGTTAATAATCACGGTGACTATGTGACTGTACTTGGCTCCTGGTGATAAAACCATTTTGTGATTCACATTTGCCTTTTTTGCTATGCCCCATCGGAGGGTGAAAAAAGATTACTCTCGTATACAGCCCAATTATGAAAAATGACAAAAGAAAAGAAAGAATTAAAAAGCTAAAATATGACATATGACTAATGAGCGCATATAATTTTATAATCAGATTTGGTGAAAGAAGTCAAGTTTATTTTAAATTTGCGAACAAAATGACATGTAATAAACATCCGGCTCCTGGTGATAAGAGCTTAATTGCGTTTAATCCTGGGAGTTTACGCGATGTCCTGTGTAGAACTCGCTTTTGATTAACTAGTGCCGAATACTTCTGAATCAAAACTGTATTAATTTACTATAGCATTCAAGAACAAAATTTAGCGATAAAGTAATGCCAATCAGCTTAAAATTAAATATTTTTTATGATATTAAAAGACTTCTTTTAACCACTATGAAGGATTAGCCATAGGTGCTAAGGTGGTGATTTTATCTTCACGAATCTATCACTTTAGGATAAGCGATAAGGACAAGCTAACGACAGATATGCTCTGTGCGGTGAGATTGTTCTGGTTTCAGTTCATGAGGTGTGATTTCGTGGCTATGTACTGGTATCTTTTATTGGTTGTTCTTGTAGCAGCTGTGCTATTGAAACTGGATTTTTCTGCGTTACTAGTCGTTTTTAAAACCAAACGGTAGCATGGGCTTATAAATAAACTATGTGTTGGTGGGGGAAATAATTGGTAAATACAACTGTGTAGAGACTGCCCATTCCATTGGGATGTAGCGCAAAATCCCAACATGCGGAGGTACACTGCAGTTCTCTTATGCCGCAATGCATCGCCTCTCCATGTTTCTTACAGAGTGTCCCAAATAAAGGTACCTTCGGTTCAGAAAAGTGACTTTCTTGAACTATTTTCTTAAATGTTTAATTTTTATTCAGGGTTACATGGCGCATCGGCAATATTGGTTGCAGGTTACAAGGGTTTTAGGGAAGTGTAAATTATATTCTATTACGAATTGCGACTCTTTAAGTGTAATGGTGTTTTTGGTCAAAATAAGTTTTGATGATTCTGAACACCACTAACTGATGGGTATTGAAACTGCATTAACGCTTTGACTAAACAAAAATCGTATTTTATTACCTTAATGCTCTACTACTACTACTGATATATGATATTAATAAATTAATATGTAATTTTCGATGGACCTGCCGTAAACAATAGCGTACCACTACATATAACACACGTCTCAATACTTCTTTCTTATCCCCCGAATTCGGTTAATCTTCCCTCGAAGCGAATGCAGTGTTAAACAAAACCACTTTGTATCTTTGTGCACCGGTTGTAGGATCTGTGGTGTTGCATTATGGGAATTAGCGATGATTCCACTGCGGAGGATCGCAATATTTTTGGCCTGTTGCGAGAGATCTGTGTCTCTCCACAGAAAGAAATCTATACGTGTGAGATCCGGCGAACGAGGGACCGGAATATAAGCCCACCGCGGCCAATCTACTTCCAAGTATAGGGTGTTAGAATCTCAGTTTCATGCACACAGAAGTATTTATGCAAGTGACATGTACAGCTACTCAGCTACATAATGCAGCTGATATTTTTAATGTACTGAAGGATTGTTAATGCAGATTACATGGGCGTTAAACAAGTTTGGAACCATGCTTGAAATCCTAATGTGCCAGTGCACCATAAATTTATAACCAGTGATGTGTAACCAACTGTAGCGAGACATGATCTAAAATATCAACGTCCATTAGATCAGTCTGCAGGGAGTTCAAGAAACTTCTCATTGGAACGGTTATTATTGTTGTGGCGGGTTATTATTTATTTAATCAGACGATTAGATGTTCTTGTTGCCTTGCCTCGGCTCTTGAAGTCAGGAGTTCGATGTTTCCTATTTCTCTGATTTAAATGCAGAGGATATGAATCTCAGGGGAATGTGAACTATTTTTAATGACGTAGTGTCATTAGAGAGGGTAGGGGATTTATCAATGGAAATTAATTCGGCTCGATTTGACTTTTTGATTTATTTAACAGTTGAAGGATTTAGGAACATGCTGTGTGTCTGTTGTGTGGTTACAATTCTGGTTCCATAGTATTGTATAATTTACCCTCGCATTATAATTCACTGCCTTCACTAGTGGATTTACTCACTTTAAATCCGACAGTCACCTATAATTTTGCGTTAACACTTTATAAGAACCCTAATCACGTTACCGCAAATACTCTATGGTATTATTAAATGGACGGCTAGCGATAATTCGGCGTTACTCTTACTGTCATACTACCAACTCTCCGGTTACTCTTATATCTCTGACTGTCTGTGACCGAATTAACTGACAGATTGATTCCCTCTCTTCCTGCCTAACTTACTGCTTATATTTGATTAAATTCGCCCCTCGCGAAAATGTATTTCCTTCAAATATTATTGAACTTGATGCACTTCTCGTTCCTATTGAACTACAATAAATATCGTTTATATTACACGCTCCCTCCTATTAGTTAGGTTTTGGTCGAACCAATTCACTTACTTTCTAAAATAAACATTCCCACTTTTGAATATGACAGATTCCGTTACTCTTTTAATTTTACCACATTTAGATTCAAACACTAAAAGTTTGCGATAGCACACGTTTCCGCCATGAGCGGCATTCCTTTGAAACTGTCAGAAATAGCTGAGATCTGAGTTCTTGTAAGACACGTGTTTCTGCATGCGGTGTTTCTTTTGATGACAGTGTTACCAGTTGAGCTCATATTTCTTGGTTTTCTATATCGAGGCAATAAAAACATTTGCGGCCTGATGTCGGCAACTCTTTATGAATGGCTAGCAATGGGGGAAGGGGTCGTCCCTCTTTAACAAAAGAAGAGAACCTTTAGAGGCAAACCGTACTGTCCTAAGACTTTCTACAGGCAGCAGAAGGCCAGCCTGCCCGTCGCTTTCACAGAAACATAACAAATGATATATAGTGTTTACTATTATTAGTTTTAAATACTTTACAATTTTATATTTTCACTAAAAATGTAAATAATAACTTTAAGCCCGGGGACTGTCCCATTTTCCGGTTGCGGCGGCAGCACTTTCCCAATAAGCAGCTGCGACATTCCTGTACGTCTTGATCAAAATAAAGACGCAAAGAACAGAAAGAGAAAACCCCTTTTTCCGCCTATTGTACCCTGAAGGACAATTGGGAAAAATTAATAGCAGATATTGAATATGAGGTGCATGGAAAACAAACTAAAGCCTACAGGATATTAAAAAGACTTGAGAGAACTGAAAAAGATGATGAAAATGGAATCCAATTTCAACAGCAAAGTGACTGGAGTGCTATCATAAATCATGGATTACCTATAATGGCAATGAAAAATAACAATACATTATGAATCTATAAATCATTTAAGAATGGAGAAATTGGATATGGTATTAAAAATCTTATCAAATGTAAAGCATCGTACACAGACCAAATAAATATAGAATTATTATAATATGCCCCTGAAAACTTTATATTTTTTAAGATTATATTAATAAATGTCATAAATATGGTTATATACAAGAAGAATGGTAAAAAACTAGTATAATCCAAGTATTTAATGAAAATGGCAAATATGCTCCAACAGTAGAGGAATACATTTGTTGAATTCAAATTATAAGATTTATGCCCAAACAATAACAAGACTTAATATAGTAGTGGAACTCATATTCTTAAAAGAATAACGGGTTTCAGAGAAAAAGATTACGCATAAATTTGGTTTTCCCCGTAAGCTAATTGATAGAGAAACAGATAATTCAATATTCCCCCTTATAGTCTTTATCGACAAGGAACAAATGTTCGATACACTCTGCCGCTCAAAAGTGTGGGAAATTTTAAGAGCAAGAGGTATCTCGCAACATCTACTCAGAGAAATACAAAGTTTATATACAGAAACGAGAATAAAAGTAAAAGCAATTATAGGAGTAAAAATAGATAAAGAGATATTAATGGAGGTGTGCAATAAATGTGTCCACTGTCATAAATTTCATTTCATGTATACAGAGTTTACACAAATGATTATATAGTATATTACTTATATACTTTTCCTTTGTGCTATACAATATAATTTCGAATATACCTTAAATTGAAGAAAAGCTGTGGAAGTTACCATAACACAAATTACAAGTGATTAATATGGGATCCATTTGCGACACGGCATACATCCAACCGGTAGTTCATTTCTTGCCACACTGATGTTAGCATGTCTGGTGTAACTGATGCAACTGATCCGTTTCAACTCAGAATTCTGCAGATAGTGGTGGCACGTATACACGATCTTTATGAACTCCCCACAAGAAAAATTCACAAGGTTGTCAGATCTGGGGGACCTCGGGGGCCAACGGAATAAAGCAAAGGCTTCCGGACCATGACAACCAATCCAACGATGGGGAAATTTTGCCTTTATGTAGGTACCTTTTGCATTTGCAGATGATATGACCTGTGTTGGAGACGTTTTCTTAACAGCTTCCACACTGACATTGTTAGAATTGTTGGTTCTCGAGTTGCCTGCCCCTCAGATTTTTTAGAAATGCTCACGGAAACTGTTCTGACTCTCTACACTTTCTCATCTGACACATGCGGTCGTCCGGGGCTCTTTGCTTTACAGAGATACCATTTCGTTTGGACCTGATTGTATCACACATGAATGTTGTTACCAGAAGGAGCATTAAGACCAAATATTCCTCTATACGCCCGCTGGACTGAATTACGTTTCGCGATTTCCAAGACATAAAAAGGTTTTTGCATGCGAGATGTCTTATTTTGTTTATTTTGTTTCCATAGCTACAAAACAAATTCTGCTCATGTAGAATTGAAACTTCCATAGTTAACTCTTCAATTTAAGTTATAATTCAAAATTAAATTGTACACAACAGAAAAAACTTGTAAGTTTAAAACCGATATAATCATTTGCATACATCCTGTATAGTGACTAGATTATCAGATTCTGGCAATGAAAACGATTTTTTAATGTTATAGTAAATGACACACCTCTAAATACTCTAATTTTTGCTAACAACCAAGTTGTATTTGCAACATCAGAGGATAACTTACAGAGAGCTGTGTTTAAACAAAGCTATATAGCTGGACAACACGGTTTAAATATATCAACAAAAGAGACAAAAAGTAATAGAATTTCGGGGAAAATCTCTACTCAGAACAAAAAGTGTTATCAACAATGAACGAGTAAAACAAATTAACAAATTTAATTATGTAGGCAATAATATAAAGTATGAATGTACAAAATATATAAATGTTAAATTACCCATATTCCAGCAGCCGCTAGGCATAATTGAAAGACTACTTGTTGGAAAAGACAGAAGAGATATTTTTTATAAAAATTTAACAATCTAAAAAGAAATAAAAATAAATAAAACACTTGAGCATAAGTCAGACATTTCAATTTAAAGTTATAGCCATATCATCACTACTCTATGGCTCAGAAAGTTGGCCTCTAACAACAGCAAGGATAGGGACGCAGAAATGAGATTATTGATACCATTAGCTGGATATAATATGTTAGTTCATAAAAAAAATCGGATATCCTACAAAAATTGCAGAAAATAATTGACAAATATACATTAGAATGGCAAGATCATGTAAATAGAATGGATCCCAATCATATTCCTAAAATGGTAAATGATTATTTTTTTTTTATTGATTTATTTATGGACGCTCTTTAACATCTCAGGTCATCAGCGTCCCATTCAACTCAGGGCGTGAAACGGCCGACAAATTTTGCTCAGAGGCCTCTCTTTCAGGCTTGAGGTTCTTTTTCGTGCCGTAAATGTACGACACGGGACCCACGGCTTTACTTCCCTTCCGAAGGAAGCCATACTTAGGATTTTTTGGCCGAAAAAATCCATCGCTCCTGGCCGGGTTCGAACTCGCGATCTTGGGTTTAGAAGGCAAGTATGGTAACGTAAATGATTATAAACCCCTAGGACGACGGGATATTGGACGTCTTCTAAAGAGATGGAAACACCAATTTCAATAAAAATCGTGTATTATGTGGAGAAGGAGCAATTTTTATGGTCTAAACCGTATTTTATATGATATTTATGATTGTACCTTGGTATATATTCCCGTTGTTATGCTTTTCTTTTATAACTTTTCCGTATCTCTTTCTGTATTGAGCTCTCTGTAATGAAAAATTATTTAATATGTATGCTATTTTTTCTTAAGGTCTGTTGATTTACTTAAAAAGGCTACCGAATTTTTATTAAAATGTATTAATACATTGTATTTGTTACGCATAGAAAATTAGAACAAGTTATAACCGCTAAGATTATCGAACGCAAAGCTAGCGGCATATAACAGTCGATAGATGATCGCATTTCCCCAGTCTCCTGCAAATCTCCTTGACAACTCAGAAACTTACAAACAAATCAGAGTTCTCTCTCCGGCAGCTGGAGGAATAACCGCCACAGGGCATACTCAGAGAAAGCGACTTACGCCATTAATATGAAAGAGTCAAGTTGGTAGCTTACATGATTGCCATTCAAAGACAGCGGTTTCTCTGTTCCACAACTTGCACCTAATACGATTTGTGACTGTGTTACAGCTTACGTTGATCAAAGCTCCCGCTAGAAGAGGTAATTTCGCACACTAATTAAATGACAGGTTGTAGTCCCTTCAACACAATCTATTACATCAAAAGCTCTGTTTTTTAATCTTCCAATAGAATTTCATTTTTTTTAAAAAATGTCCTCCTGTCCTTAAACACTTGCTGTGGGTATCTGGATAGTTATAGGTCTCAACTATAGATGGTTATGTAATTAGCAAGATTATTTATTTCACTTATGTGACGTCATCTTAAAATCAACCAATGAAACGAAACAAATTTTGAATTTTGACCAACCACAGCCGGATATTGCAGTGAAATTATCGAAAAAAATTATCAAATCTGTTTTATTACACGACGAGTATTTGTCTTGTAGTTAGTATAGCCAATTCTATACCTCCACTATACAATTCTTGAGCACGTATCACTGACAACTTTTATGTTTTCAGTAATTGTAAATTTAAATAAACTTAATGTGTATTCACTCAAGCAATTGTTTTTGCGTATTCATCCAAAGAGTCTGAAATCATTTTATAAATTATGTAACAATATCTGCCTAAGTAACCACAAATCTTACCGAACACGTTGTTCAGAATTTAAAATGTTTTCTGTTTTGTTTTTCTCAGTAAATGGAACGGTAGCGACTGTAATAGTAGGCCTTCGTCTATTTAATTCTCATGTTTTCTGAATAGGGGGATATTCATAAGAAAGTATTTTATACATTTGTTAACAATCCGTACGCAAATTACAAATATATGTTACATTTATTCTATTCTATTCTACCATTCATGAAATAGTTCCAAAACCGTATTTTATTGGTACTTTATTGGTATTACTGACAATCGACATTCGTCTGTTGCTAGATGTCTTGAAAAGGTTAAGTATTCATCATACAAATATACAGTCATTACAATATTATAAGCCAAGTTTATGAAGAATTGTATTTAGATTCTTGCTTTACTCACTACTTTCGTGAATTTATCAGCAATTTCAGACCCTCGTGTGTTTTCCCTTGTGATAATTGTTTTTCCATTGGTACATCTGCTTTACACATTTTTAAATTTCAATATTTTTAAGGTGTTTATTTAATACAATTTTCACTCGTCTGAAAGCCAAAACAATATCATGAACTTTATGGAGGATTTCCGGCCTCACGGCTGATTTTGGAGCTCCAGGACGCGGTGCGTATTCGATACTTGTTCTGCCATGCCTGAATCTATTTACCCAAAGTTGAACGATTTCATAGGAAGGGCATGCCTCACTCAATGCAGGCAAAATTCTCTCATAAAATTCCTTTGCTATTTTCTCTTCCACAAAAAGAATTGAATCACATCATGAATACCAATCTTATTCATTTTTCACTCTTACTTGAATCTTGTTAATAAACAATTAACAAAAGTGAATTAACATCTGCATAACTTGTGATCATGGAATATTGATACAAAGAAAGCATACTTTATCACTGCATATAAATACCAATGTTGTTGTTTTCCAATGTTATTATGCAAACCAAGTTATTATTTATCAAACCATCATGTTAGTCTCATTCAACAAAGATCCTGTTGTTTTCAATTTCCTCACTAAGAAGAGTATTATGGCTTTTTTTTAAAAGGCATGCTGAAACCATGAAGTTCACCCATGAGCAACAATTAGAAAAAGAGAGAGAACGTTAACATCCTTGATGGTGCATCACTCGGAAACCATAAGAATTTAACCTATGTAACAAAGCCAACACAACCCTTCAAATCATTAAATCCAGCATAATCTTATATGCATATATTCATGTTGTAAAAATGTGTAAATTAATTCGTAGCTTACCTGTAATGCGTGTGCAGGCACACTAAAAATCATGGCCTCATTGAAGATAGGGCTTCTCTCCCCTTTTTTGGTCGAGGTTTTTTTCTTGTGCACTTTTTTCCCGTGCTGCAACAGGTACACCTGAAACCACCACCACACCATTTATTCTTCTAGTAAATATAAAATGTTAACAATAATATTAAATTTCAAAATGTATTTCAATTTTTTTTCTTACGCTAAACTCATGCAACTTGGAATAAAATTGAATACCTTAAGTTGAAAGATACATGCAATGTGGTGAGTACTAGCTGCCTGTGTTGCAAGAGAGACTTGTCAATCTAATTGCTTGCGTCGGCTATTTCATTATAGCAGTAGTAATATGTATTTCTTGCTTAATAATAAACATTATTAATACAGCCTTATTTGCACGAGCCTTTTGATCTACATGCTATCATTACACAGGCACTTATAGAAAAATAAATTTCCCTTCAAATTAAATATATTTAGAATTATTATCACTTAATCACCAGAGCCCGGAAGTTAGGCAGAATGCCTTTTCTATCTGGATAATATATTAAAGAGTCAGACAGAAATGAACATGCTTCCGTATATTTAGGGTCGGTAGGGCCAGTTTTTATTTTGCTTTTTTATCTATTTTCACTTCTGCTGACTATTTTAAGGTTTAAAATCTTTTATTGGCTGTTTTGTATCGTTAAGGATTTTTTGTAATTATTTACGTTGAAGTGAAAAATGTTATAAAATTAAATGGCACGCTCACCTCCCAAAAATATCTTTTGACAATCTTGTTATACATTTTTTTCTCTTCAAGCAGTCAAAAACTTTCTCCTCAATCTATTCATTTAAATTCTTTAAATAGCAGAATTTTCATTAATGAAAGGAACGCACGATTGTCTCGGACATACGAATACCAGACAAAAGAGAGGACGAGAAAAAGTACAGGGTTTTGAATAGTCCTGGCGAATGACTTTCTATCTATCTGCGTGAGACAATGCTAGGGAATTTGTGGTGGGGGAAATTCTTAACTGCATAAATGGTACAAACAATTGCAAGCGAGATAGATGAGAGCGGTGCAGCTGTGCAATAAACCTTCCCTACAGTGTGTTCAGCACGGAAATAAGAGAGATACTAACCTAATTTTACTATAAACGCATAAACAGAAAATGAACTCGACCAGAAACCACTGTGCATCTTTTGTTCATTCGCCAGGACTATTCAAGTTACTTTATTTTGTCCTGATCAACATTTCCATGATGTCACGATAGGTGAATGTTCTGTTGTAATTGATAAGTACTTCTGATATAGCTTGTTTTAAATATACTCCAATCATTTCAGTGGAATTAGAAAAATGTTTTTCTATGGCAAAAAATGTTCTTTGTGACAAGCGGCTGACTATGACAGTTGATAACCTTGCAAAATCATCTTGTTGTTGCTTGTAACCAAGAAAAGTTAGCTTAAGTACATAAATTACGTGATAAGGAAATTATTAAGTATCTTAAATATATGTTTATATATATATACATTAATAATGAGTGATGATCACTGTTCAGTATTTTAAATGTGCTTTTATCTGCTTATCCTGAACTCCCAGGCTCTGCTAATCATACAAAAGTAAATATAAGCGCACACATATAAATTACATATATATATATATATATATATATATATATATTGCTCGCTCATGTACGCACATACGTTCAGACTCAAAGAGCCGGTCTACTCCAAATGCGTAGAATTAGTCTTCTAATTCTACGCATTTTACTTCGACCAGTTGTCTTCCTGTGTAAACAGATCCCTACATACTAACCTATACCTATTCGACTTAGCAAACTTAGCTCCCATTGCAGATAACCTTCACTGTCCATTACCTGCACAGCTCATTAGTATGCAGTTCCAGTTTTCTCTGTCTCCACAAAAATCGCATATTCTCTGACTAGCCTCATGTACTATTTTAGTTGCCTTCTATGCCCCAATCTAATCTACGCTAAACCCGATCTATTTTGCGAACTCATGGAATATATTTACATCTCTCTCCCCCCTGTGATTTTGAGTTCGTTGGATAAAACTAAATGATATATTCTATCTGCGTTCTGTGTCTATATCTTGATGGTTAATTTTCTTAAGCATTTTTTGTGCATTTCTCCAAACATAATTACCTTGCTCCCTTCTTCCACATCAATTCCGATGTTCCCTAAACTTCTTTAAATTTTCGCTGCTCAGTATCATTGATCCCAATTACTAATCTGATGTATGTAGCATAAAGCCTTTAAAGGTATGCAATCCCCTTTTATTATGCGTAATCAGTACTTAATTTTACAATCTTCATAGCTCCCAAAATCCCGTAAAAAGTATCAGTTGATTGCATCCCTTCCTACGCCTAAAGCTGCTTTACGAACTCGTTTTAGACGTTGTTCAGTCAGTCCATTTTCTCCCAGGCTCTTATCTCAAAACTATAGAATCTAACAGTGCCCACCATTGAGCTATACATATTCTCTATAACAGTTACACGAATATCAGGCACCCCTGGAAACCTCCGATATTCGCCTCCGAGCTTTGTACACCGTGTTGTTGCGTTTAATCCGTTTTCATTCATAAAGCTACACTAGTGACCTAGATAATCAAAATATTTCACATTCTATATTTCATTGTCCTGGTATTTGCATTTCTCATTCTTATTTTAAACTGATCCACTTTTAAAAGTGAAAGTTTTATTTTTGTTAACGTTAACTATTATTCCCCAGTTGTCGCAATAGGCCTCTAATTTATTCAGTTCTTTCTATAGACCCTCAACAGATAATGGACAGATCAATAATTTATCAGTGTAATAGGTGACATATATTAGGGATGAAGAAATATTTCAAACGGAGCGAAAACAGGATTTTACAACAGTTACAATATGATGGATAGCATTTATTTGAGAATTTCACAAAAATATCAGTGGAGGACTTTTAAGTATTACTCAATAAAGCAATGACATTCATAGCTAAAATATACTACTATTCCTCTGAAATCAGATTTGCTTTAACATTGTGATGTCTGGCAACAGGAGGCTAGTATGCCAGCTTTAGTTGTTTGTTTAAATATCAAAATAGAAAATTTAAAAATTGACTTTGAGACTACAAGATGCATCCTTTAAAACTAAAAAAAGATATGTACCAATATGAAGGGTAACACAATTCATTCTTTTATTTGTAAAAACATATCTTTACAAAATATCTTTTCATTATCAGGATATTATATAGGTTTTCCTTCTAATGGGCTTAATTTCAAATTACTGTAAAACCTTAACGGTTAAACTTATAATAAAAGAGAAGGTGCTATCTGAAAGGCAAACTTATCAAATTTTGTAATGTTTTCAATTACCAACAAATGATGGGACAGGGGTTGGGCCTTTCTTCTTCATGGAAAAATCAATCACTGGCGTCATACTTATTCCCTATTCGCCCTTAGAGTGATTCCGATCAAAACAATGCCAAATGACGTGACGTCACTAGCATGACTGTATGCAGTCAAGTACAACACGGTAGCAATGTACGCTAAGAGAGTAGTTCCACATTGGCAACCTAATTTGAAGATGGGTTTAGTAATAAGTAACACCTAAAATACACAAAAAACCCTATGCTTTTAATTTAATTACTGTTGACTTAATGAAGCTGAATTTCTAAGTTGCACATTGATGCGCTCCAGCTCCCAACAGGCAGCTCGCCTAATTCAGCGGTTGTTTAAACAAGGCAAGGCAAGACAATCCTTACAGATTTTTGTCGGTGACTTTAATCATCCACATCCTCCTGGTATGAGTCACTTGAGCTCCTGAGTTTGGCCCTGTTTTGATGTACTGTTCTATTTTAATTAGATTTTACCTCTGATTGTACTTCGAGCGAAACCATTCCGCGTTACGCCATTTTCCTATCCCTCAAGTGGCTGCTAACTGTCCTCTATGCACTCTTGTCGCTATCCCAGTCCCATCTTTCCATTCTCTTTCTTAATTTGGATGCTCATGTCATGTTTCCCTCCAACCTTTACCGTTTGTGATGGTACAATGCCCTAATTAATGTTGTTCCTATGAATAATTTCCACCCAATATTTCACTATTCTAATCATCATCATCATCATTTCATGGATTAGGAGACTTCTCCTGTTCCGACCTCATATCTTCTCTTGGGTCTTCGGTCTTCCAATTTTCTTTTCCCATATAGTTGATAATTATGTTATTTTAGGGTTGGGAGTTTTACCCATCCTCTGCAAACGATTTCTCCATCTTTCTATGTATTGATTAAGAAATTAGGCATTGCGGAATACCTAATACCTAATACCTAATTCCTCTCTTATTTCTTAATTTTTTATTCTTCCATTATTGTACATCCCTTAATAACTCTAAGCTATCTCATTTCTGCCACATTTATTTTGTCCCATTCATTTTTCTTTATCGTTCATGTTTCATCACCAAAAGTTAACGTTGCAATAACCACTATTTTGTAAAATGTTTAGTTTGTTTCATTTCAAGTTTTGTTCTGCAAGTTACTTGTATTATTTACATCTTGATTATGTTGCATTCTAAACAGCTACATTGTTGTACTTGTTTCAGCACTACCATATTTATTACTATTTTAGATCTACAAAAGTACTTTTCTTGAAAGGCCATTACTTTTGTTTTAATAGTTTAAATTCACTACTCTGATTTTACACTATATGATCTGACTGTATGCCCCGATTTCCCTTCAATTCCGCAATTTGCTATTTCTCTTCCCAGACGCAACTGAATCTATGTATTATACCCCATTCGCATTGCATTGGTAGCGGCCCTAGACATGGCCGCGTTCTTAAGTATTGTTTAGTCCAGTGCATGATTTCTAACGATTGGGCCATTTCAAAGCATTTTTGGTCTAATATGCCATGAAAAAAGCAGGTGGACTCGAGTTAGGTATTTGATTTCAGCAGGTGATTTAACGTTGGCACTCGAAGTTAAGTCTTTATGGGGTAATACCTATAATACAAGTTAAGTGAATATCTTTTGGAAAAAGGGACATTAAATAAAAAGAGCCATGTTTTCAAACAATACATTCAGTGATTGTATTAAATTACATAGTTAGGGTGAAATCTTACCTTGACGAAAGGATCGCCAGACTCCCGAGCCTGCGGGAACCTGAGGTTTCTGGCTTTCACTATTACTACTGTCAGACGTTCAGCTGTCGGAAGGTAGCTAAGCGAGAACATTAGTTCCCCAAATTCCGTTCCTCTCTGAAACATCACAAACATTGCATCGTGTAGAAAAACTAAAACTCCCTGGAAATATAAAAGCTTATTACATATTCTGAAAAGCTGTCTATTTTTGTGATTATGTGACTGTTTAAGTGAATACATTTATTTAATGCAAGCAAGAAATGTTCCATAAAGCAACATTTATTATATGACTCTTACAAAAGTTTATATATTCTGCATATTCATTACAAAGCTGAAATAATAATTGTACCAATTGAAGAATAGGTGTCTAATCTATTTTTTGGTCTGCAGATGCAACCAAATCGCAATAAACATAAGAAACAAAGTACGCTTTACCAATATTGATATTTAATATAGCAGCAATCTTCACTCTCGATGAGAGATATTGATAATACAGAGAATTTAAGTTTGGTGGTGTATTTTAGTAGACGTGACAGTGATAGTTAATTTGCTAGAACGTCGAGTTGTTACGAGTGATCTCTTTTCAGTGACTGCAATGGCAATTGTTCGGTGTTTTCTCTGATTTCATGTCACCATTTGTTATATCTATCCAATGCTAATGGTCATAGTAGATATTATACTGTCACAACATTGCCTTTCGCCAACAAATACCCTGTTCTATAATATCCAAGTACGAAGACGTAGCCTAAGTAGTTAAATGAAAATTAACTACATTGTACTTGCTTGGTTATGAATGCGAAAGTAAATATGTTAAATTAAACAGTTCTTATTAGCTATTTAACATTATGAAATGTATTACCATATTTCAAGGTATCAAAAAGTGTGATACAAATACTGCATACCTGATGTACAAATCCTACATGGCTAAGCTGGCTCCGACGAACGAGAGGAGATGTGGCCTTGACACGTCTGCCCAATTTAATTCATAATTTTCCCCAGACGCTTTTAATCATTTCTAAATAAAGAACGACTCCCATGAATAATGCCCAGTCAAAAAACTCACAACAAGCTTGTTTGTGCCAAATGATTGAATACGGAATACATACTAAAGAAACGGCAATTGACGGCAGTTACAATGAGATATGGCAGAGGATTAGTGCAAAGGTAATGCTCTAATTAAGTTTTCCCACTTAAAGCCACACATATTCTTTCTTGTCACCCGCATAACATTATAATGTTTTCCTAAAATGTTCTTTAATTATTTAAGAACTAACCAACATTCATCTTTAGGGCTATAAGAAATTAACACATCTTTTACAAGTAGTAATTCAACTAAGTGTGCGCCTTTTTTTTAACCACACGTTCAGTAAAATTAATGTGTACTTTTGACAATGATTTCATGTATGATGATTTCGATAAATGAGCCATAAACCAGAATCACTAATGGTACATTCTCCCAAAACGCCGTATCTAGTTTACTTTTCTTGTCTGGAGTTTGCAAACATACTGTGTTTTGTATTACGACCCAGAAGCGTATAAACACTGATACTCCAGTAAACTCATACCAAAGTATTTACAGTAGAGATCACTTGGGTATTTCGAGAGGTTGAATTTTGAGTGCGTATGTTATGAAATTGACCTGTACTACCTCTATCCCCATCAGATGGCTCTGCATAAATTAAGGATAACATAATTGAATACAAACCGAGAACATTTATTGCTACTTTTTTAATAAATTAAACAGCTATCAGGAATTTCAATGCATGGGAACCCTAATAATAATAATAATAATAATAATAATAATAATAACAACTGCGGAATGTGAGCATTGTGAAATATTTACAATTGACTGTAAAGTTCGTCACCTAGTTGGCGATTATGTAGACAATATCCACTCTTGTGAATTAAAGCCTGCGATTAGTTAGCACAGATTACGGTAATAATATAAATTTTGGTGCTAATTGGAATTCTTCTGAACCAAATGTCTCTAGAAGTTCCAAGATCATACTTTTTCAGTACTGGAAAATCTTAAAAACAATGAAATTACTCCATCGAATAATTCTGATTGTGTAAATAATCGCATGCTTCTTTCCTTGTTATTATTTTTAGTATTATTATCATTAGCTAATACTAGGCTGTTCTTATCAGATAAAATTCTGTAAGAAAATAAATACGAAAAACTAACAAATTGTGCTGCAAAATGGATAATGATTTATTTTATATACATAGTAACATTGCATTATACCGCGATATTCTTCTCCGCTTCCCCCACTTGATTATCGAATAATGGATATCATAAGGTAAAGATGTACAGCACGGAAAACGCAATATTTACTTTTCAGAGATCTGTTATTTACGGTAATCATTAAACTAAACTACGCTGACCTAAAAATCGCTCTAGCGACCCCAACATATGTTTTTTCTCAACGAAACTCGATATAGATCATTGAAATAGAATAGAAATAATAGTTTCTGAAATTCAGTAAAATAAAATGATTAAGAGTGGGGGTTTACCTGAAATCCAAAATATTAAAAATTGCTCTATCGGTACCAATGTTTGTTTCTTCGCAAAAAAAAAAAAAAAAACAGTATATACCATTTAAATAAAAAGGGGTATACTTGAAAATCGAGATTTAAAAAGCGCTTTTGCGTTTAATTTGTTCTATATTGTTTTAAATTAAAAGGACAAATTAATTCAGCATACAAACTATATTTATAACAATTCATATATTTTATATTTAACAAAAGCATCGTAGTGAAAAGGGCAAATGAAATATTAATCTAATATGTATTTGAGAATTATATTTGTATGTAAGGGAGCTCTGCAATAGCCTTCAGAAAACGTTTGCGTTATTTGTTTTTACTACAATAACATTTAAATTAAATTTCAAAACCACTGAAGATGGATAAAAAGTTCAATTTTTTAATGTTGATTGTGTATATTTGCTTAGTACATTGTACTTTTTTTTAAATAGTAACATGTTGTTTTATTGAAACATGTGAACATCTTTTTAAATGCACAATGTAACTTGTAACTTTTTGTTATTTTTCTCTATTTTAGTGAATGTAATGGTGATATCAAAGGGTAAGTTAAAACATGATTATATTTAAAATGTTTAAAAAGTTTCATCAGTGATCATATATTTCATTTATTAATTGTAATTTTTGTGGTTTAATCTCAATAATAACAATAATTCTAAAACATGGTTTCTCTTTTGTGACACTTATAGATTGCAAGAATTCTAATATTGTTCCTCTAATACCACACAGTAATGGCATAACTCATTTCATTAATTAATAAGGCAAACATTTGGATGTTATTTTCTTTTTTAAAATTACTGTACTAGGTGAGGAATTAGCTTACTTTATGCAGCTGCTGCGTGGTGGATTGTTCTTTAATGCAGTATATCTCACGGAGTATCTGATTCTATATATAGATTTATCTTGGTGCAAGATTAAGTATTTTCCTACCAGATCTAATTCACATGATAGGAGTATTGCATAACCGTAAAGCATTTTACGATTCATGTTTCCTTCAGTTTTCACAATATCTCAATTCCCAGAAACATGTTCAACAGTTCAGAACATACTGGTTGAAAAGTTTTCTCCTTTACATTGGTGAACATATATTCTTCTAGTGCCAAGCATTCATATTTTCTTTCACCGAGAAAAATATTTAGATCAGTCGGCCAGTGTCGATGTTACCTAGCCCTTTAGAATGTCTTCTTTAGGTTAATAAGTTTTAGTAGTGGCTTTCATGTCCCTTCAGATCGGTTTATAAAAGTCTAGTTTATAACGTTGCAACATACAATTTTCTTTTATTTCTACCACTTCTGCACGTATATGTGCTGAAGTTTTGATTCAATTCCTTCTATTGGTAATTCTAATCAATTTATCACACTTTTTTGTAATTTTGCGAGGGTATCTTGGTCGTGGTAAATCTTGTGTACTACCAGTATTTGTTTATTGAGCCTCCCACTAGAGCTCCATATTTTTTTTTTAAAAATTTAACATATCTACCTTCTTCAGTGGTACATTTTTGTTCATTTGATTTTATGGACGCTCTTTCACATCTCAGATCATCAGCATTCCATTCAACTGAGAGTGTGAAACGGATGATTAATTTTGTTCAGAGATCTCTTCTTTCTCGCTTGAGGTTCTTTTACGTTCCGTAAATCTACGACACAGAACCCATGGCTTTATTTCCCTTCCGAAGGAAGCCTATACTTAGGACTTTTACGTCCGAAAATGTCCATCAACCCTGACTGGGATTGAACCGGCGATCTTGGGTCTACAAGGCAAGTATGGTTACCAATAGACCACCAGAACCGACTTCAGAGCTACGTGGCAGCAAGTTTTACAAGGGATATTTCACCCTTAGAGGTAAAGGCATCATGAGATCACTTTAAAAACACCAATAAATTGAACTGCATACAGCACATTTATAAAACAATACGACTTTGATAAACAGTGTGTAGTTCACAGTAATACCACACCGATGCCTTAGCCACATAGACTGTTATATACTCGTATATATTTGAACCCAGCGAATAAAACATTCAATTTCCAGATTTCCATGGTTTATGTTTCTCTAACGCAAAAATGTCACTTATAAAAACTTTTAAAATAATAGTATTTATTAATTAAATATATTCACCTACTTAAGAACGAATCTCAATTGCTTTATATAAATGAGCAGATGTGTTGAAATCAATAGCTGGTAGCAAGTGTAAACGCATTGGAATATGCTCTACATGCACAAGCAAGAAGATTTAAATAACAACGAGAAAGGGACGTTAAAACGAAGAATTAAGAAAAGAGTAGGGAAGAGCACATTATATCCAGGAACTTAGGATAGTGAGATAGCAATAGAGGACTTGGAGGAATTAAGAAAAAGTTGTTAAAGCAATAAAAACATTAAAACGACTGGATTTAACACAATAAACAGTGTGGGGATACATGTCAAGCCTACAGTTTTGACACTAAGTTGAACAGATCACATCTACTTACCTGTCCTGTATCCGTGAGCGTGAGCCACGTTGTCACAGGCTGCCGCGGTGTGACGTCACTCAATTTCAGTTCTGCTTCACCAATCAGAGTGTTAGAGAACTTGTCGCTTGCGTACACATAGAACGTAAGAGATCTCTTGGTAAACTCACTGGCTTCCAGTCCAAATAGAAACTTTTCCTTGTAGCTCGGGCAGTTGGTTTTCCTGTACACCTGCAACAAACAGAACAAAATGAAAACAACCAATATGATAAACCAACAGCAACTGACACAAAATTACTCCAATAATTATTCTATAATGATTTGCAATGAAAATCTGAAAGCGCAAGACAAATGTTTCAATGAATATAAAATTTAAATGTTCATTTCATTTTTAATTATACTGCCGGGGGGGGGGTGAGGCCGTTAAGGTGTGGACTCGTGAGCGGGAGGTCTGGGGTTCGATGCCCACCAGGACCGTTCTCCCTGACTTGAGGTATTTTCCAGGTTTTCTTCAGACCTCATAAAGGGCAAATTCCGGGGAGGTACTAAACTTAGGCCTGGAACATTTTCTTCCTTTAAAAAAATTCCTTTCCCAATGTATCATTTCATTTCGTGTATCATCAGTGTCCATTGCCTGTGGTGCCTCAGTATTAAAAACGGGCGTTAAACACTATTAAAAATTGCTATTTACTTTGCATTGTCTTGCTTTTAATAGTACCCAAAGCATGCATGCTCTTTCATAATACTTGTATTTGCAATATTTAAATATTAATTTGAATGCCGGAAAGCTAACTTTCGGATTAGGTATTCTGTAAGAATACTTTTTTATAGTCGTGAAAGTTGTAGAAAATGTGGGCAGCAAAGAAAACTGGATTAAACAGCTACTAAGAATAAAAGGGGAAGATTAATCATGGCACATATGGAGCCTCTCCTATTCTTCCTTGTTACCGCAAGAATCTGATTTGTCAACCAAAGAAATTGTGAATCGATCTGTTTGTTTGTCCTAGCATTGTCATCATGTACCTTCGTTCAGTGATATTAACGTCGTCATAGCATTGCCACCACTGTTCAATTTTATTACGAGAACATTTTAGGGATAAAAGTTAATCCAAAATATTTTGACATTTATCCTGAAGAAAGTATTTGCACTTTCATCACACCCATTTTGCCGCCACGGGTGGCAGAGGTCGTTAAGGCGCGGACTCTGAGCGGGAGGTCTGGGGTTCGAATCCAACCAGGACCTTCCTCCCTGACTGAGGTTTTTTCCAGGTTTTCTTCAGTCGTCATGAGTGGCAAATGCCGGGGAGGTACCCTAAACTTAAGCCTGGAACGTTTCCTTCCTTAAAAAATCCTTTCCGAATATATCATTTCATTTCATGTATCACCAGTGTTCACCGCCTGGGTGCCACAGTAGTAAAAATGGGCGTTAAACACCATTCACAATCACAATCATACACATTTCTATTTTTATATAAAGATATTTTAGTCTATAAATTACATACTAGAAACTTCCATATCTATGTATTTATTCAATCTATATTTGGGATATAGTGAAATTACAATATTAATAGCTTGTATTTGCAAATATACATGTAAACCTAATTAAATACATTTAAACCCAATTAAATACACGTAAACCTAATTATATGTATATATATGTGTGTGTGGGTGTTTATCTAAGTAATTATATAAAATACATGTCAATCTGATTAAGTACTCTTCCGCCTAATTAAATACATAACAACTTAGGTAAATGCACGTGAATATAAATAAATATATGTAAACTTAATTAAATGCCCCTCAACATAATAAAACATATTTCAACCTAAATAAACGCCTGCCACCTAATTACATACTCTTCAACTTAATCAAAAACATGTCGATCCATACATGGCACATCATTAAATCACATCATCATCATCATCATTAAATGCACATCAACCTAATGAAATATATATTATCTTCATTAATAAACATTCCATCATAATTAAATACGTGTCAATCTAATTAAACATATGTTCACATTATTTAATATATTTCAACCTAATTAAACGCACTTCAACATAATGAAGCATTTAATGTAAATATATGTTTTTCAATCTAATTAAACACTAGTCAACTTTATTATATACATTTCAACCTAATAAAATACTTGTCAGTTTATTTAAATGCATTATAACCAAATTAAATGCAATGTCACTTAATTAAACACATTTCAATCGGTACGCATTACAAGCAGAAGATTTAAACGTACTTAAATAACAGGAGAATGAATAAAACCATAAGGAAGTGAAGGGAATGCGTTGAAAGTAATTAACAGCCCCCCCCCCCAACTGCGAAAAAGCGTGCCGATATTTACAGATTTTTTTTATTGATTTATTTATGGACGCTCTTTAATACCTCAGGTCATCAGCGTCCCATCCAACTCAACGCGTGAAATGACCGACAAATTTTGCTCAGAGGCCTTTCCTTCAGGCTTGAGGTTCTTTTTCTTGCCGTAAATGTACGACACGGAACCCACGGCTTTACTTCCCTTCCGAAGGAAGTCATACTTAGGATTTTTACGCCCGGAAAAATCCATCGGTCCTGGCCGGGCTCAAGACATTTACAACTGAAATTCAGCCAAGAAAGAGAAAATGGTGGCGTCGTATGGTGAATGGTTTTTAGATGGTGTTTAACGCCCTTTTTTACTATTGAGGCGCCATAGGCAGTGACACTGGTGAAACATGGAATGAAATGATATATTGGGAAAGGGATTTTTTTAAGAAAGGAAACGTTCCAGGCCTAAGTTTAGGGTACCTCCCCGGCATTTGCCATTTATGAGGACTGAGGAAAGCCTGGAGAAAACCTCAATCAGAGAGAACGGTACTGGCGGGATTCGAACCCCAGACCTCCCACTCATGAGTCCGTGCCTTAACGACCTCGGCCGGTTGCGTCGTATGGTGACGTCATAGTTGTACCAACTGCTAATAATACACTATACCTTGTCCAACAAGAGATTAAAGGAGATGAAACAAAGCTAATGACTCTTTATTCATCGCAACTTCCTCCTTGATCAACTTGGAGTTACCTGCTCAATAATCATGGCTAAATATCAAAATACAACTACAAGAAGATATGCTAAATAATATAAAACATGGACAACTGACGATTAGTGAGAGGCGCAACGTTTTGCTGACAGCTGAGAAGTGGCGAAATTGCGTCACATATGTGACACAGCAAACACAAAGGCATAATTGACAGTGTAATGGACAAATTCGTTATTGACTTACGTGACAATGAAACTTCTGAACTGTAGGGAGTTGCAGTACTGTCCAGCTCAGATTGATGGATTACTAGAGAGCATACTCATCTTCCATGTCAAATATGCTACTTGTATTATCCCATAAATAGTTAAATCGAAACTCTCATACTCATTTGTTTTCATTACGTAAACGGAGCTTATAATGATCGCAATAACGGACACTGCATTTCTGCTATTGCTATCAGCTGGTACGGACCACATTCTTCCGTCCACGAAGGAGTGATATTTCACTTTATTTTTTCGTTGAGCAGCGCACTGCAGAAGAGGTAACGAGTAAAGCTGAATTAAGGCAAACATTATTAGCTCAATGGTAAAGATAGACAGTCACGGTATTTATTTCACAAATTATATATATATATATATATATATATATATATATATATATTCTTTTACATTATATCTATCGCATGGTTTCAGAGACAAAAGAAAACGTGTACTATGTAAGACCAATAAGTACAACGCAACAACAATCAACAAAAATAGAATTCCTAATTATTTCATACACAACCCAATAACATAACCTAACTTCAGGTGAATGCTAGAAACTTTATTGCGGTTCGCCATGGACTGACTCGCATTCTATTCGTTAGTATAAACCGATCGAACATAGTAGCAATGGTTTATGTAACAATTGATAAATGTGAAAAATAAACCAGAAAATGCTGAAATTGATGTACAGAGGGGGGGGGGGGACGGAAGACATATGAGCGTTTAAGGCAATGTGGTATTTTACTATATTAATAATGCACCGTTCTAGGTCTAAGGGTGGGTGAGTGGAACTAAGGACATCATGCTGTAATAACTCCACTCACTCACTCACTCACTCACTCACTCACTCACTCACTCACTCACTCACTCACTCACTCCCTCCCTCCCTAACTCACTCACCCACCCACCCACCCACCCACTCACTCACTCACTCACTCACTGACCTTCTAGTTTCTTTAGTTAAGTTCAAAATATGTGCTTGAGATGCATACCTATAACTGGGTTGATTTCGTGCAGTAGCAAAGTACCAAATACTATCACTACTTCATTTGTTTATTGGCAGATTAGGAAAATTTGCGAGGAAAATATTTTGCAATAGGAAAGTAAAAAAGTTCAAGTGACAATTGATAAAATATGTTATATGTTATAAGAACCTTAAGTTATGCAAACAGCTTAGGTTAAAAAAATGAGTGGAATTATCGATTGGTGCTGCCATCTGTTCACAAAATACTTGAACTCTTTGGAAAACTAGTGAAATGGTCAAGTACATTCTGTTCCACAGCTTTTCATGTCTTGTATAAGAACAAAGGAATTTACGCGCTGGATCGTTGTTAATGTTTATGAAATATAAGATGTATTTTAAGGATGACAAAATAATATGTGGGGTATTCAATAAGGAATTGTCAAGCTTTCTTGACAACAAAAAATTACTCATCCACATAATTTATTTTTTAAAGTAATCAGCATTGGACGCAATGCACCTGTCCCAATGTTTCTACCAATCTTGAAAGACATCCTGGAAACTATTTTTCACAAATCCTCAGCATCGCCTCTCCAGCTTCATCACTGCTTCCGATGTTGAAAAATGCCTCCCACGAAGGGTTTCTTCAATTTGGGAAAAAGTTAAAAGTCACACGGGCTAAATCTGGACTATAGGGTGGGTGATGGATATACTTCACATTAATTTTTGTAAGATGTTGTCGTGCATTATCGTAGTGCAGCATCCAGCTTATTGTCCGGAAATGTGGCCTTTTGCGTGTGATGTAGGTTGCAGAGTTTTCAGGATATCTCTGTAGTATGACCCAGTAACAGCTGTGTGTGCAGGTAAAGCGTACCTTCAATATCGAAAACTGAGATGACCACAACTTTTACAGCAGAAGCAACTTCTTTGTTTATTATTTTTATTTATTAATGTTTTGCGTTGGTGATGATGCAGATTTCCACACAGAACTTTGCTGTCTGCTCTCAGGATCGTAATGATGTAGTCAAGTTTCCTTTGAAACAAACGCTGCATGTTTCTGTAACACTCTGGTCAACTACATGCAAACCGCACGCGAACGTTCTTTTGTGCACAAAGCGGCAGTCCTCGAACACACCGTGCAACCCAAAAACACGTCTCATGTGCACCTTTTCAATTATCAACATGTGGGTGGCACTCAGTGAAGTTTTCAGAATGTCTGAAAGTGTTCATAAAGTTATTGGACGATCCTCTGTCACAATGAGAGCAGGTTAATGTTTTCTTCCGTTAAAACACAAACTGGAGCCTGGATTCACCTTCTTTTGAAATTGTTTGCCTTCCCTCTTTAAACAATTTGAATTATCTTTGAACTGTACTAAATAGAAAAACTAAAGCTCTATAGGCCTTTTATAGCTTTGCATATGCCTCAGCTATAGATTTGTTGAGATGAAGGCAGAACTTTAAGGAGCATACAGTTCGCCGCGTGTCACCTCCATTTTGCTGTAGGCGGAATGAACATGTTTCAATTTACACACTTCTCACAGGCAGGAACCGGAAGTGACAATAAAAATATCTCGACCACCATTTGTAAACGAACATGATCCAAGTGTCTTGCTTGTTTCGAGACATGTTATACTCAGGCAACCGCTTTTAATAACGGACACAGAATTCTTTTAAATAGTTTTAACCGTTTTAACTATTGAGGCATCACAGATGGTGGACACTGATTATGCATGAAATGAAAATGATAAATTGGAAAGAATTTTTTTCTAAAGGAAGGAAATGTTCCAGGCCTAAGTTTAGGGTACCTCCCCAGCATTTTCCATTATCGAGGATTGAGGAAAACATGAACAAATTTAGTCAGGGAAGGCGGCCTGGGCGGGAATCGAACCCCAGATCTCCTGCTCCCGACCTCGGCCACCAATAGCGGTCCAGACACAGAATTCAACTAAACAAAATTAATGATTGGGAATCTTTCAGTAAACCCATTTCCATGTTAGAAACAAAAGCTTTAGTTCTCAACACGATTAGGATTATGTTTACAGAACAGTTTGTGCTCATGAAATATTTCAGATTTTGTATACATCTTAGGAAATAAACTTTTTAGACCTTTTCGGTTTTATTTACATTACAAAGTTTGTATGCATAAAAACGTTGACTTTTCTAAAGTTTTAATTAAAGATTATACCTTTCCATCTTCTTTGAGAAATGAGATTTCTCACACTGTCTTCAATTTCTTCTTGTTGCCTCGCTTTGGGGGAAAAGAGATGGCAAAATAGTGTAGGCATCACATTTCCCTTCGGTTTCTCCTACAGAGCAAGCCTGCTTGGCACAAAAATGTGATTTAACGGCAAAACCTGCTATCAACAAATGCTGAAATCGGGTCCAGTAACTTTTACCATTTAAAACAGATTAAAAAAAACACGTTTAATTCTTTTAAGATAACTTGAGATTCAATTCAGCATTTTTATAGTATTAATCGAAACTGTTTAAACTGGTACTGCAGCAGGTACATATTTCTAAATAAAATATATTATCTTTCATTTCTGAACAATTAAGTTCCAATTATTTTCATACCTTTTGTACCGCCAGGGTAGCCGAGGTCGTTAAGGCGCGAACTCGTGAGCGGGAGGTCTGGGGTTCCAATCCCACCAGGACCATTCTCCCTGACTGAGGTTTTTTCCAGGTTTCCCTCAGTCCTAATAAATGGCAAATGCCGGGGAGGTACCCTAAACTTAGACCTGGAACCTTTCCTTTCTTAAAAAATCCTTTCCCAATATATCATTTCATCTCATGTATCGTCAGTTTCCATCTACTGTGGTGCCTCAGTAGTAAAAACGGGCGTTAAACACGATTTAATAAAACAGTTTTTGTACTGAAGATTACAGAATTCAAGCGCACAAGTTTCAAGCACTGCAAAGACATTAAAGGTAAGCTTTTTCAAATAGGGAACACGCGTTCTGCGGATTCAAAATCTCCCCCTATGGAGTAAACTCTTGCAAATACCACCGCCGCATTCTAGCGGAAGCATTTGCCTTTCCTACACGGCGGGACCGGGTTCGATTTCCGGTTGCGTGTGATTAGCAAGTACGAGCAAAATCAATTGGTGAAGTCGGTTACAAGAACCAGCAACTTGTAATGTTGAGGGAACAGTACGCTGAAAACCAAAATAACTAGAACAGGTTTAATTTAAAAACAAAATTTTATGAAAACGAATGCTGTAAACTTAAATACTAATAAAGGCATCAACATGAACAAAAAGTATTCGCTAAAACATTTTAACCAATATGGTCGAAATACCTTACTCGCTCATTTTTAACCATACCTACGTAATTTCGTAGCCAGTGCAAATTCTGGTAAAGTGGGAAGGATGTCTATAAGGCGAATATTAAATGATTGCGCACCTAACAACGTCTCAGGCCTTAAGTAATGGCGCACCTAGCACAACATCGGTCAGTTAAGATGACGTTGTGCATCTCGGTGATTCCTTATAAAGAACATCAATATATTTATGGGATACATATTAAGAATATTAGACCTGGTGCCTAAGTTGATGATATGCAAATAAACTATGAAAACGTGAAGCTAGCAAGAAAGTGTCACGGTAGTTCTTTTGGAGAATAAAAAATAAGGATCATAAACAAAACATCCTTGCAAAGGTTTAGCTTCTATGGTATAAGAGTTGACAGCAGAGTAGTGCTGTGCTTGGAGCAACATTTACGAGATACGGTTAAAATTACTTACGTTTAGGTCAAAGAAAGCTTCAAGCAGATTGCACTACTTTTGTGTCGTTACTTATCGGAAGATATCCTTCCAGATCGCAGCCAAAACTTCATGAGCAGAGCCCGGAAGTAAGACAAAATGTATTTTCTATCTGCGTGAATATATTTAAGAGTCAAATAGAATTGAACATATTTCCGTATATTTGGGGTCGGTAAGGTAGTGTTTATTTGGCCTTTTTTATTTGCCTATTTTGGTTTCTGTTGCCTATTTTAAGGTATAAAACTTTTTGTTTGCGCATTTTAAAAAGCATATAAAGAGTTTCAATATATAGAAGTGAAAACAAAAATTAAATGACATGTTTACCTCACAAAACACCAACTGAGAACCTTATTATACATTTATTTCTTTTCAAGCAGTGAAAAAAATGTTTCTTCAACCTATACACCTAAGCTCTTTAAATACCAAAACATTCTTTAGTGAAAGGAACCCACGGTTATTTCCGTTATACGAATGCCAGGAAGTTAATAGGATGAGGGAAGTACTGTAGTTTTGAATAGTCTGGGCGAATAACTTTGTACCGATCTGTGGTAGGCTAACTTCTCAGTTGCATGAATGTAACAAATAATTGCAAGCGAGAAAGATGAGAGCAGTACAGTAGTGCAACAAACGTCCTTACAATGTGTTCAGTACAGAAATAAAATAAATGCTAACTGATTCTACTATAAACGCTTAAACAGAACATGAGATCGACTATAAACCACTGTGCATCTTTTGTTCATTCGCGAGGACTATTCAAAACTACTTTAATTTTTCTTGATCAACATTTCCATTTAGCTGTACTGGTTGAGATCAGCAAACAGAGCGTATCGTTTTTACGCTTCCTCACAGCTAGCGCACAGACAGTACGTTAGGCCCCATTACCTATCCCCTCTCACATCTTTCTTCTGGTGAGAATGCACAATCAATTTTTCCCAAACTCAAAGAGATAAGGAGCAAAGAAATGAAGAAAATCAATTCTCTATAACAGGTGAAATATACAAACGAGTTGTTAGTACGCTATTGAATTTGCTAGTGTTGGTACTTAACTATTTATCATGCCGAAATTAAGTAACCGTTGAGTAGTAAATTACACGGCAATGTAAAAAAAGTCTTTAGGTTGGGGAAAAAGGGTGATACGCTGGAATCATCCGTGGGGGATCTTTGAAGATGCAGTAAATCAACTACTGCAAGTACCAGGAGAGAAAAGAAAAAGTGTCAGGGGAAATGTAAATGTGTTACGAGTGCTAATGGAGGGCCTAGAAGAACTTAAGAGCATTTGTGATGTTCTGAAGGATAAATGTTCTATTGTAAAGGGTAAGAGTCCTTCCGAAATAGCTTGTTTTGAATATGCTCCAATCACTTCAATGGAAATAGAACGTTCTTTTTCTAAGACGATTTTTTTTTCTGACAGCGACTATGACAGTTGACACCTTGAAAAACATCTTGTTGTTGCTTGTAAGCAAGAAAAGCAAGCTTAAATACTTTCATTATGTGATAAAGAAATAATTAATCTTAAATACCTGTTTTCATTAATATTGAGTGATATTACTCTCTGTTTTCATTCTAATAAATGCCTATTTTCATTATTTTATGTGCCTTTTTAACTCTCTATTTTTATAAAAATAAATGCCTGAATTTCCGAGCCCGGCTCATAAGGCTCATAAATGCTGATATTGGTGACCCATTTTTGGGAACCGCATTTTTTTTAAGCGTAGAAGTGGAAACTGGAACAGAAACTATATTTACATCAAACTAAAAGTGCCGGTGGTTTCAAGTTGATATCAATATATCTCCTGAAGGCCTGACTTTGCTTGTCATTAAGATGTAAATGTTCACACTAATTGTAGATGCTTGCATAACCACACGCTAACTCCGTTTCAGGAGGTCGGTTTTTGTATTTAGGATTACCAAATCACTCAATAGTCTCTATTCCATTTCTAACGCTCTAAAATGTAAGAAATTGCCAATTAGAGAACAAAAAGCAAACTTTTAAATTCAACGAATTCCAGCAGTATAATTCTTGAGGTGCATGCTGTATATGTAGTGTGAATTTGACAATTCGAGAGCAAGTCCTTGAGGCGGCTGTCCATAGTTTTCAAGAAAAGTAAGCAAAGAACAAACGTTTCAACAGAGGGAATAAAACGGAATTTTTTAAAATCAAAATAGTAGTTATGACATATATAGTATAATTATACAACTTTTAAAACGTTTAAAGACAATTTCAATATTTATATAGATGAAGGGAATATTTTCATTTCTATAATTTTTGTCGATACGCTAACCGCCGCCCAGTACTGCAAAAGAGGGAGGAATAGGTGCGACAGTTAGACTTCCCCTATCTTACTGGAAGCAGAGTAGCGGTCAGAAGAGAGTTGTGTGTTGTCTGCTAGAGTAGATAAAAGTCTTTGTGCTGTGGAAGTGAGTTTACAGAGTTGGTCATTATACACAATACGGTGTTTCACAATGAGACGGCGGGAATTGTGAAACTGCTGGTGGATTACTTTGGCGTTCCGGAGGATGCAGCTGCAGGCGATGAGCGTGTTGTTTTCGTGCAAGTAAAGAAACACATTTTCAAAGACAAAAGTGTTATAGACTTTAATTGGTGAGGAAGCATCAGTGTAATGTCACCACAGGCGGATGTCCAGGGAAGCACCAGTTTATGTTATCAACCATTACCTGCAAGAAAATCAAAAACGAATTTTGCATAAGGTTATCTGACTGATGAATACCCCTCCCTTTCATTATCGTCCTGGATTAACAAATGATACCTTGAGTGAAACTTACCGACAACATTGGCACAAAAATAAATAAATAAACAAAAATAACGAGTAGGACTGTGTTACAAAATTTCAAAACCATCAAAATCAAAATATAATATAATAAACCGTGAAGCACAAAGAGGTAGGAAAACGAAATAATACATCACCGTACATTGAGAATCTGGGTAATGAATGAAGAAAAGCATTGACCCTCATAATTCACTGCTGTTCAAAGTTTCAAACTCGCGCCTTAAAAAGTTTACACAGAATAATGAGATCGTTTGTCGAAAAATAGAATGAAAAAAGAGCTCATCAATTCTTTGTCAACAGATCAAGTAATTAATGCCGTCAACCAGGCCAGATTTGATAAATGGGTGCGGTCTGGACGAAATCTCGCGGTGAAAGAAAGCAAACAGATCTTTGATAATGTTGTGTCCACAATGGCAACTGACAGGGATTGTGCTGCTATCTGATTTGTATGTCACTGTGTTTGAATCCACTGGTCATTTTCCAGCAAAATGAACATCAGTTTACTGAACATCAAGGTGTTGGCAAGCAAATCAGCTAATATGAGGAAGGGGGATATAAAGGTCATCCTAAAACAAGCAAGTGACAAGTTAAATTCTTCTTCTGGTTGACTTCTTGACAGCCAATAGATGACACTGTAAATCTCTACAGTTCTGAAAGCGTTGGATTCATCAAGAAGCTGATTGTAGCAAAATGTATAGGCACTGTACAATTAGCCGATGTTTCCTTCTTCCGTTCATACAACAATTTTGCTAAATTTACCACAGATACAATTATGATATCATCCGACAATGAAATCACCATAAGACACGTAGACTAGCTCTTAGGTCTTCAATCTTTTGTGTTCGGCAATAGGATTCTCTAATGATGATGAGGACACACCAAAGACCTTCCTGTGCATTTAAACACCTTCGGAGTTCTGTTTGAACTCCGAGAGAGTTGTGATCAATCTGCGAGAAATGTCGATGCATGGGCCATGATTTCATTGTTCACTTGCATATTTCTTGCTTCTGATTTTCTAACTGTGTTATCAAGTGTTTTTTTGTTTTAGTACTATTGACTATTCTCAATAGTCATAGTGTTCTAATTGTAGCTTCGAGGACCGATATATCTTGCTGTAACAGTCCACAGCAGCTACAATTTATTCATACATGATGGAAATTGTACTTTACTATCAATGAACTCACTATATATAAATATAATGCGCGACAATTCGTATCTCTTCCTTGTATGTTGGTGTAGCAGTATGCACATTATTGCATACATTACGAATATACGCGCTCTGCACACGCTGTAGTCTGTTGCTCAGTTTTCCGTTGTTAGTTAACAGAACATCATAATAGTAGAAGTGTAGCATTATCAGAGTTAAGGAATATTCTTCAATTATATGAATGAATAATTCAAATTGTTTGCATGTATGACTCACCTACTCGTTCCGTTCTAGATGAATGAACGTATAAAATCACATGCCTCAACCTTGAATGTTCTAAAAGAATAATGGAGATTTACTAAGAATTAAGTTAAGGCTATACTTCTAAGTCATTGTTAATTTTCCTTATACCACGTGCAGATGAACAAGCTCTGCACTTCTCTTCTAGTTCCTACGCCAGTCGAAGTGTCGCGGGGAGGTCAGTACGAGTTTAACTCTAGGAACGTACGGACGTATTCTTGTGTGTTGTCTGACAGAGCATTAGGCGGCGTAACACAATGTATTAAGTATGTTAATACGGTTTAATTAAGGTATTTCATTCCCCAAAGAGTATTTATTTACAATTCACCGGTGTGTACAGAATCAGTTCGTGATGTACGGAGATTGTTTCAAGAGAAATTTCCTGATATTCAAATTCCAGATCGAATTTCGGTTCACAGATTGGTAAATAAATTTCAGGAAATGGGAAATATGCCTGAGAAGAAGCGTACACAGCCACGTACAGTACTCAGAAGAAACATTAGATAATTTTGGGTTTGAATTGGAACGTTCCCCTAAAAGCTACTTCAATGTCTTTCTCAGCAAAGGGCAATTTCCTATTTCTCTGTTCGAACGGCCACAAAGCTACTGAAGTTAAAAACCCTATAGAGTTACTGTAGTGCAAGAACACAAACCGGGTGACCCTGCATCCAGGAGTAGATTTTGTAAATGGATTTTGAATAGTGTGTGCGTGACAGAAAAACTGACCCCAATTTAATTTTCTTTACAGATGAACTTTGGTTCCAACTAAGAGGGCATGTTAATTCACATAACAACCGATACTGGATTTCAGAAAAACCTAATCTATTTTACGAGGAACCATTGCATTATCAAAAGATGAGAGTGTGGTGCGCCATTAGCGGCGAGAGAGTAATAGGACCAAATTTTAAAATAACAATTAATATGCTCAGAATATTTTGCAACTCTTTTTCCATGAATTAACTGTGAGGTAACGTAGGTTCGCGACTTTCCAACAGGACTCTGCAACTCACATACAACAGCCTACGTCCCCTTGCATTCAATTCATGAAATATTTGACAATAGAGCCATCACTAACAACATATGACTCTCTCGATCTCCCGATTTTGATCTCTGATTAGATGAACTAAAAATAATATTCGTGAGGAAATTTCTTCCATTTCTCGAAGAAAAGGGTAATGATTAATTCAGTGAAGGGAGACAGTTTCAGCATCTTCTTGCTGGTGAGTGAAGTCACCTTTTAAGTGTTAGTAATAACTTACGGGACTGTCATAGCTGCGGACTTTCTGACTTCTGTTCACCGCGGTACCACCTTGAACCGACCGAAGTGGAACGATCTCGTGAAGGAAGAACCACCCATTACAAACAGGACGACATTGTGTAACATGATGTGTGCAGTGTGGTGTCGTACTAATGCCATTGCAGTCTCCAGATCAGCCTTATGGCCGATTTAAGGAACAGCAGTTCTATGTATGGCTTCCAGTGTTCATTCTTTACAAACAAACTTGGTTAGCATTTATTTTAATAAGTTGAACAGTTGTTATACTTTTACTTAGTAATGAAAAAATGATAATTAACTGTTAATTTTAGTGGTGTAGAAACCTAACAACAGTTAGCAAAAATAGACTATTTCTGTTACTCGATGTCTTACCACGATTCAGCATTTTGGAACTCTTGGTCTGATACTCTAAAAGCTGGGTAACAAGATAGTTTAGATTTCGAACTCATTATATTCATTGCGTACTTTTAAGATATTTGGCTAATGCACGAGACTTAGTAATCTTAATGTAAAATGAACATTAACAGGCCAAGCAGTAATTCACTTTATGAACTGGAAAACCTCTACGATTACCACAGGACCCAACTATACAGCAGAGACGACTTGCTTGAAAGCCCCACAAGTTTTCTCTCCAAGGCTGTTCTAATAAAGAGCGATGCTGTAGGAAAAACACACGTCACCCTTATGAACTGAGAAAGGGGAGAGTATGAAATGAAAGTACGTCAACAAGTTTAGTAGTGCCTCTGGCATAACCAGCTCATCCCCATTCATGTTGAGCACAATGGATCCTTTTGTATCTTAAGTGCTTTGGAGCTACTCTGCCTTTACATGGAAGCATAAAGTGGAAACGTCTCTCTGCTCACCTTGCCACCTGGCCATTCTGCTGCTATAAACCAATACCTCATTTTCATTAAATGAAGGAAACTGGTCTTCCAAAGCATAATCGTTATCATGATTTAAACTGCTGAGATTATAATTACACCTACAGCATCAAACACTAACCTAACATTTTACTAAACTTTGCATGGCGTAGGGCAAGGGTGTAGAAATTTAGCACTTTGATAGTTTCATTACAATCACATTATTTTCATAAATCCAACAATAAGTAGTCGTAACTATTGTAGGCACCATACGAGGGTAGTCCATAAGTTTCCGACTCGCCAATAAGGATTATCGCCGTCACAAAAGCCTTATCTGGTGTCATACCTTATCTGTTAAACAAACAATTACAGATGTAACTTTACGCTCCGCTTAGTTTAGTTGTTAAGATATAGCTGCATAAAGAAGGCTGTGTGTAGAAGATTGTGATATGTTCAAAATGGAGTTTCGAACTGTTATTGACTTCTTCGCAAAAGCAGCACTTATTACACTCACTCAATTAACTAAGAAGATAATGGCCACAATCTATTGGGACTGTGAAGGAATGCTCTTCATTGACTTCAAGGAGAGGAACACAAACAGTAAATCGGGAGTACTATGCTGGCCTATTACTGCACAGACTACGTGCTTCCCTCAAAGAGAAAAGGCGAGGAAAGCTGAGTGGTAGTGTGCACCTTCATGACAACGCGCCTGTTACTCTTGTTGCAAAGGAAGCAGTAAGGAAATGTGACTTCAAGGAGATCGACCATTCACCCTACAGACCAGATCTAGCTCCCAGTGACTGTTTCCTCTTCTCAAAACTCAAGAAGGATCTTCGAGTAAGGAAATATAAATGTGACTAAGAAGTGATGAACGCTGTTTATGCCCATTTGCAGACAAGACTTCTGACTATTGGGGGGGGGGGTTGTAATGTTAATTCAAAGATGTGGGAAGTGTATTGCAATAAAGGATAAGTATGCTAAAAAGTGAAATATGGATTTTGTCTTTATCATACCTAGAAAATGGTTAGGCCGGAAACTTAATGACCTACCCTCGTAGTTTAAGGAATATCAAAGTGCTGCAGAAACATACTGGCGTGAAGCATTAGCCAATCGATTCGCTACATCGTCTTAAAGTGTTGCTTTGTTAATACAGTGTCTCGAAGTTCCCGCTGTGAGTCTAATTTCCTATATATCACTTGCAAAACAAGTATTCCATATGAAAGCTCATGAATAGCCCCGGCGAACAAAACTTGCTTTTCTGTTTACGCCAATGCAAATCCCATATTTTTATCCTAAAGGTTGTCAATATTCTGGCACATATTGTTTAAATGCAATACTGACAGTTCAAACTCAAGATCCACGCTAGATACAAATAATAAACATTAAGAAAGACATGTAGCAGTGTAAGATGACAAAAAAGTCAGTTATTTGAAGCGAATGTTGTCTTCATAAGAAACCATCTCAGGGCTCAGGTTTCGTTATTTGAATGTGTTTAGCTCATTGTACTGAGGGAGGGTGTTTTTCTTTAAATGAATGGCACGGAGTAACATTAACACTGTACTTAATTGTAACTTATTTACATTCGATTGCAGGAAACACATTTCATTGTGGCAACCTTAACCGACCCAAGATCGCCGTAAAATCAGCACGAAGATAACAATGAAAAGGTGACCTGATCTCGAAAGTTATCTATATCTGCCATTGCGTTCTTGGAATTTTCGATCATTGGCAATATTATTACAACGCGTATAACTTTTGCAACTCACTTGGCACAAGACACTATAACTATCATGATGTATGTATGTATGTATGTATGTATGTATGTATGTATGTATGTATGTATGTATGTATGTATGTATGTAGGTATGTGTGTATGTATATATATATATATATATATATATATATATATATATATATACTGTGCCAAATGTATACATTTTTTCACAGTAGATATTTATTTAATGTATTTCAAAGTTGAATCGAAAAACAACAGTAATGTGTAGTATGATGTGCTGTAAACAGATGTGACTCACATACATTATGATAGCATTGCTACGTGACAGGTAAATCAACAAATGAAACACCGCCACGGGTGGCCGAGGTCGTTAAGGCATGGACTCGTGAGCGGGAGGTCTGCGGTTCGAATCCCGCCAGGACCGTCCTCCCTGACTGGGGTTTTTTCCAGGTTTTCCTCAGTCTTCATAACTGGCAAATGCCGGGGAGGTACCTAAACTTAGGCCTGGAACGCTTCCTTCCTTAAAAAAATATCCTTTCCCAATTTATCATTTCATCTCATGTATCATCAGTGTCCACCGCCTGTGGTGCCTCAGTAGTAAAAACGGGCGTTAAACACTACTCAAAAAAAAAAAAAAAAAAAAAAAAATGAAACCAAGATTACCGTAAGGATTTAATTTAATCTTGGCTACATTGAATTTCCACCGCATTCTCTGGATTTATTCTTCTTGGACTTAGACTTCGACCTATCGGGAACTCTTAAGTATGTTGTATATTGTAGAAGACAGCTACGGAAGAAATTGAAACGGCATGTGCTGTAATCGCTGAGGACACTTTCGCAAACGTTACTCAATCAGTAGTTCAACGTACTCAGAAGTGTATCGACGCCGAAGGTGGGTATTTTGAGCAACTGTTGCAAGTGTAAAAGTCTAAGATGATTAGTGCTCATCATTTTCTGTTTGTGTGAATTCAGTTTTATAATGTTAACGCAATTTTTTCTTTGCTTGAAGTGTGCATACATTTCTGGCACTCTCTATATAAATATGTAAAATTGGCAATTGGCAATTATTGAAGTGAAATTTCCAGTTTTTTAACTTGGAAAACGTAGACAGCCTACCTAGGCAGCAGGTGTAGAGAAAAAATAAAGGCAAAGAAATTTTTACAGAGAGTGACTTGCGCATCCTGCTATATGGCCGGTTTTGATATGCCTTGGAGATGTTCTTTAGTATAGTTCTGCACGCCTTATTAGTGTATGCTCGGTGCTATTTGGGGTCTTTTTTTAAAACTATTTGAATGTAATTCTTGTTTCTCTTATTATTATTCTCTTTCTTATACGAAGGACTCGAAACATTTTAGGATTCAGGTTCGAATTCGAGAAACATTTATCATTCCTCCCTTCTGTACAAATTTCATTGCAACCAGTTATTCTACAAATTATTAGGAAGACACGAAAAAGCGATGCACTAGTGAGGAAATCTAAAATCTCCGAATTTCAATCTGAATAGCGTGTACTGTCTGGAACAGACTGAAAGCTCTCAAACCTATGAACATTGCACCTAAGTTCCTAATATGCAAGAAGTCCTTCCCGCTAAACAGTATTTTACTTGAAGTCAGGAGTTAAACGCATTGAAAAACGTAAATATTAACCTGAGGCACTATTGTTGGTTTTCTGCATACAAAGTACGGGTTTTATTCATTTACACCTCATGTGCTTGAAAGTTAATTCGGTATTTTAAAAGCTGTAGAAATTTAGCCTCAGTTACCGGTTTGCATGAGAGGCACTTTTAGAATATCAGTTTAATTGAGTTTCACAGTCATACATTGGCGGGGGTTTAGACACGGAACAAAATTAGATTAGTTGATTGCATTTTGCCGGAGTTAATATATTCGTGCTTTTAGAGTAGACTCATTCGGTAATACTCAATTATTGCGTGCCGCCCATCAAGGTCCACTGTGCTGGGAGAAAATGAAGTCCGGGTTCAATACCCAATTTAAAGGGCATGCGGATATAGTTCAGATACACCACGAAAAAGTACAGTGATGAAAGAATTTATCTGAAACCTCGAAGCTTGAAGTACCGAGAGGACTTTTAAATTTTAATATTGCTATTACTACACCAATTTTAACGTATTTAATTGTGAATTTTAGACTTTTCTTAAAATGTTTCATTTAGACACCATACTTTTTATGCATGCCATATTAGCAAGTACTCTACCCGGATTTTATACGAGGGCTGTTCAATAAAGAATGACCATTATCTTTTTGACAACGTTCTCATCCTCATAATTTTGAAAATCTTTCTCAAAGTATTCTCCGTCGGATGCAATGCACATGTCCCACTGTTTTTGCCAATCTTCAAGGACATGTTGGAAACCAATTTTTGACAGGCCCTTCAGACCTTCGCAGTCTTCGTCACTGTTTCTGATGTTGCTTCCCAAGAAGATGTTTCTTATTTATGAAAAAGAAAAGAGTTACACGGGATAAAATCTGAACTATAGGGAGGGTGATGGACAGACTACACATTGATTTATGTCAACATTTGATATGCGGCTGCTTACTGTTGTGATGTATCATGCAGTGGTTGCATGGAAATGGACATCTCTGTAGTATTGCCCAGTTACATTGTGTGTGCAGGTAAAAACATGCAGCAGACGCTTTGCTGTTTGCTCTCAGGACCGAAAAGATGTTGCATCAGCAGTGATCACCTTTGAAACAAAATCCGCATATTCCTGTAACATCATGTTCAACTAAATGCATACCTACACCAGCAATCTTCGAACCCACTGTGCACAAACATGTCTCATATACAACTTTCCAGTTACCAACTCAATGAAAAGTTCAGAAAAGTCTGAAAGTGTTCTAAATGTTATTTGAAGATCCTCTCTCACAATGACATTAACGGTGTTAAATGTTTTCTTCCGTTAGAGCACAAACTAGAGAATCGGGTACATCTACCTTTGAAAAATTATTGTATCTCTCTTTAAGTATTTTAAAACTTCTTTGTACTGTGGAAAGGGAAGAAAAAAATCATATAGAACCTCCTGTAACATTGCATAAGCCTCAGCTTAAGATTTGTTCAGACGAAAGCAAAATTTCAGAGCAGCATATTGTTCGTTGCGTGTCTCTTCCATTTTACTGTATATAGGCGGAACTGGATACTCAACTTGCACATATCTCGAAGGCAGGAATTGGAAGTGACAACAATGCAAATAGAACTACAATTAGCTAACACATTAAACTAACAAAATACTGTAAAGTTAAATTTTAGCGCGACATTAATTATGCCTGCAAATATTTTTGGATCATTTTGTTGAGCACCCGTCGTACTTACAACCGCCAATTGTTCACAATGACTGCTGTACTTTTATAATACCAAATAACACCTCTATCTTAACTAAGTTATTAAAACTGATTTACGGAGCTATGTCATAAGACTGTTTTTACTGTTAATTTCTTTTATTTACGCACGCTCTTTAACATCTCAGGTCAACAGCGTGCCATTCAATTCAGGGCGTGAAACGGCCGAAACATTTTGCTCAGAGGACCCTTCTTTCAGGCTTGAGGTTATTTTACATGCCGTAAACCTACGACATGGTACCCACGGTTTTGCTTTCTTTCCGAAGGAAGCTATACATAAGATTTTTACTCCCAAAAAAATCCATCGACACTGGCCTGGTTTGAACCCGCGATCTTGGGTTTAAGAGGTAAAAGCGGTTAGCACTAGACCACCAGGACCGACTACTGTAATACTCTGATTGTTAGCAGCGAAGCCAGATTTTATTTGTTTGGCGATATCCGAAATATATAGTCTTGATGATCGGTGTGCACAGGCTCCAGCCTCACACGAGAAATGTAATACCCAGGATTTTCAGTGATATTGCCGAGGATCAAAGAAATAAGGGACATGCATTTTCGGCTATTTATGACCTCGTTCTTGAGTGTTTGAACATATGTGTCTGCAACATAACGTATATCTTGTTACAGATATAGTCTCGAAGACCACTTGGCTTAAATTTCTGTTATTTTTATCCAAAAATTGTGTCAAATGTTTGTACAAGGGAAAAATGTTCCAGTACTCACGATCTGATTAGTCTAACAAGATGCTTAGTAGTTCAAAATGTTTACAAGACATTGCGTGACCTTGCAAGATTTATTCGCGTTCTCTCTTATCGGTTCCTTGTAGGATAAATCAAGCAAGCAGTCGTGCAAATAGCTAACAAGGTATAAATATAACCCTAGCTTGTACGCATAGGGTATATTTTTATAAATGCACCCTTATTCATAGCCTACTCTACACCTACCTTACTGTTTTTAGTTCCCTCTGATCTTATCTTTGCCCTCTGTTTTTCTGCCCTTACGTGTTTGATGTCTTTCACTATCTGTAAGGTTTTCATTCTAAAACTTTACTGCTGCAGATGCAAGCGTTGTAATTAATTGCATTTTGCACATTTATATTAATGAGATTACACGTGATTTTTATTTGTGAATATTTCAATGAACATTCGAGTTAAATTTACAAAATTTCTGTCTGGAGGTTGAAGCGAGGTTTTCCACTGAACGCTCAAGATTTAAAGAATAAATGATCAGTTGAATTTGTTGCATTTTTTATGTTTTTGTTATATGCTGAGTCCTGTTTCTCATCCTTCCTACTTTCCTCTATATTGTAACCGACTCCCCGTGTCCTTTCATTTGATTGGTCGAGACTAGAGTGGAAACTTATAGCATGGTGATGTCAGAGCCTTACTTCTGGCTTACTAGGAGCATGACTCTGTTTACAGAGTGAGGAGTAGTGACTTCTATAGGTGAAGATTTTTTCGGCCAAGCATTCAAAATTTTTAGGATCTTTGCTACTTACCCACTGACCAAGGCTTTCTGTAAGTTATGCATTATTTGTTCAAGGAGCAGATTTTGGGAAACAATGAAGGCATGTCTCCAAATAGGGTAGCACAGTAAGTTAATAGGTTGACATGGAGATCCCCTCAACAGCCATCCATCCATCCATCCATCCATCCATCCATCCATCCATCCATCCATCCATCCATCCATCCATCCATCCATCCATGCATCCATCCATCCATCCATCCATCCATCCATCCATCCATCCATCCATCCATCCATCCATCCATCCATCCACGTATTACTCGTTGTAACCATTTTTAATTTCAGGAGTTTTCTTTATTATATTAATTATTGTATTCAACTTTAAATATCTGTAATTACAAGGCAAGTACTTTTGATACTAATATTATAACTCACTTTCTAACTGTCGTTTGCATTGTATTATGCTTTTCCATTAAACATTTGAATTGTGCTTGTGTACACCAATGCATGTTTATTGAGTATTTCAGTTTGATTACTTCCTTGTTACAGTAAATGTACATTGTGTGCAAATACAACGGTAAATGAAACTACATTTTCAGCATTTCCTAAATTTGACCTGATGCGCAGGCATCAACGAAAGGATGCCCCAAACTTGTTAGAGAGAGACGGGGGGGGGGGGGGAGAAAGAGAGAGACATCAAAATTTGAAAACTCTCATAAAATATTAATTCCAAAAGTGTTTATTAATAAAAAATACATTACGCACTGCAATTCAAGAGCAAGAGCGGTTTAAAACACAATATAAAGGGAAACTTTTATTGCTTGTACAGCTATAGTGTTTGCCTTATTGACACCTCATCATAGACGCTCTTCAATAAAAACCACCGTACTACCTAACACAGTGTTTGACATACCATCTGATTACATTTCTACGAAGGGCGTTCAACATTTTTTGTAAGTGTCACCTTAAAGTCCAAGCTAAGGACTGAATTCGAAATTTTATCCTTTCAGTCCTTCAAAGTTCTGTCCACACACGTACACAGCTGTAGACGGTGCAATCACGTGCCAAAAACACTGTGGTTCTCGGAAGGAGATATTGTCAACGGAGCTTATAGCTTGAGCAAGGTCCTGTACTCGTTTAAAAGGTGTTCCACCAATGCAAGCATTCACTGTAGGAAATTACAAAGTCGCACAGTGCAAGGCCAGGGCGGTAGGATGGATGATCAAGCAACTGGTCTTTTGTGACTTCCAGTTTCCTCAAAGTTCTAGCTGTTCTGTGAGGAAACGCATTGTCATGCAAGCACAGCCTTTAAATTGCTGTCTTTGGATGCCACCTCAGCTCTTTGAATAAAGGATTCAAACTAAAGTTCCACAGTATTCTCCTTTCATTTTCACTCCTTCTGGCATACAGTCATCCACAAATGGGTCCTTCATACTTGTAGAAAACTTGAACATTCGCTTCCCAGAATGAACATTCTTGTCGAAGGACAAGTAGTCTTGGGTCATTCTCAATTACCCACGCGCAGTTCTGAGCTTTATTTGGGGGATAAGGTAGTAATAAAACCAACTTTCATAACCATTGCATATATCTGTCAAACATTTAGGACCATTTGGTCGATACTCAGGAGTTTCCTTGCACTTCCTTTCTCGTCTTATTTTCTTCATTGGTTAGGGAATGTTGAACCCATTTACAGTTTTTGTTCGTAGGTTTAAATGTTCAGGAGAATAGTGTCAATTCTTCGGACACTGATAGCATTTCAACAGCAATAAGTCGATTTTCCTCCACCAAGTTCCTTACTCTTTGAATTGTTCTTTTGTTCATAGCTTCCCAAGGCCGGGCTAGAGAAAGGAGTGTCTTTAAAGCCCCTCTCTCTCTTTAAAATGATCGAATCCTTCTTGCAACGATATCAAATGAACACACATGATCATCACGAACAGTTACCAATTCCTTGTTGATTTTTTTTGCACTTTCGTTTTTATAGCATGTGAAAATGTAGAATCTAAAGTTTTCTTTAGAAATATTCAGTTTTTTCCCCCACCAGCTATTGACACAGGACTGAAATCGACAGACTGTGCGACAGTGACTACTCAGGATTGAACTTGCACTTATGCATATATGGACAGTTTATTGTTGTCAGCCACGTTAGTTACATTTTCTAGACATTATTACTCAACAATGGATAGACCGGTGGCAAAATATTTGAATTATCCTTGTGCAAAGCATTTATAATTGTAATTGGATAACGATCTGAGTAGATGGGAGAAAATTCACTTACTCTACCTAACGGTTATATGGTCTTTTTTTTGGATGGATGAATCGATGTTCTGGGTCAGAGGAGGATACTTTGGGTACTTCAACCCTGGGACTTTGTCCCTACACCTACTGGAGGAATAAATAAGGCGAGGGATACCTTGGTCGGCCAGCATCTACGAGCGATCACTGCGCGGACGCAGATGGGGTCCATGACAAGTTTCCAGACAGAACACCCCGATGCCCGAATACCTTTCCCCCTGAGTTGTAGGAGCCCCTCGAAAATCCACTTTTATTCCAGGCACCGGGACAGAAATCTTTCCAAAGCACAAGCCACCATCACACGCTCTTGCCCACCTCACGCTGGCACTTCGGCCCTGTAAGAGAACCAACGAAATGAAGTGATTTGTAATGGGAGAGCGAGAAATTCGTAGAATTTAATGTATCCCAGCACTCGCCTAAGAGGCCAGCAGAAACCATGAAACATGCCATAGTCAGAATGACCAGCCCAACGCGAATTGAATCGGTCCTGGTGGCCTAGTGGTAACCATAACCTAGTGTTAACCTCCTAAACGAAAGATCGCGGGTTCAAACCCGACCAGGATCGATGCATTTTTTCGGGGCGTAAAAATCCTAAGTATGGCTTCCTTCGGAAGTAAGGCCGTGGGTCCCGTGTAATATTTACGGCACCATAAAGAACCTCAAGCTAAAAGAAGAGGCCTCTAAGCAAAATATGTCGGCCTTTTCACGCCCTGAATAGAATGGGATGCTGTTGACCTGTGATGTTAAAGAGCGTCCGTAAATAAGCCAAATCAATAACAACAGACGGGAATTGAATGCGAGTCCCAAGTGTTGCTGCCTGAGTCACCCTGCTTGGTTTGGTATTATTTACAGATGCTGAAAATTATGAAACTATTCCAGAGCTGGTGTTTCTGGATATCTCCAAAAGCAAATATCTCTGTAAGTCTTGGAAAAGTTGTAACAGATTTTATTCAGAAAGAAGTAATTTTAATTCTAAACTGTCTTAGCTTCTGCGAGAAGAGAAATTACCTTCACAATGATACATGTCTTTATCTTTTCAAGTCGACATGGTATCTAATACAACACCCTCCCGCTGATGTCTGCACGGGCATTAGCTTAGGAAGTTCACTAATGAAAAGCCCTAGGATAATAAAAATATCAATACTAGCCTCAAATATGAAAAAAATACAAAATATTTAATGGCTAAGCATTTTTCAATTCCAATTAGAAACCATTAATAAAAATCAGCGCCAATATCAAATTTAAGGTATAAGAATTACTTTAACATCCTGTACAAATGAATTATCATTACCACATTAATAAAAATCCCCAAAACAGCATTAAAATTCTACAAGCTGATTAAAAACTTACATATAGCAATAATGAATTATGGCCTAAACATCTAACCCCGTCGAAATCTGAACTCTCTGCAAGCGCGTAACAAGAGCCTGAAGGCGCACGAAAAAACTTTAAAACACATTCATCCTAGATGTCCACACGCGTCTCAATCAATAGAGAGAAGAGCATAGCGTTCCAACGTGATTGATTGCTTTATTTATGAATGCTCTTTAACATCTCAGGTCATCAGCGTCCCATTCAATTCAGGGCGTGAAACGGCCGACAAATTTTGCTCAGAGGCCTCTCTTTCTGGTTTGAGGTTCTTTTTCGTGCCATAAATGTACGACACGGATCCCACGGCTTTACTACCCTTCCGAAAGAAGCTATACTTAAGATTTTTACGCCCGAAAAAATCCATCGGTCCTGGCCGAGTTCGAACCCGCGTTCTTGGGTTTAGGAGGCAAGTATGGTAACCACTACACCACCAGGTTCCAACGTGGAATAATCGGCAAAGAAGATAAAAGAGAAGGTGTTAGACAGCGGTACATGCACGAAAACAATCAATACACTTAACGCACTAAAATGTAAAATTAACTAGACTTGTTTGGGAAAGTCTCCAAGCTATTATTACTCTTTTCACAAAGAATAAATTAGAATTTTTGGGTACCGGACATTAGAGCATATGAGGTAATGAAGCGACGGATACATTGACTAAAGAAGAATGCCTCGACTTCTTCATCGTTTTACAGTACATCTGTGCTGTGGGACCCCTTTGGTTCCAGAAACATAAACTATAATCTTCTTTCTTCTCTTTTTGTTGAAGATGAACGGACCATTTCATGACATTCTTTATATGAAATATAAAGGACATATGAAATCCATTTTTCAGAACAAATCATAATGTGAGAAAAAAGTTTTACTTTCTCTCTTTCTCTTCCTTGTTTGTTTGTTTGTTTCTTTCCTTCCTTCCTTCTTCCCTTCTTTGTTTCTTTTGTTTATTCTTTTGAATAGTTTGTAAAGCGCGTTTTTATTACAGACGATGGGCACCGATGATACTTCAGATGAAATGATAAATTGGGAAAGGAGTTATTTTACAAGATAGGAAACGTTCCAGACCTAAGTTAGTCGGTTCTGATGGTGTAGTGTTAACCATACTTGCCTCCTAGCCCAAGATCGCGGGTTCGATGCCGGCCAGGATGGATGGATTTTTTCGGTTTCCTTCGGAAGGGAAATAAAGCCGTAGGTCCCGTGTCGTAAATTAACGGCACGTAAAAGATCCTCAAGCCTGAAAGAAGAGGCTTCTGAGCAAAATTTATCAGTTGTTTCACGCTCTGAATTGAATGGGTCGCTGATGACCTGAGATGTTATTGACATTTGCCATTTATGTCCTCCTTTCTTACTGGTACAAAAATACATGTAAGCTTTCATTCTTTTGTTTATGTGCACATCAATCAGCATTTTCTAAACTTCTTGCACAAAGTTTACGACATGCGGAACTGTCTCTGTCACATATCAGTCTGAACATTAAGCTTTCGACTTCTCTCATCGTCATTATCATTTGTAGAGCCTTCCTTAAGCTACCACTGTCAGAACTGTGTTTTATTCCTTACCTTTTCCCAATAGATCCCGCTATTCACGATGAATTTCGGCACCATTAACACCTTTAGCTTTGAGAGTACTTCGCAACTGGCGGGATCGTTAATTCTCGCAGCTATAATGAGACATGGTTCCAGAAAGACAATAAACTCGTGGCAATATGTTAGATGGCAACCTAACGAAACAGCTTAGGCTTCTGCACATGCGCAATCCGTTCAAATGTTGCCAACTTTGTATTATTAACTCTGACTCTTACTTTTGCCTCGTATTTTAAAGCAGTAAATATACATCTGATTAAATATCATTAATTAAAGTCCATTATTTAGTTCTGGGTCATTTCATCAATCGAAAACTTAGCAGCTGCCTGAAACCTGATACTGCTGACAGTGTCATACAGGGAAATGTACTTATTATAAAGCACTTTACGTTTTTGTTCTCAGTTAATACATAATTTATAATATTTAATTTAAGCATGAAATTTCGTGCACAAATGTTATGAATTTGAGGAGTATGTACTACTGGTCCGTGCTTCTCGATGTTGCTCATTGATGACAGTGGATTTGGTGCATATCATTGGCAACCGTGTTGTAGGCAGCTATTTTTATCAGGGAACATTAAACAGACACCGATTCGCATCATTTCTGCAACACACTCTCCCCGTCATGTAGGACGTGGAATTTGAAACGTGAGATTCCAGCCTGATGGAACCACTCTTCGCCCATTTTCCCAGAGAAGTTATGGATGAAAAGTTTACAGCTCGATATGACGTGTGCGGCAACCTGTGCAACTCTTGTTTGTTCACCGTGTCCAAAAGTGAATTGATGCATACGGTGGTCACTTTGAACATCTGCAGAAGTGACATAGTTTCATCAGATAGGACGTTATTGATTATTTGTGAGTGGGTTTTCTGTACTGGAAATAATTTAAAACACGAAGTTACTTTGAGCTATAGACAACTAGTAATTGTATATGTTCCATTTAAAAAAAATGTAACTTTGATTTGAAAGGAATGTTTATTTAATTTTCTGAATTGTGCATACCCTCCCATTGGGTGAGCCCCTACATGAGTACATTTTTGTGTAACTAAATTTTCATATTTGCTTTCATTTCGTAAATATTGGAGGTCGCAAAGTAACGTGAGATATCCGGTATATCGCTGTTTGGCATTAATATATACTGTTTCACTAGATTCATCTGATAGTCCTTAAAAATATTTTATTCAGCTTGTTATTGCAGCAACAACCAGTCTGTATAACACTCGAGGCAAACTTTCTAATAAATATATCCATTAATAAAACAAATAAGCACCAAAAATAAAAATAAAAAGTATTTAGTCTGGAAACACACGTGACGAGAGTTGATGTTTCAAGTGATGCATACACACAATGGCGCTCATGGGAAATAGGCTCCACCTCTTGTTTCCTTTTACCTCTCCCGGACAAAATACCCCACAAGCCTAACGAAACATTCATTGGTTTGTAGTGAGGCTGCTAACCAGTTCTTCTACAGATGTTTTTTGAAAGCATAAACGCGTATCAAACAATAATTATTTACGAAATTAAACGTTTAAAAGTTTATAGGCAAGCGAAAAACATCAGCCTCCTAGTGGAACCCTCGTTCATTACAGCAAGATCAGAAGCTACTAACTGGGCACACGAATAAGTATTTGATTTCTAAACTCGTAATATGAAATTGGGAGTGATAAAAATTTATGTGTATCTATTCAGAATCCACATACTGTCGCAACTTTTGATTGTGACTGTGCAGTTGTGCTGCTGCAGTTACTCTTGGCAGCAAGTAATAAAGTCATTATTAGTTCAAAGGCAGAAGTGAGGGGTTTTATGGTCAGCTTTGTTATGCTGGGGCTATTATCTCACTACATAAGGTACTGTAGTCAGTGGGTGAAACTTTCAAGACCCTCAAGGAGCTAATAATATCTAAGAGGTTTATGTAACACTATCCAGGGCTTCTTTGTGAATGACCGGCCAGGCAGAGTAGCTCACTAGTCATTAGGGTGCCGTGAGTGAATATGAACAAGACAAAGAGAGGAACCCGTGCATAGGCTGTTCTTGTATGGTTCGTTTTTAATGCAAATCAAGGTAAACAACTTCAAGTGCTAATTATGATATTTAGCATGTTACTTGGAATTTAACAAATTCAAAGTGTATGAGAAGTTGATTAAGCCTTTCACTTCAGGATAAATAATTTGAATATAAACCGGTCATTGATTATTCCAAAACATCCGTTGAATAATATATTCATAGTTTGAACTTCAAACGAATAGAGTATAATTTAATTTTACACGTGTAACACCTGATATAACCAGCCCAAAATAAGCACTTTCTTGAGAATTAGTATTTAATATACAAACTTACGATATAATCACACCATGGTGAAAGAATTCGTTGAGAAAACAGGTTCGATAGGGATCATTGCAATGACAAAAGCTAAAGTTCTTAGCATGACTGCATGACAATGAAAATATTAAATGCAAAGAATATATATATATATATATATATATTAATGAAACATAAAAATAAAGAAACACTATTAACAATGTAACAAATTAACACTAAAATAAAAGTAGATAAAGATAAAACACAGAGAAAGAGTCACACTAGAAACTGCTATACTTCGAACTACTGCGAGTTCTTCAATGGCAAGAAGCTAGACAAGTGAAGGTGATAAAAGTAAATATTGAGTATCGAAGGTAACGTTATGCATGGAAACAGATGAAAAAAGATATGAGAGTGTGGGAAGAAAACAACTAATATGTAAGATTTAAACCAGGTGGTATACGCGCTTTATGTAAAAATATAGCTGCCATTTCTCTATCTCTGAGTAAACTTTCACAGCATTGTGTAGGTAAAGCATCAATAAGAGTTAGACTAAAAGCATCATCAAAATCCTTACAGTGAGATAAGGCATGTTGGGCAACAGGCAAGGGAGACTTGGTTTTAACAGAACGTCTATGATTGTTCATGCGTAGCGAAACAACAGTAGAAGTTAAACCAATATAAAATGCTTTACAAAGCTTACAAGATAACATATATACGACATTCTTGGAAGAACAGGTAGCAAATGAAGAAATGTTGAATTCCTTGGATAAATTAGGGCTATGGAATGATTTGCACGGCATAATTAGTGCACAGGTTTTACATTTAGGACGTTGGCAAGGATACGAGCCAGCAAAGGGACGTGGTAAATTCGGAGAGGATAGGTTACGGCGAAATATACTTTTAAGGTTAGGAGGTGTTCTGAAAGTAAGGCGGGGTACAATTTTAGAAAAATCATTTAAAGATGGATACATTAACAAAGTATCGTGACATTCTTTCAAAATAGGTCTGATGCTTTCAATTCCAGGTACGTAAGTGGTAACAAGGTTGATGAAGTTCTTGTTAGAGGTTTTAGGTTTGCATTGGAAAGTTTTGTGTGATGGGATTATACGGGATTTTAAAAGAGCAGAAGGATAATTTTGGTTTTGGAACTTTTGAGTAAGGTTTTTAATATACTTGTCAAGAGATGAAAAGTTGTTACAAAGACGATGACCACGGATTGAAAGAGAAAAAGGAATAGATCTTTTGATATGCAATGGATGACAACTATCAAAATGAAGATATTGTTGTAAATTGGTAGGCTTAATGTGCACAGACGTAAGGAAAGAGCCATTGCATAAAGAAATATCAATATCCAGGAAAGTAGCAGCATTGGGAGAGACAGAAGAAGTGAACTTAACTGAAAACTTGGAGTTAAGATTAGTAAGGAACTGCTCGAGAGATTCTGAACCATGAGTCCAAAGCACAAATATATCATCAATATATCTCAGCCATAATAATGGTGCCAAAGGTTCTGACTTAAGAAATTCCTCCTCTAAGCGAGCCATAAAAAGATTGGCATAAGAAGGTGCCATTCTGGTGCCCATCGCAGTACCCTTAATTTGTAGATAATGTTTATTATCAAAACTAAAAGCATTGCGAGTGAGGACCAGATAAACAAGATGGCAAATGAAATCTGTGGATGGGATATGAGGAGGTGCTCGAGAGTTCAAGAAATGTTTAACGGCAGCTAATCCTTCATGATGGGGGATGTTAGTGTAGAGTGACGTCACATCAATAGTGGCAAGAAGTATGTCAGAGTGTGCCGTAAGGTCAACTTTCTTAAGCAAACTCAAAAAATGGAAGGAATCTTTAATATAGGATGGCCTAGAAGTAACAAAAGGCTGTAACAAACAATCTACTAGAGCGGAAATACGTTCAGTAGGGGAATCGAAGCTGGCTACTATTGGGCGGCCTGGACAGTTCTCTTTGTGAATTTTAGGGAGAAAATATATGGTGGGAGTACGAGGGACATGAGGAGTAAGAAGAGTGATATCTTGGGAACTAAGTCCTTCTGCTGTACCATATATATATAAGGATAGGTCCATAAATTTCCGGCCTAATCATTTTCTAGGTATGACAAAGACAAAAACAAATTTCACTTTTCAATATAGTTTTCCTTTATTGCAATATATATATCTCACACCTTTGAATTAACATTTCAACCCCCCCTCCCAAATAGTCAAAAGTCTTGACTGCAAAATGGGCATAGACCGCATTAATTACCTTTTTCGTCACACTTAAATTTCCTTCCTCAAAGGTCCTTCTTGAGTTTTCAGAAGAGGAAATACTCACTGGGAGGTGGATATGGGCTGTAGGCTGCATGTTCCATTACCTTCACAGCATCCTTTGCAACAAGAGCTGTGGCACAGGCGCGTTGTCGTGAAGAAGGCACACACTACCACTCAGCTTTTCTGGTCTTTTCTCTTTGATGGAAGCATGTAGTCTGTTCAGTAGGTCAACATATACTCCTCACTTACTGTGGTGTTTCTTCACAGTCCCAAAAGATTGTGGCCATGGTCTTCTTGGTTGACTGAGGGACCTTGGCCTTTAAAGACGGTTCTGTGCCAGGTTTACGTCATTCCATTGATTCTCTTTTGGACAAGGGTCATAGTGGAGGACCATAGTTTCATCTCCTGTAACAATGGTTTGCAGAACTTCTCTCTCATTGCCACGTCTTCTCCAAAAATGCCAGACGCAGATGACTCGTTGCTGCTTTTGGACTGAGGAAAGAAGTCTAGGACCCATCTTGCACTAACCTTATTCATGTTTAAATGTTCATGAATAATTCGAAGAACTGTTATTTTAGAAAGGCCCAACCTTGCTGCTATTTCTATAACTATAAGCCACCGGTCTATCATAATTTCTTCTTCCACAAGAGCAATGATTTCACGCTCTTCGTCTTCAATGCTTTCTCGACCCATTCGAAAAAGTTTGGCCCATTCTTTTATGGTAGAATATGAGAGAGATGCTTCCCCATATTCGCCGTCCAATCGCTGTTTAATTTCATTTGGAGTAATATTGTATGATGTTCTGTAAACAGATGTGACTCACATTACGTTATGCTAGCGTTACTACAACAAAATGGACCAAGATTATCATTTGAACAATTGTAAGCAATTTTGAAGTGGCACTGGAAAATCGAGAATGTTTTGAAATTTAAAGACAATGGAGACGCGTTTACAGAACAGAACCGCCAACGCATTCGAGAAAAATTTGACTCATGATACCGCATGCGCAGAAAACCAGCTACATGGCAGCACTTCGGCAAGAAATTGAAACGTCAAGTGCTGCAATCGCTGAGGACACTTTCGCAAATGTTGCTCAATCAGCAGTTCAACGTACTCAGAAGTGTATCGACGTCGATGGTGGGCATTTTGAACAATTGTTGTAACGTAAAAGTCTAAGATGATTAGTGCTCATCGTTTTCTGTTTTTTTGTGAATTCAGTTTTGTTATGCTAACACAGTTTTTTCTTTGCTTGAAGTGTGTATACAATTTTTGCATCCTCTGTATATACAATGATACTTTAATTAACCTGTTCATTTCCCACAGTAAAAAAGAATATAGTGAATAAGCGTTCTTCAAAGAAGGCAGACTACAAGTTCCTACTCAATCAGACGATAGTCTCGAACAAGGACAAGCCTCGAGTCCAAAGCAGTTAACAGTACCACAGATAGACTTGACTCTATGTCTACCGCCAGTAGACCGCCACGGGTGGCCGAGGTCGTTAAGGCACGGACTCGTGAGCGGGAGGTCTGCGGTTCGAATCCCGCCAGGACCGTCCTCCCTGACTGGGGTTTTTTCCAGGTTTTCCTCAGTCTTCATAACTGGCAAATGCCGGGGAGGTACCTAAACTTAGGCCTGGAACGCTTCCTTCCTTAAAAAAAAAAAATAAATCCTTTCCCAATTAATCATTTCATCTCATGTATCATCAGTGTTCCATCGCCTGTGGTGCCTCAGTAGTAAAAACGGGCGTTAAACACTACTCAAAAAAAAAAAAAACCGCCAGTAGAGCGATAAAGTAAGGAATAGTAAAATCTTTGTGCTTCCTAGAGGTAAGAAAATGAAAGGTCTCGAAGGCTGCAGGAGAAGGAAAGGTTTCTGGTAGAGTAAGAACGCACATATCTACTATTACAAGAGCTGTGAATTTGTGAAAAGCAGTGGCAGCCCATATGCTCGAAAATATCGCACAAAATCATGTGAATATTTAAAAAAAATTCATGTTTTGTCTGTCAAACAGTGACTTGGAACTTGAAGCTCACAAACGCTGTCACCCCTAGCCCACCTTCTCGCTACGCCAGTCGAAATGTCAAATGCTTATATTGAATGGATTGACCTTTGCCTTCAGGACCACCACTGGTCAACTCTGGTGTTTTACAGAAAAATGAATATCATCACTTGGTAAATGCTTATGAATTTTGTTGCGGTGAGCAAAGGATGACTAAATTGAGCCCTCATAGCGAGCAACTGTGGCATTTTACACACGCACCATATATATATATATATATATATATATATACTTTATTATTCCCACTTTTAAAACATTCTGTAAACCATAACTCAAATATCAATATGTTAATGAAAAGCCATGTAATGATTTATTTTCTTTCTACACAAAATAGTCACCTAGCATTTTTAATTTACAGGAATGGGTGAGAATTCTCTGCCTTCATTGTCTTTCAAATTATTTTATACGATCGTGAAGTAAGTTACAAATTGATGTGGGGTACCCCATAGTTGAATGAGGCACCTGAGGTATACGCAAGGAAGGATTAGATGGAAGGATTAGTCCGGTGGCAATTGGAGGCATTCGACACGAGACAATCGATGTTTACTTTAGTGAAACAGCAGTTGCAAGATGACTGAATAAGCGTACAGCCCTCTAGCAGCGCTCCGTTGCGATTTTTGTGGGCAAAAGGTATGGAATTAAAAAAATATTCCTAAAGAAATACTTCCCATCTACGGTGAGAAGTGCCTCCCGCATTAAGTTGTGTACAATTGGATACAGAAGTTCACTGAAGGGCGAACACTTGTTGACAATGAGGACCGCTTCGGCAAATCAACGGAAATTACCACAGAGGCGAATTTGTAACGAGTGGAAGGCATAATTCGGGCAGGTAGAAGTGTAAATATAGACAATATAGTCGCTGCTGTTGGTTGTTTAAATGCCATGACCTATTTCATAATGCAAGATAGGTTAGGTTTTCACAAATTCTGTGCTCGATGGTGCCACGCATACTGACCTGACAATACAAAATGCCAAGAATGGTCTGGCATTACAACATCTCATTCGCTACCACGACTGACAAGATATGCTAGCCTAATTGTCACAAGTGATAATCATTACCAGCCCGAGACAAAACGTGCTCCAATGCAGCCTGCATCGCTTGCAAAATAAAACGTTTGAAAGTGACAACATCCAATGGGAAAGTGTTCTTATAGTCTTCTGGTATCACGATTGCATACTACTCGCCGCATTCCAACCTCAAGGACACACCGACTCCTACTGTAATATCTTCAGGAAGCTTAGGACTCCTCGTCAAAGACCTATTGCTCTTGCACAACAATATACTGCCTACAGGACAAACGAGACGCTGCGAAATTTCAAGTGGGAAGTCCTCAAGCAATCTACGTATAGCCCCGGCCTTGTTACAAGCGACTTTAATTTGTTCGGCCCATTTAAACACCATCCTTCGCGTGAACATTTTCCCGACGATGAAGCTGTAGAAAGGGAAGCCAATGAATTTTATATGTTGGATTTTAGGCGCTTGTGAAACGGTGGGACAAATGCCTCAATATACAGGGAGATTAAGTTCAGAAACAAATATTTTTCAAATCAGTACTCTTATTTATGCTATATAATTTTTTAATTTAATTGTAAATGTCCTAAATTCAAGTTTGGTCTAAGTCAGTTTGCAGGTCAGGAATTGCAATTCCGCAGAGGGCAGTAGTCCATCTATAAATGTGCGCAATGAAAATATGCGGACTATATTGCGATGAATAATGAAGGTAAAGGTGATGCTGGAGCAATGACAGGGGAAACTGGAGACCGAGACACCGCCTCACCTTGGTGAGAAGGCAACACTCCAATCTTTTGTGCACAGTTTTGTTTCTTTGAATTCGAGAGTTTTCTTTGTAAGTTTTGCACAAAAAGAAATACTTCCTGTCAGCTGCTTTCCTGCCTAACAATGAATTTTCTGGTCGATGCGTCCAACCAAACATAATAAGGAAATAGAATCTCACACTACCTTTTTAAGAGAGAAAAAGTGAGCGACTGCCGACTATCAAAGACAGTGAAGCCTTTCTAATGCAGCACTGAGGATGTTCATCCTTGCTGTATAATTTCCAAGCTACCGCTGAAACTAAAAGTGATTTACTCAATAATAAAATGTTGCGATTTTTCAGATTTGCGACATCTTTGACTCTTAATAACTGATAATATTATGATAGGATGTATTATGGATATTAAATTGCTAATGATATGATAGCAGGGAGTTGCTTCTATTTTTGCTGTTTTTTCTACTTCTGCGCAGCTGACTTAAGAAAATGCGTTACTTTTTCGTTTATGAATATTTATTTCTTCAAAGGCAAGCGTGCCCGGGCTATATCCAGCTTTGTAGCGTGTTTAAAAATTTCTCGGATACCGAGATATGATAATACAGCATGTGCATGCTTACCAACTTCACCGCTCAGGTACAGGATTAGGAGTCACGGGGATCAAGAAGTTTTTAAAGTGAATATTCATCAAGTAAGGGTTTTAACGAACGCTGCAGGCGATTTTTATTTATAAAGCATTAAAATGGGTTAGAGGCAGCTTTTGCATAAGCTCTCTAATATGGTGCATCAATAAGTAAGGATGAAATGCGCAGATGCTAATGTAAAAGAAAGGCGGCGTTATGTTACGTTCCAAGTGAAGGCAGAAAGAAGGAGAGAGAGATTACACTCGCAGACTCGTTTTAATTCTTTACTTAATCTTATTTCTAATATATTTAACTACCTATTTTATAGTTTCGAACTTCTCAAATATCAGATGAGCTATCTATGTTGGTCCCTGAACACTTTTTATCGACTTAAAATAGTTCACATATTTACCATTTCATTTTAAACAAATATAATGCAAACTAAAAGGGGCTCTCAGTTTATTTATCTGCTTGCTTGTTGCCCGTCGGAGCATGCCACTTTAGGGTGATATATGTCTAGCTATCTATGCACGTATGAAATTTCACTTGAGTTAGGAGAATGGCATAAATAAATGCTTATAAGTCCATGGTCATATACATTTTTTAAAGGTCTTGTAGTCTGAGCTTGTAGTCAGCAAAGTTCGTAATAGGGCCGACTTTATTGCACATCCACCCACGACAGTATACCATGCAGCATACTCGAAGGAACATAAACACAGCCTGTGGTGCATCAGTAGTAAAAACGGGCGTTAAACATTATTAAAAAAAATAAAGAACACCAATGTTACAGTAGAGCGGTAACATCAGAGTGCGTTGTCATATGGGGGCGGACAAGAGCTACCTTTTGTGCTTTTAGTCAATTCCTAATGAATGTAACTATTAGGTTGTACAAAGTGTTTAAAAAAAAATATCCATCCATCCTGCTTAATAGGCATCAATATTGAAGAATAAAAACAATATTGTTTTATTTTCACACACACACACATATACACCGTGCGATCAGTTTTGTTTTCCCCCGGAGTGTTTTGTGTATGGACGAGTACTCCGCTCGTTAGCCGGTTACAGGCCAGCCGGATCTCAGTGATTACTAGGAGGGTTAAAAAAAATAAAATAAAATAAAACCAACATTACTTATCAAATTATCAAATGAGAAGTTGAAACTGCCCGCCTCCATTCTCCGCATATTTTTGGCACCTCTTTAGTAACTTTTTCATCAATCGCTGTAGTTCATTTTGAGAAACCCGAATAATTTCCTGACGAATATTTTGAGTTCTTATATGATGTCCGAGTTCTTCTTACACATGGAATTTAATTTACCCCAGTGATGATAATCGCAGGCTGTTAAATAGGGGGACCGAGAGGACCATAAATTCCTACTAATAACTCCCACTTGTGGAAACGTATGGTGAACTGCACTCATGGAATTATTGGCAGTATATGCAGTGGTAACGCCCTGTTGAAAAAAATGCACAATCATGCTCTCTGTCGGTTAAATGTCTGAAAAAGAGCGTTAGTATGATCTTCACATAAGTAACAATCAACTCCATGCTTAAAAAAAAAATCTATGATTCTTTCACCACCGAATGAAAATGAATGAATGATGTTTAACGTCCCACCAGAGGCACCACAGGCGCCATCGTTTTACTACTGAGGCATCACAGACTGTGCGACATTGATAATACATGGAATGAAATGATAAATAATTGGGAAAGAATTTTTAAGGAAGGAAACGTTTCAGGCTAAGTTTAGGTTACTCCCCGGCATTTGCCATTAATGAGGACTGAGGGAAACCTCAGTCAGGGAGGACGGTCCTGGCGGGATTCGAATCCCAGACCTTCCACTCACGAGTACGCGCCTTAACGACCTCGGCCACCTGTAGCGGTTTCATCACCGAGTTAACACATATAAATATAGGCAACTGTGCCGTTGCCGTTGCTGTATACGAGGAATAATACACTTTAGGTACACTGTCAAATTAAGAAACGAATAACACAACACATACCCGGAAACAGCTGCGCTACGCTATTTATAGTCAACTAGGTCAACAAGTAAGCAAACATCCTTACTACCTTCTCTCCTCCATGGCGCGACAAATGAGTAGAGAGAGACTCGCTAATAGGAAAAACTCCGCGCCGTGGGGGAAATCATCACTGATCGCACTGTATATATGTGTGTTTTAACGCTCCGGCGCCCGCACTTTTTGTTTTTTCTGAATTAAAAAATGATTGATTGAGTTCGTTAACCAGTAAACTTGAACTATTATGAGTGAGGGTTAACCCAAAGCAAGATTATTTTCTCAACAAAATATACAACTTCAATAAAATATTAATTTTTTCCCTTGAAAATCAGCGAAATCAGACTATTAGGAATGGAATCCTGAAAAACGAAATTTAAAAACACTCTAGCGGCACTAATTTTTGTTTTTTCGCAAAGAAATTCTTTGCTCTAGCGCTCTGCAATAACCTTCGCAAATTCGACTTGCCGAGGAATGTTTAATTTACGCAGCTCCTGCAGACGAACTTTTGTTCTTTCTCTACACTGGGAAGTTTGTTCTGATGTCTCCTCAGGCAGGCAGTTCAGATTTTCCAGGTTAGATTTTTGTCGGAACACTTTGGCTTGCACTCCACTTCAATACTTGCCATAAACTACCCATATATTGTAATTAGGATGACTATTTCACTCATGTGACGTCATATTAAAATCCACCAATGAAACGAAACAAAAGTTTGAATTTTGACCAATTAGCCGGATTACTCAGTGAAATTATCGAAAAAAGTCTCAAATTCATTTTAGGTGCATTTTTCTTGTGGTTAATGACGCCTACACCATACCTCCACTATGTAATTCCTTAACAGGCATCACTGACCACTTTTGCTAGTCGGTGGGGAGCTATTGATAGCAAAAAAAGCAAGAACAATCGACAAATTGATCTTATCATTAGGGATTCCAAACCACAGAGTACCAAGAAAAATAGCGACACTGTATGTCATCCTTTTTAGTTTTTCCTCAGTTGGTATTATAAAATCGAAAGGTAGCGGTTGCAATAGTCGCTGTTGTTCATTTCAATCTCACGATTTCTGAATGGAATAGATAGGATATTCATAGGTATAACATTTTATACAAGTGTTAATATTCTGAGCGCGAATTGCTAATATGCAAAAATTTTATTCTTATTCTATTCAAATCCTATTTTGCTCTTCTCTATTAGCATTACTGAAAATCGGCATTCTTCTGTTGTAAGATTGCTTGAAAAGGTTAAGTACAAATATGCAGTTATTACAATTCTGTAAGCTAAGTTTACGGTAATTGTATTTCAATTCTTATTTTAATAGTGAATTTCACTATTAAAATAAGAATTTAGTTCTAATAAATATCACTCGAGGGTCTGAGCTTTCCAGATAAATTCACAACTACGTTTGCGAATTTATCGGCAATCTCAGACCCTCTCGTGGTATTACTTGTGATAATAATGTAATAATAGTAATATGATGATAATGATAATAATAATAATAATAATAATAATAATAATAATAATATAGTACAGCTGGAGGTCCATGCTAAATACACATTCATGTTTATTACTATAAAGCAAAGTCTACAATAAATATTGAAAAAATAATAAATAATTCAGAAATGATATAATCAATTTACACTTAGGTATGGTCACTGCATAGCGTTATATGTTACAGACTAAACACTAAAAATTAAAATAAAAATCTGAAATACTCCAACCCGATACCTTGTTTCCTACACCGGGACGTACATCGCAAACTCTTACATTTTATTTCTAAATTACAAAATTACATTCACATATTATCATTTTTCAGATAATACTTATATCTAGATTACAATTAGAAATTTACTAAAATAATAAAAATAACAAAATTGATAAATAACCAAATTACATTCTCCATCTACTACTTCCTAATTGCTGGAAACCAGCATTATTCAAGTAACTGGAAACCAGCTACTACTATTACTTCCACTTAATCTTCGAGAAATCTATTTTTGTAAGTTCATCAGAAACCTCTTCAAAATTATTATTCTATACCTACTCTGCATGCTATTATGTTTTTCTGTTGTAAACTCCCCCCCCCCGCACTACCTGGACATATTGAAATAAATAAAAAGAAACATAAAAGAAAGAGAAAAAAGAAATAAAAATAAAGGAAGATAGAAAAAGAAAGGGAGACAGAAGGAAAACGAGCAAAAGAAGAGAAATTATTTTCATTATGATTGCAGTTATAATTGCAAGGACTTGAATCAGTTGCGCGGATATTACATCTCTTTGCTGCAAGTTACCACTCTGTCCGACGACACGCTGATTGCCGTGAAACGGGCGAGAAAACCACGAAAGAGCCATTAATTATATTTGTGTGTGTGTGTGTGTGTGTGTGTGAGGGCGCGCGTGTGTGTGCGTGTATGAATGTGTATGGTACTTCTCATTTTGGGGTATATTTTTAATTTAATTTATTTTTTTGTCTTGTTTTGGCAAGATGTGTTGCATAATAATTTGTTTTGCTTTATTTTTTATTGTGGGAATACTAACGTCCATGCAGTTAATATCTCAATGCTCTTCGCCTACTGTAACTATTATCTTAATATGAATTTCTTTGAATGTTTAATTATTATGTTTCAATGTTAAAGAAGTTAAAGAACAATGCTCTCCTCCCATCATTTTGGATACACTGACCTTTCTACGGCTTCATTCTTGTTCAAGGGCACCTACGTTTTCAAATATTCTTAACGGGAGAGTGTCATTGAAGAAATAATAACGAAAGAAAGCACAATTTAAAAAAATGCTCCTCCTGTCAACGTTCCAAGTAAAGTAAAAGAACAGATTGTCATCAATTCTTTCAGTCCATATAGTAATGTTAAATTGTTGTTGTCGTGTTTACAATATGAAATTATGAAAGTTCTGCACCGCATTCTATGGCAACTCTATGCTAACAGGTCTTTTTGACTACAAACTAGTTTTAAATTTATAAATGACAAAAGTATCTTTGGTTTGTTTAACAGTGCGAGAAATTAAAAGTGACCATTTGTTAATGAGTTGTTATTCTTTTACTTTGTTCTTTGAAGTCATAGTACAAAATGCGAATTACTAATTTATTGGCTTAGCAGCATGTCAGTCAGGAAATAACCTTACAAAGGGTTTCTTTTACTACGTTCCTCATTTATCGGAAGGGACTGAATAACTTAGAGGACAATATTATTAATTAGTTACAGAAGATGGGAAGAAATCAAAGAGAATCCATAAGATGATATCTATATACAGAGAAGATGCATTTTGAACTTTTAGGTGATTTTGGACAAGCAATTAATTAGAAGGTAGAGTCAATTGAAAAATATCTCATAGAGGGCATTAGGTAGGATAATAACATAAGAAATATACTCACTGACAGCTGATGGAAACTATGATTGAAGGAAATTTGTCTCCTGAATGTTAACAGATCAGAAATATCAGTTGATACAGTTTTTGCTAAACGCCAAGGTAAATTTATGAAATTAAAACTGTGTTATCAATGGACATTATCAAAAATTTACACCAGATCAGAAAGAATGCCCCCAAAAATTCAGCCAAGAGAATTTGAACCTTCATAGAGAGAATCCAAGAGAATATTGTCAAAGTTAAAGTCGTAAAAAGCGCATTGATATATACAGATTTCTAATTGAAATGAATGCCATGTAAGTCGACTATTTCTGTGAAACCTTAGTTTTATTAAATAAAGTCTTTGCATGCAGTCATCAATAGAAATGTCGTGAAGTTGTCATCTGGAGAAGATAAATCAAACTACGAGTCCCACCAATCATAAGATGCTGTCAAGAATTATATTCATGTGCTGTAGGAATACAGCACAGAACATGCTTCAGTGATAATTTTCCCTCTCAAAGTTTTCATAAACACCTACGTAAAGAGCGATTTCTCATCGATAACGCTCTTAACACTGCAGAAACACGATGAATTATTCTGTTGCAATAGCTCGAAGTGGAACAAGTGTTTTGAAAGAGAGATTATAGTGAAAAAATCGGTACAAATTTAACCTTAGATTTTATGCTCGAGAACATAAACAACTGATAACGTATTGTGCATAAGGGTAACACAAGCTCAAACCCAAATTTTAAAACATACTCTCTTCGTTTCAAAATATGGGATGGAAATACAACATATTCCAGCCTATAATATCTTCCATAAACACGGCGCCACAGCAACCGTTGCGTTTTCTACCGTCTTGCGAATTATTGAGACCAAAGGGGGCATGTGATTAGCATGCCATCACCCCATCGATCGCCTAACGCGCGGCTTTCGAGATCGAAGGACGCCACCACTCTATCAGGCAGCTCCTCAACTTTCCTCACGAAGCTGGGTGAGGGAAATTCCTAAGCAGGTACTAGGGATCGAACCCAGGACCTCCTGGCCAGCACTCAGTAACTCAAACAACTAGATTAGCGATGCCCAAACATTGCCAGGAGGGGCAAGTGGAAATCACTTCCTTCCACTCTCTGTGAAAGGATGACGCATCCATGCATATTTAACTTGTAATTACTTTCTTCCAGTAATGACTTAGGAGGATGCAATGCCATTTTTGATTTGTGTAAAGAAACAACTAACAACTAGAACCTTTACTTGCACATTTTTTTTTTAAATCTAGATTCTCAAAAATTGTTTATAATGTTGTGATACTCGTTTTTAATGCAGTTCATTTCTTTAAAATGTTTGCTCGAAAATGTATATGGAACCAAAGATTCCCATTCATTTTAGGCAAACAAACTTAATATACGAAATTTATTACAGGACAAATATATAAACAGTTAAATGTATTTGCAACAATATGAACATATTTTAAGATTTTTCTCCCAAAGGTTTTAGTATAAAGAGAAACTACATCTAGAAGTTCTTCAATAATATTTCATTTACTTCTAAGACTCCTCAAAAATACAGCCAGCTGAGCCTTATCAGTTCAGTCAGATATTACGTCTATTTTTTGTTTGATTTATTTACGGACGCTCTTTAACGTCTCAGGTCATCAGTGTCCCATTCAATTCAGGGCGTGAAACGACCGACAAATTTTGCTCAGAGGCCTCTCTTTCAGGTTTGAGGTTCTTTTTCGTGCCGTAAATGTACGACACGGGACCCACGGTTTTACTTCCCTTCCGAAGGAAGCCACACTTACGATTTTTACGCCCGAAAAAAATCCATCGATTCTGGTCACGTTTGAACCAGCGATCTTGGGTTTAGAAGGCAAGTATGGTTACCACTACAGCACCAGGACCGACATGTTACGCCTAGGGCAAGAGTAAATCTAGTAGGTGTTTTTATTCTTTCCTTTAATTAATTTTCCAGGTATCACCGCAGGTCTTCGATAATTCTCGTAACAGTATTACGTGAAACACGTAGAGATTTAAACATATCTAATAAATTGGGACCTATTTCCTCAGATGAATCATTCTCTGATACATTTTCCTTTGCTTATTTTTACCAATAAGTTCCGCCATTCTATAACATTCTTAATATTAGAAGAAAAGAAGTTGGTGCGTTCAACTCTATGTGTTAGTAATTTACGTTTTCCGGAAAGAAAAATTACGACTAATAATAACAGAGTTTTAAGATTAAATGAATATAATCAAATATATACCTAACTACTATCGTGCCTGGCAGAATATAGTCCTTATGGCGTATTTATTAAAATGCCTTTCAATGTTACAGCGATACACATGATACACCTTTATTGCAAATGAGGCACTTAACTTTGCCGTCATCTTGGATACAAAAATGTTCTTCTTATCATTCAACGTGAACATATACAGTGTGATTATGAAGTCTATCCATTTTTGTGAAAAACAGATATTAGATTTGAACTAATGCAGTGAATGTAAACCCTAACACACGGTAACACATAATGCATCTAAGTTTATTCCACATGACCACCCTGCACTTCCACATATAATTCCCAGCGATGCAGAGCTTCACGAAACACTTTCTAGCACTGTTGAGCATCGGATGCCTGATAAGCTTCTTTAAATAGTCAATGGTGTTGATCTTGAAAACTTGTGACTTTACGTGTCCTCTTGCAAAATAGACAAGAACATAAAATCAGGAGAGAATGTGGAGCCCAAATGCGGTGTGAACTCCTATCAATCTACCTATGTCGAAAGCTTGCTTTCAGATACTCACGAACGACCCATGCGAAACGAGCTGCTGCTCCATCCTATTGGAAAACCGCTGTATTCAAAATGCCATTCTGCTGCAATTGTAGTTGAAGAGAAGAGCTTCAGCATTTGGAGATACGAAATTCCTGTCAATGTGGGTTCTGAAGAAGAATGGTGCATATACCTTAGACTTTATGATTCCCAACCACACATTGATTTTTCGGGCGTTTCGTTCCCACTCGTCCACACTATGCAGTTGTGTCATTTGACAATGCCACATGTATGGGAGGTGGCTTTACCTTAGGTCGTATTTGGAGGTGGAGGTGACGTTTTTTCAAGATTTGCTGAGTATTTTTTCGTACTGCCGGTTGTGGTACTTCCAACTCCTGGTTGGTGCTTTTGGGCCTCTGTTACTTGCATCCTCTAGCCGTTGCATATTTTCACCTGGCACACTGGGCTTATCGGAATGTTTCACATCCTGCACGCTATCCGTGGTCTTGAATTTCTGAACCTGGTGGAAACGGGTTTATGAAATTTTCGTTATGAACCTGGTGGAAACGGGTTTATGAAATTTTCGTTATAAGTCCTTTTGAACCTCCTGGTAAGTAAAATCCCTCAAATGCGCACACTCCACAGCTATTGTTTCTTCAGTGGATAGCCTATTTGAGATCACCTATATAAGAAACCAGCCGTTTTCTCAAAAATGACTCGAGACTACATATCGATGATGAAGACGACATAATGAAACTCAACTCCAGCCGTCACTGCTGCAATACTAGTAGTCGAGTAGGTTTTGTTGTATGAATGGACGCTCTTTGACATCTCAGGTCATCGGCGTCCCATTCAATTCGGGGCGTGAAACTGCCGATAACTTTTGCTCAGAGGGCTCTCCTTTCAGGCTTGAGATTCTTTTACGTGCCGTAAATATACGACACGGGATCCATTGCTTTACTTCCGTTCCGAAGGAAGCCATACTTAGAATTTTATCCCCGAAAAAATTCATCGATCCTGGATGGCATCAAACCCGCGATCTTGGGTCTACGAGGGAAGTATGGTTACCACCGACTTGTAGTATGGGTGTATTTATTTCTGTGGTACCATGCACGTGAACGGGTTTAAATCATACTATAGTTAGTTACTACTGCTACATAGTAGAGCGTTAATGATGCCGTTTGATAGGATCTTAACTACAATGCACATATTAACAAATGTTTCACGTACCATTAATTATTCATAAATTCTGTTAACTTACGCTTATATTGGAACCACCCCCTATGTGTCTACATTTTCGATCGTCTACGTGGTGAAAAAGATGGCAAGATAACCTTTTAAGTTCTAGGGGAGGTAGACACACGCGGAAAGGTTATGTGCGCGAGGTGCCATTCCCCTGAGGAAACAGACGCGTGACTAGGTCAAGTGCATTTCCCCATTGCAACGCCACGTGCTAGCCTTTAAGCGTAGCTTTATCGATAAAACGTTTTATGGCAATGTGGAAATGCTGGGATTGGATGCCATGCTGCTTCTGGACATAAAACTTGTAAATAGCTCGGCTTTTCCACGTAAAACACAGAAAGTGGCTTTAGAAAGAGAGGAATATTAAAGTAATTCTCGTCAGTTTATCCATTTCGATAAAATTCTAGACACACCATAAATACTTGAATTATTTTTCACCGATTCGAGCTGAACGTATTTCAAAAAGTCTCTAACATTATTAACAGTACATTTGTTATCAGTGTTAAAGCCTAAACCACAGAAATGAACGCAATTCCACGTTAAAATTACATTTGGAATACAGTGTGTTCCAACTCTTGGTACGTTGTAATATAAAGGAATACCCAAAATTAAGTAGCAGTTGAAAAGAAATAATGCGCACATTACAATAAAGATATGAGTACTACAAAATATAGCTGCACATAACGTTACTTTTAAAAAGCATTATCAATGCTCAAAATGTGTGCCCTTAGTCATTCTGTTCCGGCTAGGGTCGAAGTTTTTCGGACTTAAAAATCCTAAACATGACTTCCTTTGGAAAAGAAATCAAGGGAGAAGTGGTCCCGTATCGTAAATTTACGGCAAGTAAAAGAACCTCAATCCTGAAAGTAGAGGCCTCTGAGCAAAATTTATCGGCCTTTCACGCCTTGAATTAAATGGGATACTGATGACCTCCGATGTTAAAGAGCATCAGTAATAAACCAAATAAATTCGTCACTCTGCAGATATTGACACAATAGTCAATTTATTCCCACACGCACCTCAGCATGTCACGGGTTATGTTTCAAAAGGCAGTTCCGATATGCATTTTCATATCCAGAATAGTCCCAGGTAGAGGAGAGAGGAAATCGTTTTAATCAGAAGAAGTAAAACAACAAAATAACACGTACACATTATAGTGACGTAATTATTGAAATAACGGTTTACATGCATTAATTTGGATGTATATTTGAGAGCCAATAAGAACAAAGAGAGATGTAAAATGGAAAATCGGAGTAAAACTATGGACGCGAGTATAAGCGGTATTCTACACTCAACTACACTGACAATAGTTACTAAAAAATGAAGTTTAAAATGTAAATTTCGAAGCAATTCCAGAAATGACATTGTTGAAAATATCCTCGTTTTGAATATTATAGTTAAATGGAGTGTTAGCACATCAATTTGCACTTGTTATTATCAATTTTGAGGCAATGACCTTCATAAACGAAATATCTTTATGTCAAAATTTTCACTTAACTTTTATGCCGAACATTTGTCCACTAAACTTCACTAGCGTTAAAAACGGGAGCGATATTGGTACACTCAACTAAATTCGCCCTAAAAACAACAAAACAATCGCTCAGTATCTGGTGTGCCCCCATCTAGTCTTAATTGTGGCCGCCATTCTCTTCGGCATGGTTTCGATTAGTGTTCTGATGTCTCTTTGGTCGATACTGTCCCGTGCCACACGGAGTGCCTGTAAGACAGGATTACGAGCTCGGTTGCGTCTACCCAATCTGTCCCAGAGTTGTTCTATAGGGTTTAGGTCGGGGCTGCGAGTTGAACAATCCCCATATCGTCAAGATAACATGAGGCGATATGATATGCACTGTATGTGGGTGAGCAATGTAGTGCACAAATATGAATTCATCTCCAACAAATGGAGCATAGGGCACGATGTGATTGGAAAAAACCTCTTGATAAAACGGTGAGAGCGGGACTACTGTTCTCGATGAACACTAAATCCACAGAGATACCACCGCACATCATCTCGGAACCTCCGTTGAATTGTGTCCTTTTGGAGAATGTGCACTCTACGAACCGCTTTCCAGGTAGTCTCCAGACTCTTTCACTACCATCGGAAGATATCAGTGAAAACCTGGATTCATACGAGAACAGCACAAAGCTCCACTACCGCGTTGGGCGTGGTGACGAGCAAACTGCAGACGGCCAGAACTGGCGATGTAGCAGGTCGTCTTGACTGAAGATCTTGTTCTACAAGGCGTCGTTGAACAGTCCTCTCTCTCACATTAACACCTCGCGCACGTTGCAAACGATTCCGAACTGGGAGACGAGAAACCGATCATCTCTGGATGTAGTCTTCCTTTTTCTGCCAGATCCAGGTCTTCTGCGGCAGCCCTGGCAACATCATCAGTACTCAAAGGCACGATTTCAACTGAACTTACTGATAAAATGAGAAACTTATCATTGTTGTTCATTCAAACAGAAACAGCGGCATTTTTCAAAAGAAAGTGACGCATTAAAATATTTTTTAATATTTATGCACGTATTCAGCTCGGTTAACCCTCAAAGGGGATAAAGCGCATTGTTAGTCTATAACGTGGAGATAAGATGGGAACAGGTATACAAACTCTAGCTAATGCATCCAGAAAATAATTAACCACATTTACCATGTATTCCACTCAAAATTAGGTTTAAAATCAAAATTAAAATTAAAAATTAGCGAAAATTTTCTGTAATATTTTTTTTCCTTTTGCTGGTGAGTGTTTATTCCGTCACACATTTGAGGTGTGGTTCACTTTGACTGTTATGTTTAGAAGCAATTTGAAGAGTGTTTTATAATTTATCTATCTGAACTGAAAGAAAAATGTTTCTGTATTACTTTTCAGTATAATTCCTGTAATAACTCAATACACTTCATCCACTTTTCTTACAATGAATTAAGCTCTCAAAAAATCTTCTGTTTGGTCTGAAAACTAGGAATTAGTCACTTTACTTGAAAATTGCTGTGCATGAAATCCAATCTTCAATATTCCCCCCTCCCCCCAAAATAATCCGAATATGCAAATGAGGAATTTAGGATTCATGGTTCAACTGCTGAAATACCAGAGATTGTCACCTGTGCTTTACTTGATAAATCAAATCTTTATTCATTTGAAGAACAGTTGGTAAATATATAAAGTCTTTGTACTTGCCAGTTTCAAACACATGTAATGAGAGATATTTAAAAAAAGGTATCCTGCAGTTTCAAATTTGAGAAGAAGTATGAACGTTGTCATATGTTGCATGCTTAAATTTCGCTAATAAGATTAAAATTATTGAGAGTTGATTATTTTTCTCACAGTTTTTTTTTCGAAATAACATTTTTGTATGCAACTGAGTTCCACAAATATAGGTTGATTTAGAAAAGAAATATTATTATTTTTGTTAGTTATAAAAAACCGTTTAATTTCACCATGAATGTTGCAAATATAATGTTGATAATAGGATGATTATTACTAATTAAGATGGTAGGTGGAGTGTGTCACATCACGAAGTGAAAAAAAATCATGAGGTTTTCACGAAATTACTGTTATGCTTTTAACTAAAATTAGAATATTTTATTAATTGTTTATAAAACAAAATAAAAATCATTAACGAAAATAAATTCTGCTCTTGTTAACTTTAATGCACTCTCTGCCTCACTTAAACTACTTGCTCCAAAATGTGACTATAGAATGATGCAGTCACGTCATAAACCCCTACGCCACTTACCCTTCTTTTACGAGAAATTTTATCACCTTACGATGCTCTTAATCAACCTGTTTATTTACCCGGTCCACAGAAGGACTCTCCAGTCAGTCTGTCTCTTATAATGAAATGCGTAATCTTTTAAAATGCCACAACATGTACAGGCTTATTTCAATATACTGAAAATTCTCTTTCATACTCAAGAAAATGAAATGTTGTACACGCCTCGCATTTATACACCAGAAATAATATGAACTGAAGGCAAGACCGTTATTTCCATTCGATCTAATCAGCGCCGTAGGAATGTCTAATGAGCAGAGCCCAGAAATTCAGGCATTTATTTTTGTTAAAATAGGCATTTATTAAAAGTGAAAACAGAGTATTATCATTCATTTAATTAAAATGGATATTTAAGATATTTAATAATTTCTTTATCACACAATTAAAGTACTTAAGCTTACTTTTCTTGGTTACAATCAACAAGCAGATATTTTTTTTCAAGTTATCAACTGTCACAGCCAGCCTTTTGTCAGAGAGAATATTTTTTATCCTGGAAAAAGAACGTTCTATTTCCTCTGAAGTGATTTGGAGCATGCTTAAAACAATTTTTTTTCGGAAGGACTCATACCAGTTACAGCAGAACATTAACCTTTCAGGACATCATGGAAATGTTGATCAAGACAAAGTAAAGTAGTTTTGAATAGTCCTGGCGAATAAGTCAAAGATGCGCAATGGTTTCTGGTCAAGTTTATTTTCTGTTTTTATGTTTTTAGATGAGTCAGGTTAGCATCTGTCTTACGCCTGTACTGAACACATTATAGGGATGGTTTATTGCTTTCATATTTCTCGATTGCAATTGTTTGCAATTGTTTGTTACATTTATACAGCTCGCCACAAATTTCCTAGAATTGTCTTGTGCAGATCGATACAAGATCATTCGCCAGAACTATTCAAAATGTTCTGATATTCGTATGCCCGAGGTAACTGTGCGTTCCATTCATTAATGAAGGTCTGCTATTTAAAGAATTTAAGTGAGGTGAAAGTTTTTGACTGATTGAAAAAAAAAGTGTAGCACGATTCTCAACAGATTTTTTTTGTGAGATGAACATGCCATTTAATTTCTTTAACTTTTATCACTTCGATATATTGACATATTTTATGTGCTTTTTAAACTGCGTTAATAGTTGCAGGAAAAAATCAATAACGATCCAAAACAGGAAAAAAGTTTTAAACCTTAAAATAGGTAGCAGGAGCGAAAAAATGCAAAATAAAAACTAGCCCTATCAACCCCAAATGTACGGAAACATGTAAATTCCTAACTTACTCTTAAATACTATTCACCCAGATAGAAAAGACATTTTGCCTAACTTCGGAGCTCTGCGTAATGAGGAAATGTGAAGCTGGCAGCATACTGTTGCTTGTCATTAAATTTGACATTGTACACGGTTCCATTCTCAAATATCATCATCATTTCATGGACTAGAAGTTATTTCTGCTCCTCCCGTTTTCAATTTGAAGGGGGCGACCAATGTTCTTTTTTCCCGCGGCCTGGTAAGATAATCCACTTTGTGACATTGTTTCCAGATATTCCAAGTCTTTAGTCCCCTAACTTTTTCATTTAGGGAGAAAATCCTAGTTCAGCACGTATAGCTTTGTTTAATGTGGTTCTTTAACACATCTAACAAATTTCATCTCTGCAGATTGTATACGGGTTTATTCTCTTCCTCATTGTCCATGATTCAAAACCATACGTTAGAACTGGGACTGCAATAAATTTATAGAATTTTGAAAGTATCTCTTTCCTTGCATTCTTTCTGCAATATCTAATTATTGTACCATAAGTATTTTTAAATTTCTGTAATTTTATATAAAATTGTAATTATATTCATAAGTTGCATCACATTCTAATTATTTACAACTTTTAACTTGTCCTACAGATATACTTTCTAAAATAATTTTGCTTCGTACTAGGTATTTTCCTCAAAATTCCATCAACTTTGTATAGGATCTAGCATTTCCAAAATCGCATTGTTCTTCCCAAGATATTTGAAAGTTATAATTAATAAGTCTTAATTATTATCCTTATTGATCTATAATTAGATTTTCCGGGTATGTTGGCAGCGCTCAAGCAGTTTCATGTACGTACTTGGCAGTAATTAAGATGATGCCATTATAAAGCCTGTTGATTATGAATTAAGTGTCTTTGTTCTCATTTGTGTGATTAGTAAATTTATTACTGTGGTGAATTTACTTTGATGTTTGTGTAAAAGGCTGTAAAATCTGGTTCGACATTGAAAGAAGGCAGTGAAAAGTTATTGCTGAACAATGCAGTACTATGCTTATTGCAGTAATTCTTGCAGCTCGCAAAATTGTTGAAGTTCTTCGAGTTATATGGTTGAAATGCTTAAGTGTGTGTCAGTAGGAATAACCTCAGCAATGAAAAATCTGCACAAATCGGTACCACATACACCAATGTGCACAAAAACAAACGGATGAATTTGGAGGGAGATACATAATCAAACACTGAGATATACAAATTAACTGTATCGTTAGTGGTGACAAAAGTTAACCGCATCATTCAATTTCCTACTGCCACGGGTGGCCGAGGTCTTTAAGGCGCGGACTCGTGAGCGGGAGGTGTGGGGTTTGATTCCCACCAAGACCTCCCTTCCTGACTGGGGGTTTTTCCAGTTTTTCCTCAGCCCTCATAAATAGAATACCCTAATCTTAGCCTGGAACGTTTCCTTCCTTAAAAATTCTTTCCCAATTAGTTATCATTTCATTTCATTTCACGTATCATCAGTGTCGCACAGCCTCAGTAGTAAAACGAACGTTAAACACTATTAAAAAAAGTCAACTTCCGAGACAAACCAGCAAAACGTCATTACGAACATGGCTATTGAAAACGAATTGAAAAATATCGAACTTCTGATATCGCTGGTATCGCTGAACGTTTTGCTAGACTACATATTTCTCAAGAGCCATAGTAAACGCTGAGAGACACTGTGAGGCCCTGAGGCAACTTTGAGCCGAAATCAAACGGAAGCGTCCCTAATTTGGCTCGCAAAGTTCTGCCAGTCCATAAGAGCGCTTCCTGCCTCATCTCAAAGGAAGGACTTGCTGAGGAAATTCAAATGAGGCATCTTCTGCTGTCCGCCGTGCTCTCCCGAGGTTACCCCGAGCGCTTTGTTTATCCACAACTCAAGGACCACCTTGATAGTACGTAATGGAAGTGAAATCTACAGAGAACTGAAGATTAAGAAAGTTGGTATTTGAACAAGTATGATAACTAGTCATGGAAGTATATTCAAACATTATTGAAATTCATCATTACCGGATTATTTTGCCTCGGTTGTAGGTTTAAATTAATTAAAAAACAAAAGATTTCGTAGACGGCATCATCAGTAGACTGAAAGTGTCTGAAGAGGCAGATATACATACAAGTATCTGAAGTGGGAGAGAGCAGGAACCAGAGCCCCGAAGTTAGGCAAAATTCCCTTTTTATTGCATTTCTCATATATTTAAGAGTAAGATATAAATGAACATGTTTCCGTATGTTTGGGATCAGTCAGGCCACTTTTTATTTTGCCTTTTTTGACTTTTGTTTCCTATTTTAAGATTTAAAACCCTTTTCCTCTCTGTTTTGCATCGTTATGGATTTTTTTCTGTGAATATTTACGCATATTAAAAAGCACATAGAGAAGTAAATATGTCGAAGTGAAAAATGTTATAAAAATTAAATAGCAAGTTAACCTCACAAAATTATCTATTGAGAATCTTGTTATATATTTATTTCTTTTTAAGCAGTCAAAAACTTACTCCGCAACCCATTCACTTAAATAGAAGAATGATTATTAGTGAAACGAATGCACGGTTATCTCGGTGGGGGAGAGAGGGAGGGAGAGAGAGGACGAGGAAAAGTGCTGAGTTTTGAATAGTCCTAGCGGATGAGCTTGTATCGATCTGCAATAGACATTTCTAGAAATTTGTGGTGGGGGTAAAAGTTCTCAACTGCATAAATGTAACAAACAATTGTAATCGAGAAAGATGAGAGCGGTACAATTGTGCAATAAATCGTCGCTACTATGTGTTCAGTACGGAAGTAAGAGAAATATTAACCTGATTTAACTATAAACGCTTAAACAGAAACGAACTCAACCAGAAACCAATGCGCATCTTTGATACCTTGAACAAATACGTTCTTGTTGCATGTAACCAAGAAAAGTAAGCTTAAGTACTTTAAGTATGTAATAAAGGAATTATTAAGTATCTTAAACATCTATTTTCATTAACAATGAGTGATATTAGCCTCTTTTCACTTTTAATGCATGCCTATTTTAATTAAATTACTGCCTATTGTTAATAATTTAAGTTTCTTTTTGTCTGCCTGTTTTAACCAAAATAAATGCCTGAACTTCCGGGCTCTGGTAGATGGTACAGATGTCATTTGTTGACCAAATCTTGCTTATTTGAAAACCTCTGTCTTTGTTTTACGTAATCTGGAGTCTACTCTACCCTATTTCCAATGTTTCTCTTCTAGCCATATTAAAATATTCTGTTGTTACATAATTCTTTTTTTCAAATGTTATACCATGGAAATTTTGAATGTTATGTTCCCTAATTGCAGATTTTTCTGGCTACTTAAGGCGTAAATGTCCCTTATATTCCCCGAGGGCAGTTTTAATTGATCTTCTGGTCATATTTATTGGAAATGACCATAAAAAGATGTCGTTTCATCATGACTAGGCCGGTGCATTCAAACTGCGTCGCTTATAACAAATTGAATCAACTATAGTTTGAAATGCTTTCTCTTTCCCCTGTTCACCTAATCTCACTTCTTCGGACTACCATCTATTTCAGAAACAAGTGTAAAGGCCATACAGAGGATAAACGAGTATTTTGAGAACCTCGAAGAAATCTATTTCTATGAGGGAATCACGAACCGGGTGAAGCGTTAGAACAAGTGCGTTGAACTTAGAGGGCACTATGTTGAAAAATACAGTTCGTTGCAAGAATGAACATGTCCTCTTTAATGTAAAACCACTCGAAACTGTAGTAATAGCTATTTAATGGAGTCATGCTATGAATAAGCTACCGATACGAATTGTAGACTTATGCTCAAGTTGGCACCATTGAGATGAAACTTTGTTACTGATCGTTACAAGGACGATTCTTGTCGACAAGGACGTTATTTAACGAATTAATATGAAAAAAATTAATTCGATTTAGCGTTATAAAAGCAATTAATGAACTGAATATGGGAATCATCAAGTTACTTAAGCCTCAGCAAAGCAACAGAAGAGAACAGTTGTGCAAGAAAAATATCGTAATGTGATCAAAGTCGTGTTTTCCGGAATAAAAGTCGCAGTTTTTCAGAGGAAAAAAGGGGCATAAAATAGCAGTCGAGGGGAACAAAATAAACCTGAAGGCATAACCTATGAACTAGGTGCATTTTAATGTTTGTTATGCATGTTATACGAGGGATAAGTCATAAGTCATGGCAATTATTTCTTTTCTTTCGAACGAGAGATAACACAAAAAATCTAAGACAAACGATTGAAAGAATATGACATTTACTGTCGAGTGGTGCCACCAAGGAAGACTGGATGTAGGCTGTCCTCGTAGGGGAGAAGCAAAACACAGGCAACCAGACAACATTGGTTTATTATGACATGAACAATACACTCATTTAGTTGTACACAACGACTTACACAGGGTTGAAAATCCGTCACAGGACGGGTCTCCCAGTTTATCCACGGTGTTTAGCAGCCTTCGAAATTTTCTACAAGTAGAAGGACGTGATAGTAAGGCCTCCATCCACCTTGCCACTGTTCGTTAGAGCAGGGCACGACCACCCAGTGCTTCCCGTAGATCTGTGCGTCATTATCGTGCATATCTGCTGCGAAGAAATCAATTTTCACATATGCACTTGACTCACCAACTTAACTTCGGGGCGAGCTAAGACACACACCTCTGCTCACATACACCATATGCTGGTTTCATTCGAAAGTACTTTCCACAAACTTTCAATCGTATACCTTAGATTTTCATATGATATTCCTTGTTCGCGAGAAAAAAAAATAGTTGCCATGATCACTGTTGTGGTCTAACCTCTGGACTGTGGTAACTAACTTCCGATTCCCAGTTCATAACTCTAAATGCATTAAACGTTCTTAATAAAAGCAGTACCATATATTAATATAATGTAACTGTATCCATTTCCATATAAATGCTTGTGCCCACTATAATTTCATAGTCACAGTAACTTTTTAAAATTCTTTTACCGCAATTTTCTGTTTTAATTCACCCCTCCCCCTTTTAAGCATCTAGAGCCGCCAGTGCCTTTAAATGTAACAAGTAAACTTAACTAGCTCCATGCTTGGCATCCACAAGTAAAATGTGCCTCAGGCTAAGAACTTCTCTAGTCCACTCACTTGTTCCTTGCTCGTACCTGAGTATACCTTGCTCTCGGCCAAGACTTGTAAAACGTGTTTCTGAGCGGAAGTACACGAACTTGATCAACTTTACACTTAACATGTTCGCGTTAATGAGAAGATCTTTGGTGATGATGCTCATTTCACTAAAAGCGCTGATATAATTTTCGACTGCAATCGCATCCGTTCATTAACTTTATTGCAATGAAACCTTTATATTAAAATTATAATTATTATGCTAAATACTTTCAACTGTGTATAATAATACAATGTAAAAACATTATTCTTTGTATAAAAGTAACAAGAAATGTCTATAATAAACTTTCTATGTTTTACGTAAGTATTCTTGAATGTATTCTCTGATGTCGGCCTTGATGATCTGGAGGTAACGCGCTCTCATCTGTAGCAAAGGTTCGCAGGTTAAAACGGTCGAGGTCGATAAATTCTTAAGGGCATACAAACCTTGAGAGCAATTCCTCCGGTGCGGACTTAAAGCCATGGGTCCCTATCATAGATTTACATGGGCAAAATTACCGATCATTGTCATCATCGTCGAATAACAAGCCTTAGACCTAAGATCTGATCCGGACTCTGACGGGCTATTAAATAATTTGAATGTACTTACCGCTAGCACCTACAGATGTCAGAAGCAGTGGTCAGCCCATCCCTTTAATTGTCATCTAGCATGAAGGCATTACTTGGAGTCTCAAATTTGTCTCGAATGCGTGCATTTGTTACTTGCGTTAGCGGTTCTGTTCTGTACGCAAGTCTCCATTGCATTTGAACTTAAACAACATTCTAGATTTTCCAATGCCACTTCAAAATTGCTTTCCGCTATTCAAACGATAATCTTGGCTCCATTTTGTTGTAGCAACGCTAGCATAACATAATGTGAGTCACATCTGTTTTCAGAACATAATCTTGACTTCATTTGTTCATTGTTGATTTACCTGTCACGCATCAACGCTATCATAATGTATGTGAATCATAGTTTTACAGAACATCATACTACACATTACTGTGGTTTTTCTGTCCAACTTTGAAATATATTAAAAAGATATCTACTGTGAAAGTGTGTGTACATTTTGGCATCCTCGGTATAAATAGGAAATAGTAGTAAAGGGCTAAGAATATAATGGAGGCAGACCAGAATCTCAGGTGAAAATGGACTGAGAATTTGCCCTTTATGTAGAGAGGAAAGATTATGGTCACACATCCTAGCGAACTGTAGCAGCACTGATTTGTGGAGGAAAAAGTACATGCCGCCTTCCTTTACTTTAACGGAGGGCAAGCGGCATATTGGGCTCTGCTAGTAGGCAAGGATGAGGAGCTGGTAGGCAAATTCATGCTGAAGATGAGACAGTTCTGATCTGAAAAGGCTGAAAACCAGCGCGTGGGGAGGGAGAAACTAAATGAATTAAAATGCATATAATAATATATTATTATTATTATTATTATTATTATTATTATTATTCACCGACACTTATATTCTTGCCATAGATGGACTCAACGAGCTCGAAATTTAGCGATCTTAAGTGTGATTTTATCTTAGTCTTTTATCCTTTTCTTCTTTTATAATTAATATATATATTGTATTATTCATTTATTCTACTGGCATGCGGAAGGGGTTCCAGTTCTGGAGGCTTACATTAAGCTAATATTGGTATTATTATTACTATTACTATTATTATTATTACTAATACTATATTATTATTATTATTATTATTATTATATCTATGTTAAGCAATGGAGGTATAACTTATTTACTAAAGGATTGAAGAAATGTACCTTTTTGTGTATTATAAAAGGCACCTACGAAAGTTGCAAAGTTAATATCATGTATGTTGATTTGAATAAATACATTCATTCAAGAATAGACCCGTGAGAGACTTACTGATTTATTATTCCCTAATCTGAAAAGAGAGAATAACCTCTATACTTGCTATATGCTTCAATTCTTTGCTATCTTTTGTCTAAATATAACGCCAACTAATTTTGATTTAACTCCATAGAATAACTTGCCAAGCAGGATGTCAAGATTTACACAGGTAATGCTTAAACCAATTACAGAAATTCCTCCTACAAGCAGCTCATTTACACGATTATTCCTTTTAAAAAAGCAGTACAACTGTTACACATCACATTGTCAAGCTTTGGAAAGGTATTGTTATTAGGCCTGTAGCTACAGACTTTGCTTTCCTCTTCCTTTGTATAGAATTTTCTAAATATTGAGTATTTACATGGGAACTTTTCAGTATTATTAAATGGTGTAAAATGTACAAAAATACAATAAAAATAAATGAGATATTAATAATTGCATATACCAGCAGTCTATAACACATATGGAGCGTTTAGATAGCGAGAGATGTTACATTTGCTTTGTTGGTAGCCCTATTCTACGTACTGCGTGGAACCATAGAGAAACTGGATTCCGTTTGTTGTGGTTTCCGCTTTTCGACGCGATTCAAGCGTCCTTCACTCGAGATAAACAGATACAGAAACCGTGGGTAAACTCTAAATGTACTCTTTAACTTTCCTTTGCTATATCTCTTAGTTGACTTTATTTATATTAGATCTTTGCAGTTAAAAGGATTTTAATGCGCTAAGAGATCTTGATTATGGATCTTAGAACATCTGAAACGAGATTATAACCTATTTTACCTGTATGTAATGCTGTTGAGATAATGTTTCATGTGGGCTCTACAAACAAGCTAAGAACAACACAGTATGGGCGATTTTAAACTATGAGAAAGATTTGGAAGTTAGGCTCGGTTTATTTTTAGCATTGCAACGAGGAGTTGAAGCAGGCGTAGCGTTTTACCCTGAACAATTCCTTATTTTCTCGCTTTATACCACGTACTGCTGTAATCTAGTGACTGTTTTAGATGCTTGAAGCTGGAGAGGAGGGGAGTTGGCGGATTGAAACAGAAACTTTTGGTAGTAAAATTCAAAGGAAAATTGCTCTTGGTTATGAAAATGTTGTGGGCAGCATTATCACAACCACTTTTATGGAAATAGGTTCAGTTACATACACATATTACAGGGTACTATTTTTATTAAGAGCATTTAAAAACATGAACTGAGAATCGGAAGTTATATACTGCAGCGCAGAAGCCACACTACAACAATATTCTAACATTAATACCTTGCATATACTTATATATGCAGTAGGAGATAACGTTAAGTAGTATATTGTTTACACAGTAACTAACTTTTGTTCCCTAACATATTAAAGTGCTAAAAAAGCAGAAGAAAGAAGAATAAAGCGGATCAAAATTCAAACAAACATGAGACATTTAGTGCTGAAATACCCACATTCTTCTTTGCTTCTAGATCCACTGCTGCTATTAACAACACACTTGCGCTTATCACAGGAAACATCTTTAAATATTAATTTGTTGCACTTCACTAGTACCGGTACCAGAGACTATTTGCTACCGAAAAATGAATGGACAAGTTAAATATTTTTTGTGGTTGTTAGAATAACCTATACTACCACAGACAGCACATTTTCAATGCAGCGAGCATTATGGTTGTATCTAACGATCCAACAATGCTGATGTTAGTGTATAGTATGTACTATGCAAGTTAATAATGTTATTTTTAATTTTTTTGTATCATTGGTTGTTTTTAATCAAATACGCTAAACTTACATAGTATTACTAACATTTTTAAATCCATGTAAAAGGAATTAGACTCATTCAATTAACTAGCTTGATTTGTATCAAATAAATTATATAGCACTTTATTGACAATAATTAGGTACATATAAAATTATTTCATAAAAACTGGCAGAACCGCCTCTGAGCATACCAAGTGTTCCGTTTTTAGGTTAGTTGAAGAAGCCATTCACTTTCAAAATGCCCCGCCATTTGGTAAAACGATCTACGACATCGTTTGAAACATTTGTCTGATTATAAATCGTAACTTTATACAATATTTCTGTGTGTTTTCTGCATTGCCCTTCTCTTTTGTTGCTATTCACTCTCAAAATCATCGCCACAAAGAAACGCCAATAAACTCTGCCTTTATTTTAAACAGTTTGCATGTGTGTTCGTTTATTTCATAAAAACTTTTGGTCAAATTCTTTAATATACACTAACTTTTTTTCTTCGCACTATATGTAATAAAAGACAAAGAAAGGCTTACAGTTAGCACAGCATATTCATTTAATAAACTGAACTACTGCAGAAATAATTTGGGAGTAAAGAGGCTGGACAGTCAAGCAAAATCATTCCCACCAAGTGTTTTTGTTGACGTCCACTATAAACTTATAATTTTATGGATGGTTGATAAACCATCCTGGCATGACGCAGTCTTTATTTACATCAGCGGTGAGATAGTGTGAGTACGCAAATAAAAGCAAAAAGAAGGGGGGGGGGAAAGGGGTTCAATACCTGTATCAGGTATGATGTACGATAGATTTTAGATGCAATAAAATTAAAGAATAAAGATAAGTCCTGGTTATATTCATAATTATCATTTTTCCTTACAATGCATTTACAAGGAGAGTTTTTCTGTGATGGGCATAAAATTAAAATATTAAAGAAATAGAAGAGCAGCTGATTTAATAAAGCATGAATTATTTACACATTTCAGTTATGAGAAATTTAGCGATTTTTATGTGGAAGTATTTGCAGAAAAAAGTGGCTCAAAATTGGCCTGCAAATGAAAAATATTTGTAAATTGTTGTGCAACATTTTAGTTGTATTTTTTTTTGGTTAGTTGTTATGATTTCTTTTAAAAGATGTGTCATTGTTATGCCTATGGATGTACATAACCTTCATTAACTTGTTGACATTTTTTCCCAAGAAAACTAGCTGCAAATTAAATTCTAGGTATAAAAATAAAAACACATTAATCTGAGAAAAAGTGACTGTTATATTTAGGATAAATCTTAAATATCAAGTAAAATTAACTATTTCTTAAATATTAAGAAATAGTTCATAATAAACTGTGGCAAATACAAAAACCAAGACATGCCATATAAAACTAATAAAGCACTATTTTAATAACACAATACTTTTCAAAAATACTGGATTGTTTAATCAAATAATGTAAATAAAGCTTTTAGACAGCAACTTGTAATGCAATACTCATATATCAGTCTCTGGTACCTCGATATGACTTACGTAAAGTTAGAGACAATAAGTAACATTTAAAAATATACGCTATAACGTTTCTATCATCATTCTCAGTGTCTATAGTCATTATTCATTCCAAGAGCGCAAGAAACAGTTTCCTAGGTTGAATATGAATGAGTAACTTCTTCCGTCATTGCAGCGACGCCAAAGTCGTCGCCCACTCCTAAGACCCACTTTAGTAGAGTAAAGAAACATTTAATTGAAGTAATTATTGAAAAAGCAGCACATCTCATTATTGACTTATTTCCTCTCGGCGATATTTATCTTGGAAGTGTTTCCGAATTCGTTCTATTTTTCTATTTAAATGTTTATGTCTATGCTAATTAAAAGTATCTGTTATGCAAATATACTAAGAATGTCTGATTCTGAATTTTTTATTCCATCTTCTCTCTTATAAAATGTATGTACTGTATGTAGGAACTTATTTCTTGCTCTTATATTATTAATTTTGTATTTCTTAGGTACCTAACTTGAACCGTTTGATAGACATGGAACAACAATTAATTTATAATGTTGCCACGTGAGAAGCCAGGGATACAATTAATTACTAATAAAAGAGTTAATAGATACTATAAATACATTTCAAGTTGTGGGCATTTCAAGCCAAAAACCAGGTATTAAGCTAATCGCAGGGCCAGCGACAAAACTATAGTGACAAATAAGGGATAAGCAGAACCATGTTTCCCTAACTAAGCTAAGCAGAATTATAAGTTTGTGTGCAGGAGGCCAGCGCGATATGAAAGACCTAAATAGCTCGCTCTTCACTCAATTGGATATATTGTGCTAATATTTTAATCTATGACAATTGCAAAGAAAGTAATGGCAACATATTCATTAGTAATAAAATTTTATTCTGGTACCTGGAGACATTTATATTCGCTTAACGTAATCTTCCGCCACATTTTTACCTGCTGCCATACTTCTAGAAGATGCTGGACATCCGTAGCTAAGTCGCTTTTGTTGATGTTTGAGGAGTACCCTATTGCAACACTGTAGTGTTCCGCCTGTGGTGCCTCAGTAGTGAAAACGGGCGTTAAACACTACTCAAAAAAAACTGTAGTGTTGGTTGTTCTGAATTCTGCGGCTAACTTCCTCAATGTCCATCAACGACTGTTTTTCTGCAGTAAATTAATCAAATCAATTTAATGCGCTTCAATGACAAGAAAACTTAAACATTATGTATTTTCTACTATATAGTGCTCTTGTCGAAAGTCTGCCACCCTACGGTCCACCGTTAAATATGGCAAAGTTTCATTACCACAGGCTTTTCGCAGATCTTCATGACATAAACCGCGCCACTTCAATCATATACACTGCTCACTTTTAAACAACACCAGCGGTTCCAAATTTATACAATTATTCGACAGCTTTGTATTTGTCCGTCTACAGATAGTGCAACAGTGACGCTGAGTGTGTTGAAGAGTTATGTCATTCTTCTAAACATGTTGGGAACATGTTCATTAATAGGAAGCCACAGTGTTGTCCCTATTTTATTTCCATTCCTCGTAATTGGATATAATAAATTGGAAATTTGGTAAATTGGAGTCAATTCGGCTGTTAACTTAAAATTGACATTTTAATGCCTCATTCTCCCTTGCTTCTTATTCCCCTTTCCCCTGTCGATCTTTTCATCGCCAGAAGACGCTGCAGGAGGCTTCAATCAGTACATCTCCTATAGGTATGAAAAATATTCAAAATATTTCGTTAATAAATTAATTTTGCTCAATTGAAAAATAACGGTACGTGGTAATATTTTACTTCAGTGTAATTCTTTTTATTTTGCAAAAATATAAAGGGATTTGATTTATTTAAGGACGCTCTTTAACAGCTCAGGTCATCAGCGTATATAAAGGGAGTCAAATGAAAACCACGCATACAAGTAAAGGCATACAAAATTGGTAACATTGCTGTTTACCAACAATACTGGAAGGTAGTGGGTAGAACGTTGGTTGATTCTAATTGCACATTCGTTGCTAGTTTAGTGGACTAAAGGAAGGTTAATGATAAGTATATTCGTCAAATATCAGATGTGGAGACGAAGTATTGGAAGATGAGAAATCCAAAGTGGTACCAAAAGAAGAGCATGCATTTTGAGCATAACAACAAACGGCAAAGTCAACAGCTACAGCAAATGAATACCCCTTTGTCGAATAAGTCCAAATCCTACTCACAAATTTCAGGAAAATTCTGATTACGTTCTTATTTGACAGTAGGTGAAGTCAGTTTGAAAAAAATCGAGACACGCTAAAAGGTAGAGATGTCTTGGAATAGTATCAATTGCTGTTATTTCTCTCCATAGTAACTCCCACCTCCACACATCCATCTGGTGAGGAATATGCTTCGGTGACTTAACCAAGCAACACTTAAACATTCTCCCTTCAGCCCAGACCTTTCCTATGAAATTAGGAGATTTTAGAGAGATTCTTGGACATCGGCTTGGAACGTATGCTACTGGGCAAGGTTGTGAATCCGCCAACTGCCTAAACACTTCTACAACAATAATAACGATCATTTGTCTCTCAAGATAAACTTGCAGCTGTTTGCTCATTTTTCACTGCTTTTTTTTAAAGAACTGCCAAGACTGCTACAATTTGGTGAATAAGTTACAATAAACGAGATGCTATATCCTTTGCGAGTACGTTGTTCCTGGATTCAGTAATAAATACCAAACAAACCAGCGAAGTATGGAGTCAAGATATTTGCACTGCATTCTCTGCGGCAATCTCGAAATCTATTGTGCACAGCAACATCCAGGACATATCAAAAGTCAAACACTACTATGGAAATAGTACGTGAAGCCTATAGAGAAGTCTAATAGGAATTTAACAGCAGATAATTGGTATACAAGTATTCCTCTTGTAGCGAGCCTACTTCAGAAAAGGGTCAAATACAGGAAGGATGAAGTAAAACAAGCGGGAATTCCTCATATTTGTGGAGAGCTTTCAATAAAGTGAATTATTACCACCTAAACAGAGGGAAGTTGGTAGCTCTCTGTTTGGATTTCAAAAGCAGAAGACACTATTGTCCAAAAAGAGTAAGGCAGTTATACTAATATGCATGACTCGGCAGAGATTGATGACAGTACAAAGACTGATATCATTTTAGACTACAAGTTGACAAAAGAAATGTGGATACTGCTGACTAGTTATGTGCTACTTAATTAGTATCTGAATCACTAAAAGGTGACTCTTAGCTATCTTCTATTTCTTCTGAATATAGCACGTAAATGTTCAATGATTTTGATGGTGATAAATGGCCAAAGTAATACAACAAAATGCAGAATCTATCTGAATAAACTTTCTTTGGCCCTTAAAAAAGAACACCTTATTTCAAGTTCTCAAATACTATCTCTACCAGCAGATGTGTGTATATTTCTTCAGAAATATCGTTCCAAACGCCCGATGCCTGAAGATGATGCAATAACCCCCCAGCAGAATCCGCCAGAAAGCGTGGGACCTGTTTCTTGCGTGGGCGGAAAAAGCATTCCTCATCTTCCACGAAATGAAATAAATGTGCACGGTTTACAAGCAAATCTCATGTAAAAGGTAGGTGATATGTGTGTGTTGAGCTGAAGAATATCTTGAGCGATCAGAAACAGTTAATTGTAGTTTTCTGCCGTTTGATATGTTACAAAATAAAAAAAGAAAATCCGTGTCTTATATGAATACTGGTATTCAGTGGGGATTGTAAATATTTGGCCTAAAATTTTTCTGTAAGTTTGAAGAACTTTTTTAATCATTTCCGCTGTTTATTTTACTTAATGGTTATTATAATTATAATTATTCATAGAATTTCTGTCTAACATAAATAACACAAATAAATATTAAATCCTATGTATAGATGATGTTCAGTAGAAATTAGAAATACCTTCTTTAAAAATTGAATTTTTTAAAACATATTTTGTTTCACCTTATTATTTTATTCAATGGTTATTAATATTCAAGATTGATGGAATTAGGATAGAAAGCATTAATAAAAATTAATAAAATAAAAATATACAATTACAATCGTATGACTGCAAATAGTGAGTATTGTAAAGTGCAAGTAGTCATGTGACTGAAATAAGCGCTAGTGCCGAAATAGCTTTTGTGAAATGTTTTGGGATTCTATTTTCTCTTAATTTTTTGATATTTCTAGTGAAAATTTTTAGTTAAACATTAACAAAATCTATAAATTGTATATGTGTTTCATTTTTACATTCTCTTTTTTTACAAATCAATTCTGTTAACAAATCACATTGTCTATATATCACTTTTTAATCTGACTCTAATGTAGGAGCGCTGTTATTTTTCATATAAAAGTTACATTTACGTTGAACTTTTCAAAGAAATCAACAAACTAACTCCAGTCGTCTCTTGCAATGATGATGGTTTCCATTCTTCTCGACATACACTTCACACTATTCACTTCAGCATTGGATATAGCTCTCCACAAATAAGGAAAGTCTCTTAGGGTCTCCGGAGTTGGGGCAGTATTCAGAGCTAATTGCAATGTGTCCCATGCATGTATGCTCGACTGGGTTTAAATGGAAGGGGTTCATCAAGCCTGTCGCACACAATGGTAGACCACTGAGGTTTGGTATAGTCGTTCAGAAATCTGAAGCTTTCACTGGTGTGTGCGACAAACTTAGATGTAATACCCTCCGTAATATGCTCTTTGTTCGAGGCTTTGAATGTTCCCACTCCACCTTAGACATACATATCTGTACGTCCTCGATAGCATATTCACCGCAAACCATGACAGTGCAACATTCTAGACAAATCTCTCAGTTTTGGGTATCTCCCTTCCAGTCCATATGAAGATTGTCGGGCTTTAATACAAATCTTCATTCTTCAGTAAATAATACTGACACCATTCCTCTTGCCATTACCGAAGCAGATGAGCAATGAGTAGCAAGCGCTTCAAAGAGCATCTGGAGCAGATATCCTCAGGCTATTGTCATCGTCTTGTAGTGTAGCAATTGATATTGACTTAAAGTTGGTTTGGGAGTTGGCATATGGAGGATAATGGATATTCTTACCTGAATCGTCAAATTTATTTCTCTTCATTTCTGCTATTTACTTGCACGTGTAGAAATCTTTAGGTATCTCAAATGTATATAACAAATTAACTTGTTTTAATCGCACTTCCAGTTTTCCAACAGCAAGATATGATTCGTGAATAGTATGTTTCTTTGTTATACATTCCTAAATTATTTTGTTTTGCTTTCTTATTAAAAGTACTCTAGAAAGTACCCAGTGTCCGTCCAGCTCACTTATCTAACAATCAGGGAATGGGGAAATAGGCAACTATATAGATCATCACACACCGGTAGTAGCTGGAGTTGACTTGCATCGTTTGACTGTGAGGCCGCTTAGTAAATAGGACGGCGATTCTAACCTGTTTCCTTTGAGCACCGCCACCTATCAGCGATACTAATGGGTCCTAGTGTTAAATCCATCAAAGTGGATCAGGTGCCGTAATTCCATTTTTAACAGCGGATGGCTGTTACCTGTGAGAAATTGAAATACGTACCAAAGAAAACATTGAAGAATTGGATATGTAGGACGTAAGCAAACGACAGACCCCCTGCACTCTGTGAAAAGGAAATTGTATCGAAAAGTCTGTCCACAGAGGGTATCGCGAATGTTGACTGAGAGAACAAGAGGAGCGGAGATACTGCAGAATTTTGTGAAAAAGGAAGGCATCTCCACCAGTCTCTTTACTCTCCTAAAATCTGGTAAATGTGCAATGAAGAAACATGCGTTATGCAACGGTGGAGTTTAGAGAGATATTCCAAAGGTGCTTCCAGTAAAAGAAGGCTCATTGGGTTAAGTGTGCGTAAGTTCAAGAGAGCTACTTTAAAGCCCGGTAAAAGTGGGATACTTTTCGGACAGACAGAACATTTAAGCATCATAAATTTTGTTAACCATGTATCTTTATCTTTATATATTATATTATATATTATATATATATATATATATATATACAGTCTAAGTGAATTTGTGGAGTAGAAAGAACTCGCAATGAAGAATATTTTACATAAAAGAACGTATGTTCTCTGACGCGTCTTTCGAGAGGCAAACAGCATGGAAGGAAATACAGGTGTTAACAATTATGGCCTGATATAATTAATTTATTCTGCGAGGACCCTTAGAACAAATAACACGTGTTCATAGTGTCTGCCCCGAATCTGATTACTAGTTACCGCAATTCTTAAGCACTTAACATCAAATTAGGCACACTCACACGCACACAGTCTATGAACCATTGCCCAGCAGATAGATAAGAACAAGAGTGACAGGTGAAGCTTGTAGCTCGTGGCCTATTATAGCTCCTTTCCTACCTCCGGTCTACAATCCATTATCAACATACCTTCATTTCAGTTTTAGTGCTGATTACATTAGTTACACCACCATAGCAGTGCCTGCCGGGCTCCGGAAAACATATCATGCCTGTTTCGCAGTTGATTAAAAACAAATTTTGTGTTAAATGGGGTCGTGTATGCGACATTCTACACATAGCCCCCCCCCCCCAAACTAAGGGGGTAACCCTTTCATGACGAAATTATTTGCAGAGACTGTTATCTTATGGGAAAGCAATTATTAGTATTAAGGATACACATATAAAATCATAGTGTAAATTCGGACAGCCTCTGATTGGTTGAAATTTTAAATAATGCAATTAAGTTAACTAAAAACCATATCTAATGAAAATTACTTCTTATTAATACAAAATATTTACATGTTTAGCCTTACTTTGATTTTAGAAGCCCATGTTTGCTTGCCTTTGAGTATTTACTAGTTGACTAGGGACCTGGCAACTGATGCACACCATCTTTGTTCTTTTTTTTTCTGATTTTTTGTTCTACATGTAGGCATCTTTTCATTTCTTCTTTTATGGGAAAATGATTCCCAAAATTCGCAAAACGAATTCCATTAGGAACTCAGAAACACCTCTTTTTGGAGTGAGCAAAAACAAAATTCTCTTAGTTGGCTACTAGACCAACCAGAAATTAGTTCCTTGCCAAGAGCAGCCGGAAAATGAACTTGGTTTGTTTCTGTAAGAGTACGTGGCCAAAGTATGAGAAAATGAAACAAATTATGCGTTCTTTTTACAGAACGAAATCCTATAGAATGAAATAAAAAAAAAACGGATGAATCTCATTATCTTATCTATCTTTCGTATACTTCCTTCTAAAACGTAGTAGCTCTTTTGGTTTATGGCAATTGCGCAGCACGATACAGGTTTATTGTCTGCCATTTGACTACAGCCACGCAGAACCTTACAACAAGTTCAAGTTACTCCCTGCTGAACTTTGAATTCCTCTTCATTATGTCTGACAACTCTTGCCTATTTGAACGACCTGACCCAAAACCAAAAAGGGCCTATATTTAATTAAATGATATTATGTGAAATAATTGCAAAATGCCACTAGACGGAAAGTACTCACCATCGCATCTATCAGAGGCAGAACAACATTTTCACTTCAGGAAATGTAGTACCACCATATTTTTTCGGTGTAAATGTAAAAATTCAGAATACCGGCGTTTTGGAATCAGTCAAGCACCTGTGTGGCCACGTTTGATCCATTTCGTTGGCATTTATTGCTTCAAGGATTGTCACCATGCATTCATCTTACTGGAAGGATTGTAAACTTCGTAAACGCTTCCTGATAGAGCATTGATTACTGGTCGAAGCTTGCGCAACTAATGTCCCTTATTGCTGTTATCATGCTAATTTACATTTTTATAAGAAAGAATACTTACAAACCGCTTAATCATATTTTCACATCCTAGTTGCCCCTTTTGCATATAGGACTTGTTATCGTTGCAATGAATATTCTCTGTAATTTTCTTGTATCACTTAAATAGCAGGTACACCCAAGAACGGATCACTAGTTCAACAATTTTCCAGCAGCGGAAGCTGATGTGTTACCATTTAAATTAGCATTTCTAAAAATGCTTACAGATTAGGAACATTGATATTATCCCAACGTTAGGTTACTTTCGTTATCTTTCTACGGGACTTCACAATAGTGTACTTTTGTGTGGCATTTACGTTGTTTGTTCACAGATGACGGATAACTCTTCAGTAAATATGGATTCAAAATAAACCAACCGATTATCAGATAATGACAAACTTGTATAATCAGATTTCCGGACTGCTCTCCAGGAATACCGCTAGATTTTCAAAGTAGGAAATATCCTCACTCGATTCATGGTATAAGCTGAAGTTACACTTTCATCCATATTGGTGTTAATGAAATGACAGAAATACTAATTTCTTCATTATCTGCAGTGAAAAGAACTTTTGCAGTGCTAGGCTCAGAATCTTGTCAATTACTGGGTGTATCCAAGTTTTTTTTTTCTCAATCAGAATCTGAGCCTAGTATCGAATCCTCCACACTAATTGGTAAAGAGTAAGACATAACCTGGCATTTTGGAACTGTGAAAATGGTAGAGTATATCACCTATGTTATAAACCCGGTCTTCAAAGTTTATTGATATGAATAAAATACCACATTGTATTACTAGCCATACAAAACAATGAATGGCAAATTGCAAGGAATTCCATTCATATATGATTGTAAAACAACATGTAATATCAACCGCTATCAACAGAATGGCAATAATATTTTTGAACATTTTCTATTATAATTTCTAAGAAAGCTGAACGTAAAATACATACTTTAAGTTGATCTTCACTGGTACCGCAAGGTTATTAATCTGCTGGCCAATCCGTTTCTCCCTCCTAAGGCAATCTTTTACCCGAAAAGCATAAACTGCATTGTTTCGTGGAATGTCGTACGTTCAACATAAACGAATGGTGTGGCTAGGTTTAATTTCCTATGCAGTTTCATTCACTATGTTCAGTCTATACAGACCGCAAATGAAAATGAAACAATGCTGGAATGTTTTAGCCTCACCCTGTGAGGTTAATACGTTTACCGCACTCCCCCACATGCTGCATTAAATTGTCTCATCTACCTCTGTTGATAGCGGTTGATATGACATATTGTTTTAGAATCAAATATGGATGGAATTCCTTGCAATTTGCGGTTTCTGTCACGATTACCTTTTTGAATACAGTTTCGGTGCTGGAAATAGTGAAAACGCTATTGTAATCTGAACCAGGTATTGAGATATCTGCGCTATCTGCTTTCTGCTATTTTTTCCATTTCTTCCATATTTTAAGTTACAAAATCTATTAATCAACACCTAATGCCCTATCGATTAGCTCAACATCTATAATAGTTACCAAGTAAGAACTATATTAATACAGGTACGAGAGTACACAGAATGTAGCAAAACTGAGATAGCTTTGTGGAATTGATAAATGTCCGAAAAGTAAGCAAACATTTGGATAGTTTTGGAGTTAGTTATTGTCTTTTGTGTGCAGATAAGCAAGCCGTATATAAATTCTTCTATGTTCAAGTTGTTAATTTATTTTTAAAGAAGGTCTTTGATGATGAGGGTGGAGAAAAAGTGGGGGGAAAATAACTTCAAACAGAGAGAAGGTGACCTCCTAAACTCAAGAACGCGGGTTCGAACCCGGCCAGGACTGATGGATTTTTTCGGGGCGTAAAAATCCTTAGTATGGCTTCCTTCGGAAGGGAAGTAAAGCCGTGGGTCCCGTGTCGTACATTTACGGCACGGAAAAGAACCTCAAGCCTGAATGAGAGGCCTCTGAGCAAAATTTGTCGGCAGTTTCACGCCCTGAGTTGAATGGGACGCTGATGACCTGAGATGTTAAAGAGCGTCCTTAAATAAATCAATCAAAGAGAGAGAGAGAGAGAGAGAGAGAGAGAGAGAGAGAGAGAGAGAGAGAGAGAGAGAAGGTGACGAGAAACAAATTCCAGACTTCCTATTCCCGAGTCCCTGGCTTAACGATTTCGGCCACTCGTATCGGCTTTTTTTGTTTCGATATTCGCTAACTTCTTATAGAATGGCTGCACTTTTATGTAGCAGAAATCGTTATTTTAGAACCAGTGTGTTGTTTCATTACTCTGTAATATTTATCACTCTTTGCTGTAGTTCTACTCACAGAGAGTGCTGAATGTCAGTAGCAGTAATGCTTTTGTTGATGTCAGTGAACGGGTATCCTACTGCTCGAAGGGTATGAACATGCATTCCTCTGCGTGGTTACTTAGCTTGAGGAAGAAATCGCAGGAGCTCATGCCTTATGTCTGGTGAATATGGAGGATGCCCGAGTACCTCCCACTCCTACCGTCACAGTAGTAGCATTATGATGACATAGGACATTGTCATGAAAGACATGACATTTGTTCAACAAATATTCAGTCTTGTACACAGCAGTCCATACCTCATCGATTTTAAACGTCACAACAAAGGAATACATGCATTCCGATTGCTACGACTTTGGACATGTACAGAACTGAAAGTGGTATATTTTTGCCTGTCAATTTTTAAAGTAAACATGGAATGAAATGCGGAAATCTTATTTCATTTAATAGAAAAAATTAAATACAAGTATGAAATGCAAAGCAATCTCGGCAATTCACCAAAATATTAAGACAGGGTGCTTGGCAGAATTGACTGTAGAATTAAATTCTACGGCGAGGAAGGCCACAAAAGCAACTGCTTTGCTTTCCTCACTTGGAAGGTGCTATTGTGTAAAAATGTTATAATATCCGTCCATTGTTTGAAATTCAAATCAGCCGGTAAGTGTAAGCCGCCATGATCCCCTCTGCGAGTGTGCAATTGTGTTTGCCACCACCACCTTTTTTAATATGTAATGCAAATATATGTAGTTTGCTGCAGCTACTTCCATATTGCATACCTGAACTGGTGGAATGCTGCTAAGTTGTATGTTACGCGTTTCGGCGCGAGTTGAAAATGTTACACTTTGCACATCGTTACGCCTTCCGGCGAGTACACATCCAAAACCCATTTGATTTGATTCCATGACGTATAACAGCTCTTGTTGCAACTAAAGTAAGCTTCAAAATATACTGATGTTTTTTGGGTACTATTATTGTAACTAATTTCGTAACAAAAACTCTGGATGAAACTCACCATGCAAATAAGCAGGTTTCCTCCCTGAATTTAGCACTATAGATCACCTCAATACTTTGAATCAAATCTTGTAAAAAAGTGAAGAATACAACTTGAAATTATACATCACATTTCTAGAGTAAATCTTTTATTCAGTAGAACAAAATAGCATGCTGCAAGCAGGCGTTGAAAGCAAATACTTCCATACACGGATCATGAGCAGAATTTGTGAGCGTAAGCATGTTTTTTCTTTTCCCTTCAAGGATTAGGTGATTTCACTGTTCCGGTCAACTACAAGCTGCTATCCTCACATGCATTATCCGACCATGACAACTGTCTTCTCCCAGTACCAGGTGAATCTTAAATAACTTTACTGCATAGACTTCTAAAATATTTTTATAACATATAAGTATTGATTGGTTACATTTCTTTGACGGTCTTTGTTTCCATACCGGACACAATGCGCTTCCCGTTTTAAACATAATATGTCGTGAAATAGCAAACTCCCAACCAATCGGTCATTCGCTGAGGCCGCTAGGTTCTCGATTTAGCTTTGTTCCGAGTTGCTTTGACAGTCACTGTGGATTAGATCATAAAGTGAGTATAGACCTATCTCTACTTCGTATAGAAAGCCTCTGCCCTAAACGGGAATCGCTAGCCTATAATTTCATTTCGTTTTAATATTGTTGTATGTCAGAAACTTAATGCCCTCAATTTCGTCTCTATTAGTCTGAACTACTTTCCTCCTCACGCTGCTACTATACAATCACCGTATGTAACGCTAAAACCTGCCCCTAACTATAGCAGACACTTGGAGTGGTATGAGTACTATGTAAGCAAGCTTTCTGCTGTAGAGACGGGTTTGAAAGGCTTACTTTAATCACTCGCGTATACCATTATTAGTAACTTGCAGTATAAAAATAATTCAATTTGTGTGATTCCGTTACTGTGTTCTAGTTTTCAAAAACAGTAACGTATTATTAAAAAGTTGCTAAAAGTTCCAAATGGTTTACAATAATGTGAAACCGCACAAGGTACTTGATAATTTCAAAGAGGCAGACCGAACTACTAATTCAGATTATAAAACCTTCTTATTGACATATCAAGTCAACGAGAAAAAACAATGAAGTTCACACATCTAGAAAATACGCACGTACTCGCATTTCACCTTATTTCCTTCCTATGCCTGTGTCTATTTTAACTAGAATTAAACTGCTTAACACCACCGTGAAAGAAACTCAAAGATACAAATTAGTTTCCACTAGTAACTGAAATATTTAAAAAGAAATGTAACGATAATATCATGCACTAAAGAACCTACAATATCCAAAGCTGATAGTTGATTCAATTGAAGCTTAGCAACGTTCAACTGACATAACCATCTGGTAGATCTTTCTGACAGGTAGATAGAACAAAGACTTGTCACTTACCCTCGTCTGCATGTTGGTGGTCTTGTCAGGTAGCAGGTACACCCTGACATATGTGTCTATGCAGGTATTGTTGTCTGGGCCGACCAAGTCCTTAGCCTCCAGCACGCTCACCACTAGATCAGCAGACTCGCTGAAACACGAAGCCCTGAGCTGACAGTGATAGGTTCACTTCTCATATTACTCAGACAACCATTTTCTGATAAAACTATCACCAGAGCCGTGTTTTGAGCGGAAAATATTTTACAGCGTGAACCATTTCCATGTGATCTCTGCAATTATTTTAAGCATATTGCAAAATTCTTCATAGTTTCAAAAAGTGGGCCATTTGCATACTCTACTTTTTTAAAATTAAGTTACAACTAGAATGTTCGTGCTAATCTTCTGGTAATCTCCAAATTAGATATTGGCGCTTAATTAGGCACCCACATATTTCGCCCACCTCACTAATGACCTGGCTGCCTTTGAAAGCAACTATCAGTTTTCAAAATAAATGGGAAATATTTAGCGTACTTCAACTCCATAAATACTGATTGAAAGTATAAATTAAATGTGCTAGACGGTAACAGTAGTTACAGAGTATATAAAATGATAAGTGCATATTGTTATTTTTTTAATTATACGTTTGATTAATATTTCACGTATATATATATAATTTCTTAGAGAATGTGTGGCAGGTTCTTACAAAAGTTAAACCTATATATGCATACATAATTCTATATATTTTGCAAGTTCTATCTCTGATGATCTACCAGTAGATAAGTAATGCAGGTATATGCAACGACACAAAACAATGTTAACGGCTCTTGCAAGAGATGTATACATTTCCCCATAATAAAACGTTAAATATGAGGCAAACATCTTCCAAAAAACACAGCTCTGGCCATCATTTACACAAACAACAGTAACCGCTATTAAAAGTGGAATAAAAGTAAAGTTAAATTATTCCGTACATTTCTGTTAAGCAATGGAACACAACTCTAAATTCATGTTTGTGGCATTATCACCATGAACAATAGGAATTTACAGAGAATTACTTGAATTACATGATAAAGAAAGTTACAAACGCATTGTTTATAACTTAACCTATCTCTCGCTCGTCTCCGATGGCTAACCTAACCACTTATTCGTTTTTAAAAAGAACTTCGTCTGATTTAAATATAGTAGTAGTAGTAGTAGTAGTAGTAGTAGTAGTAGTAGTAGTAGTAGTAGCAGCAGTAGTGTTAGTGTTAGTAGTGTTGTTAGTAGTAGTAGTGTTAGTAATAGTAGTATTAGTAGTAGTAGTACTAGTAGTAGTAGTGGTGTTAGTAGTAGTAGTAGTAGAAGCAGTAGTAGTAGTGTTAGAAGTAATAGTAGTAGTAGAAGCAGTAGTAGTAGTAGTAGTAGTAATAGTAGTAGTAGTACTAGTGTTAGTATTAGTAGTAGTAGTAGAAGAAGCAGTAGCAGTGGTAGTAGTAGTAGTGTTAGTAGTAGTAGTGTTAGAAGTAGTAGTAGTGTTAGAAGTAGTAGTAGTAGTGTTAGCAGTAGTAGTAGTGTTAGAAGTAATAGTAGTAGTAGTAGTAGTAGTAGTAGAAGCAGTAGTAATAGTAGTAGTAGTGTTAGTAGTAGTAGAAGCAGTAGTAGTAGTAGAAGAAGCAGTAGCAGTGGTAGTAGTAGTGTTAGAAGTAGTAATAGTAGAAGCAGTAGTAGTAATAGTAATAGTGGTGGTAGTAGTACTAGTGTTAGTAGTGGTAATAACACTACTAGTGTTAGTAGTAGAAGCAGTAGTAGTAATAGAATAAGCAGTAGTAGTGGTAATAGTACTGTTAGTAGAAGTAGTACTGTTAGTAGAAGTAGTAGTAGTAGAAGCAGTAGTAGTAATAGTAGTAGTACTAGTGTTAGTAGTAGTGTTAGTAGTAGTGTTAGAAGTAGTAGTGGTAGTAGTAGTGGTAGTAGTAGTAGTGTTAGTAGTAGTGTTAGTGTTAGTAGTAGTAGTGGTAGTAGTGTTAGTAGTAGTGTTAGTAGTAGTAGCAGTAGTAGTAGAAGTAGTAGAAGCAGTAGTAGTAGTGGTGGTAGTAGTACTAGTAGTACTAGTAGTAGTAGTGTTAGTAGTAGTAATAGAAGCAGTAGTAGTAGTGTTAGAAGTAGTAGTAGTAGTAGTAGTAGTAGTAGTAGTAGTAGTGGCGGTAGTAGTAATAGTAGTAGTGGTAGTAGTAGAAATAGTAGTGTTAGTAGTAGTAGTATTAGAAGTAATATAAGTAGAAGAAGCAGTAGTAGTAGTAGTAGTAGTTGTAGCAGTAGTAGTAGTAGTGTTAGTAGTAGTAGTGTTAGAAGTAGTAGTAGTGTTAGTAGTAGTGTTACTAGTAGTAGTGTTAGTAGTAGTTAGTAGTAGTAGTGTTAGAAGTAGTAGTGATGTTAGAAGTAGTAGTAGTGTTAGAAGTAGTAGTACTCTTAGAAGTAGTAGTAGTGTTAGTGTTAGTAGCAGTACTGGTAGTAGTGTTAGTAGTAGTAGAAGCAGTAGTAGTAGTGGTGGTGGTAGCAGTGTTAGTAGTAGTAGTGTTAGAAGTAGTAGTAGTGTTAGTAGTAGTAGTAGTGTTAGTAGTAGTGTTACTAGTAGTAGTGTTAGTAGTAGTTAGTAGTAGTAGTGTTAGAAGTAGTAGTGATGTTAGAAGTAGTAGTAGTGTTAGAAGTAGTAGTACTCTTAGAAGTAGTAGTAGTGTTAGTGTTAGTAGCAGTACTGGTAGTAGTGTTAGTAGTAGTAGAAGCAGTAGTAAAGTGGTGGTGGTAGTAGTAGTGGTGGTAGTAGTGTTAGTAGTAGTAGTGTTAGAAGTAGTAGTAGTGTTAGTATTATTGTTAGTGTTAGTGTCAGTAGTAGTAAAAGTGTTAGTATTAGTGTTAGTGTTAGTAGTGTTGGTAGTAATAGTGTTAGTAGTAGTGTTAGTATTAGTGTTAGGTTAATAGTAGTGTTGGTAGTAGAAGTAGTAGTGTTAGTAATAGTAGTGGTAGTAGTAGTAGTGGTAGTAGTTGTGTTAGTAGTAATGGTAGTAGTAGTAGTAATGGTAGTAGTAGTAGTAGTAGTAGTAGTAGTAGTAGTAGTAGTAGTAGTAGTAGTAGTAGTAGTAGTAGTAGTGGTGGTGGTGGTGGTAATAGTAAGTGTATTTATTTCAATAATTCCTGCGAATGCATAAATTAAATATTTAACCAATACAGGGTCTAATCAGACCGTTCGGCCTTCTATTTACACACGAAAAAAAAAACACAGAAATACACAGAATTATATATACAATGACTATGAAATAACCATCCCCCTCCCCCGCTATGTCGGAAAAATTTGATGCCATTAAAAAGAATTTAAATTTATCATTACAGGGCAGTAACAAGAGAACTACAAAATTCATCACATACATATACAGGGAGTTTCAGAAATACTTTTACAAATTTTCGTGGCAGGTTCCTCACACCAAAACAAGAAAAAAAAAAAAAAAACGTTCATTTAAACTTTGTCCGGAAATCCTTAGTTTTGAGTTTTAATGGAAATGTACCAAAACAAGAGAAAAAATATAAACATATGTCCAGAAATTATTAGTTTTAACGTTATTGATGAAAGATAATCAAAATAAGAAAATAAAAGTCCATATAATCATGTAAGAAAATCCTTGTTTTTTGAGCTATTAATGAGAGTTTACGCCAAATATAAAATGACTGTTTCTATCACATCTTTTATACGGTTATTACCAGCTCATATACCTGGCTAACCTTCAACGGTGCTATTGCTGCATTGTGCAAATAATATTTTGATAAGTATGTAATGCATGTATCGATAACATCGTTCGATAACTTAATAAAATTAATTTTATTTTCGGTTATGATCTTACGTTGTTAGATTGTACTTGAAATGCGTTGAAGTAAACTTTCAGTAAACAGGGGTAATGGCGTCATGAAAGATTTTCGGTAACAATGCTGAACAATGTACTTGGTCAAATGTCTGCATGAGCACTGATTATGAAACAAAGATTTTCTTGAATTTTTGCGACTATTTACTCAACAAGGAAATCCATCTAAACACAAGGATTCCTACCCCTCTCTTCATCCGGCACATCTGTATGATTTTCCTTGAATTGACGACACCATTGTGCGACTTTTCCTTCACTCATTACAGTTGGGCCATAAATGTTACACAGTTGCAATGAATTGCAGCAGCACTCTAATATTTTACGTTGAGAAATGAAATTACCGGACAGACTTAACAGCTGGCGGGTTACCTACTTGACGTCACGCGAAGGTAGTAAACCAGTAACTGGGCCATAGTAGAGGTAGTAGTAGTAGTAGGAGGAGTGTATTTATTTCAGGCACCGTACAATTAAACTGCAACAGGCTCAAGGGTCCAACTGACGTAGGTGCTTTTATAATAAACTAGTCTGTTTAATATGACATATTAATTAGACATTTTACAATAAATTATAAAACAAACATATATAGAATAAAATAACAATGAAATGAAATGAAATTAATAGGATACTTTTTGAAAATACATATAGAAATACAAACAAAAAAAAAAATCTCATAAAACACACACACACACACACACACACACAGAGGAGGATTCAATTAATTTGTTTCCCCCATCACCTTCCCTCCCCCGTTATCAGCCTTTTCAGTCTTGAGCTGTCTCGCGTTCATCATAAATTTTCTTAATCTCCCCTCCCCTTCTTCTATCTCCCCTGTTTAATCCCGTAAATAGTAGGGGTAGATACTTTTCCCTTCATTCTACCTCATTGCAGATGGGACAAATTCTTTGCTCATAGTCGTCCATGATCTTAATCATGCGCCATGCCTATAGTCTGAGCCATATGAACTCTTTTTAGTGAGTCTGGCCCCTGTTTTGATGTACTGCTCCATCCCTCATTAATATTTAAGCCCTGATTGTACTTCTAGCGAAATCCTCTCAATGCTTTGCGTCACTATCTGCTGCCTATCCATTTCCCTCAAGTGGTTCTTGCTCTTTCTATTCCCCTGACCCGCCATCCAAATGGAGTACTGCACTATTGTTTTCAATCACTTTCTTAATTTGGATGCCCATGTCATGTTCCCTTCCATTCCCAGCTTTTCGTGGTAGCACAACACTCTAATTAAAGCTTGGTCCCCATAAATAATTTGCAACCATTACACGCTGTGGTCTTGCTGTAGGCCCCGAATTCCCTTTTATTTCTGCAATTCGCTGTGCCCCTCCCCAGCCACAAAATTTCTTTTAGAAAAGATGTCCTCATTAGTGAATCAACTAAACTTCTGCGCATGCGCAATCCGCCCAAATGTTACCCACTTTTTTTACGAACGACCTGCTAGTACTTTCGAAATGCGCTTGTACATGGATCTCATTCGCACTAAATACAGCTGGTATTTACCTTTCGAATGAGAAGGAAAACTTCGGAAGCAAAATTACCGAGGCAATTTCCCTACCAGCTTATAAACAGATTGAGCTTTGCTGCGAGAAAAGTGGATGGACGGAAGAATTAAACAAATATGTCAAGAAAGTTGAAAGGAACGAACTGATTGGAGAGAATACAGGGGAAAAGAGAGAGAGAGAGAAAGTTGTACCGTCTGCAATGACATAGGTGGAGGCACCTGAACAGTAAGTCTGAACACCATCCTGAAGTATTTCTCTGTCATTAGATTTGATACTCTTCTCACAGACTACGGTCATTTTTCATTGCATCATAAATCTCTCTATAGTCTCACGCAGCTCTCCTATGCAGGTGACAGATGAAATCTTCTGATAAACTGGCTATATGTCTTTCTTAACTCCGCCCACACTGTGACGGAAACGTTAAGTAAAATTCATGAGGAAATGTCGCTTTGCCTTACTTCTGCGAAAAAGAGAAGCGGGAGACTTTCGAGCAATACTAAATAACTCCCAGCAAACGTAACGCTATAACAAGGAGTCAAAAAAAAAAAAAAAGACAGCTATATGTTAAGGCCAATTACTCACTTCATTACATCCACGAAGGGGAACTCGGCAAATCAAATCGAAAATAAAAATTGGATAAAGAAAGTATGACATTTTTAGTACGTATCTACACTCTGACAGCCGGCGCAATTATAACTTTCTCGCTTTTTTCAACATACTCACGCAATTTAATACAAAATGGCTTTAATACAGATTAGCTTCTTAAAACCCATTGTAGTACTCTCTTCCGTGTTATTTTTGTTTCATTATGAAGTGAATGCTAAAGTAGCATTGACCTCATTAAATGTTTGAGGCTTTATATTGAGCATTATAGCATTTACTTATAAAACATATGTAAATAAACTTATTAAATTAATATAATTTAACAACTGCTACCAATCGGATACTTTCCGTTTCAATGTACATTTTCTATAGTTGACCTGCATGATAGGCTACCTGCACGGTGCCAGCATACTAATCCCATATCCCCTAATACTGCCCCCTACAATGAAGTCTAAGATGGAAATAGGGGAAGCAGGTATCACCACAGCAGGCCAAGGCTCAACCGGAGCTGTAGTGCAAATGAGAAGATGAATATATTTGCATAAACGTTTACAGGTACCCATCGCATTGATCCAGAAACCGTACATGCTATTTAACACAATATGCATATATGCCAATATTATTTACTTATATAAAACTATTAACACACAAATAATTATTACATAAAATATTTATATGGAACTATTAACTCGCAGATAATTATATTACGTGAAAACACAAATATACACTTTCTCTCTCTGTATATGTCTGTACATCACAATTATACATTGTTTAAACATACACAGCTTCTTATTAGGTGCACTGTGCACAAAACTCACTCCTGCTTTGACCAAGTTTCTTCCTGCTCAAGCAAGTCCCAGCATGCCAACCTGCCCATATTAGAGTATGTAAACTTGACTCCAAGGTTCACCGTCAAGGTTCTGAGTTTGGACATTGTGCCAGTAAATGTTTCCAATCTTCCAGATTTCCAAGCTTTACCTGACCGGTTTTTAAAATTGTGTATAATTCCTTCCCCCAGTTTTCTTTAGCTCATTGCTAAGTTCCAACGATGTTTTTTTTTTCCCTCTCTGCATGGTGCTTCTATGTCGTGCCTGTTGATGTCAATTAACTTTCTTCTAACTTTCCATAATACATTATTGCTGTTCCTTATCCCCTTTTCCCATACCCATTCCATTCCAGTTCTTACTAATTCCCTCTTTAACCCTTCTACCCAATAACTACGGTGCCAGTTTTTTACTTAGTAGAAATAGAAACTTGCTCTCCCTTTAATATTCGTAACCTATATTGTACAGCCAGAGCTTTACAATGACTGTTATCTGCGAAGATCCCACATTCCCTTAAAACGTCGTAATTCTCTGTACCCCATCCCAAGCCGAGGAGTCTTTTTAAGAAATCATTCTAAATTTTATGTAACTGTTCCATTTTATTACGACCCCATATCTTACGTCTACAGTACATTTTTCCCTAATGCTCACTGGAGTGCCTGGTATCCGCGACAGCATACGTAGAACTTCTGCCACACGCCTCTGTGCTTTATACAGCACAGTGGCTATGTGCTGGGTCCATTTGTCATTTATTATGAATGGTACACCCAAATACTAAAAGCATTTAACATTTGTTAATTCTATTCTCTGATACTTTCATCTCTCACTCTTGCTATAGAAGTACAGACGGACCCATTTTTAAAAGTTATTGTTTTGGTTTTGGCGGAATTCGCAATCATCCCTCATTTATTGCAGTATTCCGCTAGTTTGTTCAGCCCTTTCTGCAAACCATTCATAGTTATTGATGATATTATTAGGTCGTCATCAGCATAAAAAGAACTGGGATTATAATTCCATCAAGTTGGGTTAATTCATCTGCATAAGAAATACATCTACAATATCGTCTCTAAATAGATCAAACAACAGCGGTGACAATATACAGCCTTTTCTGACCCCCTTGGAGGCATTCCGACTCTCAGATACATGTTGCTGGACCACTCTGATCAGAATTTAACACACACACACACACACACACACACATTACTTACAACCTGTATCATTTTATCAGAGAGGCCCTTGTGCAATATTTCCCACTGTGTTAAAAGCCATTTTGAAATCAACAAATGCACAGTGAAGCTTCCCATATCTCTATCGTTTCTACTGTAAGAACACGGCGGTTCAGAAGGCGGTTCTTGTCATTGATAGATCCTCTCTCGTAGTTTTTGACCAAGTTTTGAAGGAGCGACCAGTATTATAACATTGCGGATTTAAGATATCATTTTGCAGAGAAATTTAAAATTCATAACACTAGGCAAAGAATGTGAAAGAAGTAGTAACTCACCTATCGTACTCCAAGCCGATGCAGAGGTAGCCAGTGACGTTGGGCTCTTCCAGGTCGCCAAGCACGACGGAAGTGTCTGAGCAGACGGAGTCGCAAGACATGGCGCGCTGTAGAGTGGGCGGGAGTTGTTCTCCGGACTCTGGGTCTTCGGCGGGAAGGATGGATGCCACCTGGCCCGTCACATCCGACACAGCGGCCGCCGCGGCCACCTCGGGAGGTGGTGGCGGAGGCGGCTGTTGTGGCGGCGGCGGGATGTTGCTGAGATCCACACGAGGAGGTGGCGCCGGGGCAGGTCGTGGAGGTGCAGGAGCCGGAGCAGGACGCAGAGGCTGCGGCGGAATTACCATGGTGGAGGCAGGCGGTGTTGTGGGAGGTAGCGTCGCGCTAGGGGGCGGCGATATGCCATAGTTACCTCCACTCATCAAGCTGCTCGTCGTGATGGCAACCCGTAGGTCGCGGTCCACAGGGTCAAATCTTTTGAAACTCCCCGTTGCATCCAAGTGAATATCGGAATCCGAATGCACCTGAAAGACATAGAGAGTTGAAGAAATTATCAATTTGTGGCGCTATGACATCGTTTATTGAATGAGGAGGGGCAGCTTTAAACAGAAATAAGAAAATATGTCGATATTTTAGAACCCTTCTTCATGCATGATAGAAAAGCACGGGATTGTCCCTCTAGTGTTGGATAGGATTAAATATAAAGATTATATAGATCTCCTTCTTCAGCAAAGAAATAAATAAACTTTCCTTATTTCAATTTCAGAGTCAAACATGACCACTAGATAAGCAAAGAGTCGGTTTCGAGAGCAGATATGACATTTGGAGATCACAATGTAATACTTTAATCCTTGGCTAACAGAGACAAAATCTCTTTCCATTGTTACATATTAAGCTCGGCTTATTGAAGCTGTTTGTCAAGGCTCTGAATAAAACGTTTTTGCTTTGGATATTCCTTGGAATGAGCGAAGGAAAATCGAAAGTGTGGATATTTGATGTTTTCTAGTTAGGAGAACTTGTAAATGGCATTCTTTTCATAGATCCAATAACACTGTCTTGCTCCTGATATTGCTTTGCACAAACTGTGTAATATTTTTTGGAATACAGAAAGTTGAAAAATACTCTGAATTAGCAGAGAACATGCTCCCAATTGGTGATAATTTAAACATTAAGTTTCATTGCCTGTGCTTTCGTATAGATCACATTCCAGAAAATCTTGATGATTTGAGGAAATTTCAAAAAGAAGCATTTCACCATGAATGATAAATACCAGGATAGGTGGGATACCGACATGATACCAAATTACTGTTGGAATCTTCAGCGTGATTATCTTTTCAGATCTCAATCCAGAAAGTAAGTATGTTCAATAATAGTGATAATAATTATGTAAACTTGACTTAGTTACAATGCAGAAATAGTATTTGTTGTTTATTTATGATGTATAAGGCATGTAATCTGTATAGTTTGTAACATTAATGGTATCAGCAATATTTGTGCAGAATATTATAGAATTCGTGAGTCAAATTTTCAATGGAAAAGCTTCTGACGGGTATTAAGGTGGTTGTGTCTGAAAAACCAGCCCTAAAAGAAACAAACTGATGACATTTTTGGAGGTCGTTCTCCGGATACACAGTGTGCCCGATAAAATCACTACCAATAAGAAATATGAATATCTCCTTACTCAGTTAAGTTAGAAATATGATTTTAATCTTAACTTGTGTGGAAAATCTTCAAGTTTTGTAACAATGAAAGTTATGAGCGTAATGCATCTGTGCGTGTTACGACAACATGGTGGAATTCACAGTTCAGCAGAAAGTGAAATGTTATTGGTTAGCGAAATTTAAGTTCCCAATTGCAGTGCAAATAAGATTCAGGCAAGAATATGTGCAAATGCTCCAGAGCGTCATACTATGGTGAAATAATCAGCTGTTAGAAACAGGTTCTGTATCAAGAAAGAAGGGAGGGGGAAAAAAATAACAGTGTCTGCAGCTGAAGTTGAAGAAGTTTTTCGAAGGATTTCAGCGCAACCCCCAGAAATCAATTCGACGAGCTAGTTCAGACCTAGGTATTCCAAAGTTCACTGTTTATGATATTTTCCATAAAAGATTGCGACTCAGAGTAACTTGTGCAGAAGCTGCAGCCAAATGATAAACCCAAACAGACAGAGTTCGCCAATTCATTGTTATCTCTCTTTGATGATGACAGTGGATTCATCAATCATGTCGCATTCTCAGATGAAGTCACCTTTCACACGTCTGGTAAAGTGCACCGGCATAACTGTAGAATATGGGGAGAAGAAAGCCGAGATGTCGTAATGGAATACGAACGTAATAGCCGTATAGGTAACGTGTGATGTGCTTTGACTTGTGATTATGCCATTTCACAAAACTCTACGTATTGTCATATCACACGCAGACGCATTAGGGTTATAATTTTCATTGTTACAAAACTTGGATATTTGTTACACAACTAAGATGAAAATTATATTTCTAACTTAACTGGGTGAGGAGATATTCACATTTCATATTGGTGGTGATTATACCGGACGCACTGTATATACCACCAAGTTCCTTGAGTTTCAAGAATCTAATTATTAATACTCAAGTTTATTTCATTTATATTTAAGAATTCAATATATTCGTAACTTCAATATCATTGATGTCCAATAGTTTTAAGAGATACGTTCATAGTAGAAAATATGTAGGCTATTGTGAACTGTTGTTGATAAATGTGACAATCGTCTAAACAGACGGGTAAATGAGCATCAGCACAAGAGAACATCTGATTAGAAAGCATTTATTTGCTATTTTTATTTTATTTAACTTTAGGCACTTATAAGTGTCATAGAGTTATGCAGATTTTATAATTTATTTCTTGTGCTTAAATTATATGAAGGAACAATTTTTTAAAGGTACCTGCCCAATGACAGTCCTGAAACAGACGAATTGTTATGATATAACTGATACAGACAAGCGCTCTACACACTCATAAACCAGACCCTGTACATGACAAGGAGCTTTCTTAATGTCAAAAAAGAATCTTGTCCAGCCGAGTAACAAACCTGGGACCGAAGAATACTGGCAAGACGAGTTAATAGGCCTAAGAAAAACACATATTTATGTGTTTTTAACAAAATGTAAATTTTTGCAATTAAATGTTTTTTTCCATCAGTAATTACTGTAAGAATTTGCTGCTTTAGTTATCAACTCACGACTGTGTTTATTTACTTGCAAAATTTATTTGAATGACAAAGGAAACGTGGATCCCAGATTAAGCTATGAAACTTCATTGGATATCTTCCAGCAAACTTTTATTTTATTGTAGTAATTATTTCTTGGTGGTTCACAAACATTTAACGGACAGCAAACTTGACAGTCACAAAATATCTTGCAGCAAAACTAATATATGATATCATACTGCCATAACCCAACAGATGTAAATCAAAGCAGATGCTAATTAACTATACTATCACTGCTCACAAAACGTGTATGATTATGTACTGATGTTTCAGCAATATCAAAACTTCTTCACACGGAAGCACTGTAACTATAAATATTTGAAGGGAATACCGATTCAATTAGGTCTATCAATATTTACTACAATGCCTTGGTAAATGTGCACACTTACCTGTAAATGCACAAAATGTAGGCAAAAGTAGAAAATAAGACGACGATTTCTTTCTGCTGTCTACATTTATCAAGAAAAATGCAAATGCTTACAATAACCAATAATTCTAAATAATTATTGTATAGCCTACTGTGACCATATCATATGTCATTTTAGGGCTCTATAATGTATGTATACTTTTTAAAAAGTTTCCATTTCGGTAGAATGAATATATCTTAACTTAACAGCATAATAAAGCTACCGATTTCTTAGGGGAATTAAATTATTACATTTTAGAGCTTTAAGAATATACTGAGAATACGCAAAAATTAGGTCGCGGTAAAGTAGTATTCTACAATGCGACTCATTGAACCTTCAATGTAGTATAAGTGAATTATGTGATTAATTAAATTTACCCTATAAAGTTTTGAACCCGAACACAACAATATACCTTATGTCAAACAATTGCCTAAGGAAATATCTTTTTAATAATTTTGGGAGTCAGTGGACCTAAACATGCGAAGTATTAGCGAATATGATAATGATGAGGATAGACATATGTATAAAAATAATAAATCAATAATTGTGTACAATGAAAAAGTTAGGTATAATGCAATTAAAGTACGGCTTATGACTGGTAGGCGTTTTCGGTTTCAAATGCATAGTTCAGTGCAGTTAGTTTTTTTAAGGTTCCTACATGTCACGAAAATAATTTCTTTTTATTCTTCATACTCTTTTCAAATAATCTCTTTTGACACATTTTCACTTTTTTTCCCCCTTATAACGAGGTCATGATTGCCAAGCAATTAAACAAACATATTAAATATAAATAATAAAATGGATTAATAAAATCAATGCCCGAGAGCAGACAGGCAACTTATTCTGCCATTGATTGAAATTGATGCTCCTATGGTAGCCTACGCGACTTTAGTATCAAAGGGGTTTATGTTTGAATGTTGATAAATGCATGATAAAATATTTAAATTATCATTATATCTGAGAAAAAAAAAATGAAATCATCTATTCGCTATTCGTCATTTAATGTACGGAGAGTTTGTGTTATATCTTATGACCCGATTAGCCGCAGGTGATTTCACGATACATTTGCTAGGCACCGCGTTGCATTCAACATACGCTAGCCTCCTTACGGTGTGCAGGGGCGTGGGCAGGGAAATGGTGATTGAGGTTCTGGACTCCGCGTATTTTTGGATGACAGTGAAGGAGATCAGCACGCGGCTTATGTTGTTTGGTGATATGTCGTCGATCGTGAGGTTTCGGAGCAATGTGTCGGATTATTTAAAGCTGGCATATGAAAGCATGCCTATAGAGCGCCAAACACTCTCGTTCGCAAGCAATTCTCAATAATACAAACGTTCCCTCACTAATTAATCACAGAAGCGTCACCGAAGGCGTGCCGAAAATTCTCCCAAAAGCGTCGCTTCATTTGCCCGCCTCGCATTTTCCTCCCTTGCTGTTGTCATTGATTTTCTATGCATCTCTCAACATCCCTCAGCATTCTGAAACCTCCTTTTTAATCTGTTCACTTTTACAAGCCCCTGAACGAATGATACGTGATGTATCTTTCACCGCATCAAAAATGTTCAAGCATTTGTTTGTTGGTTGTTTAACCCTAGCTGATATTTACGGAGTGAGCATCCAGGGATTTCATCAAGTTTTAACGTTATAGCGTCAAGATATTGAGATTTTTCACGGCTTCCAACAATTTCAGTGGATAACGGTATTTTATCATTGTAGTACAAGGAAACTCCAGATATTCTGGAAACTTCATGACGCGAGACTTCTATATGCTGCTTTACAAAGGAAGTTTTGGTATTGCTGTCTTTTGCATCTTATTATTTTATGCATTCTTCCTGCTAATACTGTTCTGTAGTAGGTTGTTTCTTTTAACAAATACTTGTCTTCTCCTTGCTGACTTTTACGAAGGTTTTCCAAGCACAATAGATGCAAGTTTTGGGCGAACTGACTTTGTATTTCTTTTTACCAATACCTGCCAATGACCTACAATTGAATCTTACATACTGTCATCAATTTCTTCTTTAGGCAGCAGCTCAAATTTTAACACCTAATATCCTATTATGAGACTGTTGTATAAAACAATTACATTTATTATATAATATATTAAATTATAAAGTATGTAATTAATACATTATTCTATACCCAATGTAAAATCCTATATATCAGGTGTAACATTTATCTTTCTCACCCAAAATAACTTTTCTGATGCGTCAAAATTTGTTTCAAATAAACCATTAATTAATGTAGAAGATATGGGCTATAACTTCGTTTTCTAAAGGGCACTGTGTGCATTTTATTCAAGAATACACTTACCCTCTCCAAGAGGTATCCAGAAATGCATCACACTGTACCATTTCAGTCAAGAAAACAGTAGATATGAAAATGATAGCTTCTTTTATTCAATAACATTACACTGCATTTGTTTAAATAAATTATTTAACCCCTTTAATAATATAATCCAACAAACCATTATCGGCCAACTTACATTCTCCATAGATCAGTAACATTTCCACTTTCTCTTCATGCGTGTACATCTTGTTAAGAAAGTTTGTAGTCACAATAGCTTAGTGCAGTATTAACTTAGCAGATGAATGGTGTCCTGTTATGTAAGCTAAATCAACGAATGGGAGGGGTAAGGGAGATGGGTTGACTACACCCATCTAAGCACCTGTATTTACTAATTGGAATATATATAAAAACTCTACTACAATACTACACGGGGTAAGTAATTTGTACAACCAAGGCATTAAACAGTTCGTTTCTTCAGTAGCTATGTACTCCTTACTATTTGCACATCTACAGTTTACTGGAAAAAAATTAGTACAGTGTGTGATGCTTTTTTTAATAGCTCTTGGAAATGATAAACGTTATCTTGAACAGGAAATACAAAAACGAGGTTCTATGCCTATCTTCAACATTAATGGAGATACAAAAAATATACTTCAGCAATAATTTCCGTATATGTTAAAAACTTCTGTTTGAAAAAAGTTTTCATTTGACGCAAGAGAAAAAAAAATATTTTGGGCGAGAAAGATAAATGAAATACTCTGTATATATTTCATTAAAAAGTTGTGAAGTACGCTTAAAAACAACGAAAATAAGTACACAATTCACATGATATTTTGGATAGTTAATATCCTTCTTCACAGTGTACAATTCACCTTTTTGTCTGGTATTCAAGAAGTGATCTGTACACTGTGGAGAAGGATACTTAGCTATCCGAAATATCGTGTGAATTGTGTGCCTATTTTCGTTGTTATTGTTTTTACGCGTATTTAACAACTTTTTAACGAACCTTAAATCGTGTTGTCGGCTGTCTAGCAACGACCCGTGTTCATAAATTGGAGAGATTTAAATTACATTCTTTAGAAGTGCAAATTAAGTGATTGAATAAACAAATAAAATTAAAATTCGATCAGAAATTTATGGGGTAACCAGGGACATCTAGGGCTAAAATCAGGAATGTAGGCTAATCACCCTAATCTTCGGTGTGAAAACTGATTTTAAATGACTATGTATCTAGTTATTATATATTGAAGTGACAGAAGACGATGCGTCTTTCTTTTCTGAATAATATTATAAAGTTTGGAACTATTTTTAGCTGGGTCCTTTGAGCGATAATCGTGTCATTTGCCATATTTATAAAAAGTGTTTTTCGCGAGATGGAAAATCTCACAACATTAGAAACCTAAAGAAACAGGTCACGTAGGTTTATAAAATTATTTTTACTGAACATGCCGATTGGGTAAGTAAGAAAATTCAGAACTATTTTTCTGATAGATATATTAGTACTCGCAAAATAATAAAATAAAAAAAGTTGTATATTAATTGATAAAATTATAAAGCTATACCAAACTTGTTTTGAGTATAGCGTATCAGGAAAACTTGATATTCCCCATTTCTAATAAAGAGTATTCAGTAGTACTTCACCGTAAAGTGCCATAGACATTTTTACCTACCATTACAATGTCATTTTTAATCGATAATTTTTTAAAACTTTGTATATTGAACGTGAATACCATAGATGTAAGTCTATAGTGATGAATAAAATTAAATTTATTAAAGATGTGAAAATGATATCGGAGTTCTTAGCGCCTCAAAGATATCTTGCATTCCCCTTCTCAGAGAAAGGAAAAACTCCGATAAAAACTTTACGCAAACAGCCTAACCTGATCGGACTTCGAACCCAGGACCGCCGGATGAGAGGTCACAAATGCTACCACTAGACCTCGGAGACGGTCGATAAGATTTTTTCTGACTTTCTTTAACTCTTCAAATTCAGTACTCACAGTGGCTTAGAATGGGAAGCATTTATTTATTAATATTCCTAGATTTCATTGCTTCAATTACAAAAATCGCATAACGGAGCGCTGTCCGAGGGCCGTACCTTCATTCAGAGATGCCGCCATCTTGAAACTGCTCTTTCGCTATTTTAAACATCGATTGTCCCATCTACGGTGAGAAGTGTCCATTATGTCAAGCTGTTTACAATGGGTTCAGAAGTTCTCGTGTCAAATGTTACCGGACTAATGCTGCCAACATTACAAACACATATGCCGGTATCATTCTTTGTGTTATATTTCGATTGGAAATCTTTGTATAAATACTATTATATCTGTGGGTATTTATGAAAAATATTACACCACAACGCAGGTGCGAGTTTTAAGATCATGAGTGCAATATGACGATGTAGAGATCTCAACAGAAAATGGTCTACGTTCTCTGAACAACGAGAAATTATCGAAGACGAACACACGGAAGGCCATCGAGCTGAAGACTTAATTTACGCAGACAGAAAACTATAAACACTAGAGCAGCTGCTATTGACTGTTCTCAAGACATGACCTGCCTCATAATGCATGACAGGTTAGGTTTCCACAAAGTCTGTGCACGACGAGAGCCGGGCGTGCTGACCGCACAACACAAAATGCAAAGAATGAATCTGGCATTACAGCATCTCAATCGCTAACACGATATGCTAGCTCAAATTGTCACTGGCGATGAATCTTTGGCTCAACATTACCAGTCCGTGACACAGCGTGCATTAACGCAGTGTAAACATCCTGTCACTTACGGGGGGGGGGGGGGGGAGAATAATTGTAAAATGACACCATCCGCCGTGAAGGTGATGCTCAGTCTTCTGGGATCATGAAGACATACTGCTGATCGTATTCCAGCCTCAAGGACAAACCGTAAATGCTGATTCCTACTGTAACATCCTCAGGAAACTTCGTAAAGCCATTCAACGGAAGCGAAGGCTTCCTCAAAGGCGTGTTACTCTTTTATAACAATGCGCATCCTCATACTGCCAACAAGACAAATGAGATGCCTGCAAATTTTCAAGAGGAAATTCCAAGAGACTTCCATTTGTTCGGCGCTCTTAAACATCATCTTTTGTTTTTCAAATCGGTACTCTTATTTGTTTAGGTTGTATACCCATTTGTCATTTAATTAATCACTTACCTTCGTAACTTGTACTTAGTATTGCATGAAGACGATATTCAGGTAGGTTTTTAATGAGGATGCAGTGACAACAGTATAAAACATTCCATTTAAATTGCGCAAATAAGAGTTAACAGGTAGACCGCACGAATTTAATTCAATAAAGACGAAATGTACTTACCGAACATAGGAAGTTCACCTCATCTCTTCCCACCCGCAGTCAGCATTTCTAAAGGCACTGTTTAAACTATACGCTTCGGGCTGGGAGTCAATATTTCTCCACAGAAGTGGTCTGGCCACAGAATATAAACCTGCATTTACCTGCGGTTTATTCTGCCCGAGTTATCTTACTCTGCGTTTTCACATTGTTCAGTGCTTTCACTACACGTAAGCTAAAATTACTTCCTTTCCTCTAACCGACGGTACATTTTAATTTATTACTTAAAACATAGCTGAGAAAATCTGTTTTTGAAAAGTCAATCGTTGGTACAGGTTGATATGCGTAGATTTACATTTTATTCATCTATCTACTACTGACAAACTCCTCTTTGCTTCTCAGTTTTTGTGTTATTTGTTTTAAAATAGAGAATGAAAAAAGTAACAGCGTAGAAACTATCAAGGAATAAAACAAGGGCACAATTTTTCTCCAGTTTTAATTAATATCTATAGAGCTTCCCTGTTGTAAATTAAACACGTTTATATTTTTATTTCTATTAAGCTTCGATTGAAAATCCTTGTATAAATTACTATTATATCTGTGGCATTTCCAAAAAATCCACCGTGAAGGAGCTGCGTTAACTAAGCGAAATCCTCACCTAGTAAAGTAACGTTAAAAAATATAAAATTCAAATTATGATCTTATTAATTAATGAAATAAATGGCATTACTGTGTGGCATTATTTATTTATTTATTCATTCTGGTAGAGCTAAGGCCATTAGGCCTTCTCTTCCGCTCTACCAATCTAATAATAATTACATGAAGCTATGGCGATAATTAGGAAAAAAAAAAAAAAAGAATTCTCGCAATCTATATGTATCACAAGAGAGAAACCGGTTGTTTATTATTATTATTATTATTATTATTATTATTATTATTATTACTATTATTAGGCCAGGACCGATGACTTTTTTCAGGTGTAAAAGTCCTAAGTATGGCTTCTTTCGGAAGGGAAGTAAAGCCGTGGGTCCCGTGTCGTACATTTACGGCACGAAAAAGAACCTCAAGCCTGAAAGAAAGGCCTCTGAGCAAAATTTGTCGGCCGTTTCACGCCCTGAGCTGAATGGGACGCTGATGACCTGATATGTTAAAGAGCGTCCATAAATAAACCAATCAAAAAATTTATTATTTAGATTAAGCACAAAAATTAAAGACATGATAATTAAACGAAATATATGAACACTGCTATACAAAGCTATACTGTATGGTCATTTTTAAATATAACCATATTTATTATGAACTGAGCCCTTGGTATCTTCTTTACATTCACTAAAATAGAGAAAAATAATAGAAAGTTTCGAGTTCCATTGCGTATTTAAGAAAATGATCATATTTCAATACAACAAAAACATGCCAGTATTTAAAAGCAATTACATTGTACTAAGCAAATATACACAATAAATATTAACAATAGAAAGTTTCGTCGATTTTCATTAGCTTCGAAATTTATTTTAAATGATATTGTAGTAAAAATATGTAACGCAAACGTTCTCTGAAAGTGCGCTCTTACCTACAAATATAATTTCAAGCACAAATAGATTAATGTTTCACATTTGCTAGCTTCTGAACGACACTTTTTTTTAAATATAAATACAGCTTATATGCTGAATTAATTTGTGCTTTCATTTTAAAACAACATAGAGAAAATTAAAGACTATATCGCTTTTTAAATTTCGGTTTTCGAGTTTACCCCTACTCCTAATGGTCCAATTTTCTTAATTTTCACAAAACATTTTTTATTTTATTTAAATGGCATATGCCGAGTTTTGTTATGAAAAAATAAATACTGGTGCCACTAGAGCGATTTTTAAATTTTGGTTTTCAGGTAATCCCCTCTCCTAATAGTCAGATTTCACAGATTTTCAAAAAAAATATTTTATAATCTATTTCAATGACATATATCGAATTTCTTCCAAAAAGTTTAAATTGCGGCCGCCAGAGCGATTTTTAAATTGCGCTTTAACTCCTACTCAGTTTTCACGTTTATCCCCAAGCTTATTAGCCCCATTGTCCTGATTTTAGAAAAAGACTTTTATTAATTTATTTTAAAAACATATATCGAGTTTCGTTGAGAAATAGCAAAAATTGCAAACGACATACACACACACGTTCGCGCGCTCGCACAGTGTTTTTTCATTGTCATTTTCGGTGCCTAGTAGGCAGGATCGATGGAAATTTGAAGCAATTTTTCAAAAAGCATTTCGTGGTGCAAACACAATAGTTTACAATTCTTTGGAACTCACTAAAATATCACAATGTAGCAATGGTGTAAGATGCATGATCATAATGTGCAAAAATGGCTATGTAGACGTCACAACAGAAAGTGTTCTACATTCTTGAACTGGCTGAAACTAAACCTGTGAAGTGTATGCAAGGTATACTTTCATATGTGAGTGCTGTTAAATGGATACCGTCACGGATGGCCGAGGTCGTTGGATTCGTGAGCGACAATTAAGCGGTTAGATTCCCGCCAGGACCGTCCTCCGTGACTGAGACTTATTCCAGGTATTCCTCAGTCCTCATAAATGGCAAATGTAGAGGAGGTATCCCTAAACTTAGGTCTGGAACATTTCCTTCCTTAAAAAATACTTTCCCAATTTATCATTTCATCTTATATGTTATCAGTGTCCACCGCCTGTGATGCCTCAGCAGTAAAAAGGGACATTAAATACTATTAAAATTGTTAAATGGGACAAACAGTTGCGAAAAACTGACAGTGTCATGTCTAGTCGCGGGAAGAATATCAAACGAAATGTATATGCGAAAAACGTAATAATGATTCGTAGGAAGTTGGTAAGAAATCCAAAGACGTGGCTCCACTTCGCCGTCCAAGTGGGAGAATTTTTGAGATTGGAAGAATAGCTGTAGCACTCACTTGGGCCTCACTTGCCTCGTAAACCCAAGTCGCGTCTTCAAATCCGGCTAGGGTCAATTAATTTTTTTAGAGCGTGAAATTCCAAGTGTAATAAGAAACCATACTAAAATTATCATACCCCATGACAATGTTAAACATTGACCACATGGCGTCGCGATCAGAGTAGCCAATATCGCAACCTATCGCTTTTTGATTGATTTATTTTATTTACAGACGCTCTTTAACATCTCAGGTCATCAGCGTCCCATTCAATTCAGGGCGTGAAATGACCGTCAAATTTTGCTCAGAGGCCTCTTTTATCTGACTTGAGGTTCTTTTTCGTGCTGTAAATCTACGACTTGGGGCTCACGGCTTTACTTCCCTTCTGAAGGAAGCCATACTTAGAATTTTTACGCCCAAAAAAATCCATCTATCCTGGCCGGATTTGAGCCCGCTATCTTGGGTTTAGTGTTTATGGTTAACACTAGACTGCCAACATTGACGCATCCTATTGCAGGCATGCAGAAGGTGAAATTGTAGCGGCACAGATTCTTCCATTTACTGGGTTCTACCGACATACTTTTTAATTTTATCCAATACTCCCAACTTCTTTTCAGGTGAAAGAACATTTCATGGAATTCATCGTGCAGCAGGTGGTTCATTTTAGCTACTGTTCACCAGTGTGGTGACATTACTACTGTGAGCGGTGCATCCAGATGCCGTATCTATGACGCTATTAGAAGACAATGCAAATTTCACCAAAATGACCGTGTGTCTAAAACTGCTTGTTTCTTTGCTCTTTTCTTTCTTTCCTTGTTAAAAAATGCCGTATGTTGTGGTATTGTCGGTTATTTCGGTGCTGGATACAAGGGCTTTTGCTGTACTGAGAAGAGAAGCGTAATCAAAGTATTTGTGCAAAAAAAAAAAAATATATATATATAATAAAAATAATAAAAATATATAATTACATTTAATAAATGAAAACTTCCTTTTGTTGTTTTAAATATGGAGAAAACTGATTTCAAAGAGTATTTGAAAGCTGCAAATACTATGAATAATGGAAAATTAAACATTTCTTAAGCTTACAAGGTTAAAGTCGCAAAGAAAAGTCTTGTCACCTGTTTATGATAAGATTATTTACTGATGTTTCTCCCACACTCATCTGCAAATTTCCAAAAATGAACAAGATGACAAGCAGATCTAGCACTATGAAACTGCATCACAAACGAAAATAAAAGTGAGTTGAGGAAAGTGATCCTTTATAAGACAGAAAAACATATCTTAATCTCACAGTACACTTTTATAATGTGTGTGTGTGTGTGTGTGTTTGTACTAAAAATGTGGTTGGATCAAAGTGGCACATGTGCTAGATTTCATAAAATAAGTAGGCATATATATTTTCAACTTTCTCTTAATATTAAAAATACTTTTGGCGGAAGTATTTTTTTTCTGAAATTTACTTCCTTGTTAGTCATTATGTATCTATAAATGTACTATTTTGTAAAAATCGAATTATTGTTTGTTTGTAATTGTTGTCATGAAATAAATCCCCTTTTCAGCATTCTCTGATTTTATATTTTAGCACTGAGACCCCTTATAATTTAAAGGTTCAATTATTGAATGTTGTAAAAAAATTGCGACATAAAAAGGCAGTTTGTATCCAATATCTTCCCACGCCTTAGATACCTGTGCGCTATTTATTTATATACTGAAATATTTTAAACATTTATTTGTTGAACTGAACTAAATTCTTTGCGATGCTTAGGATTAAGACAATAGCGAACGCCTCCATTTTGATCTACTTAGTCATAATAGAACATATCATGTCTACACTGCTTTTCCTACAAGGACAACGTACCTTGATGGTTATTAATCCTCTAGTGCAAGCTTACGACAGTATCGCGCCACCTAGCAAAAAACTTGTTGCGTCCCTATGGACCATTAATGCTGATAACAGACGAAAGGGAAAACTCATTAACTAAGCTGGGAGTAACCCAAGCAGTGATGTTCAATAATGAAGCACGGAAGAAAAGTTACAGGAACGGCGTGTTTTCCGTATAGTTGACATAAGATAGTATAAACAACTTTTAATGGATAGAAAATTATGTATGAAGCAAAAGTATTCTCAGTTGAAGGTTACACACACTATTTGTGTGTTTTGATATTTGTATGTAAATGAAACATGAAAAATTAAAATGTTAAACCAAAATTGGACAACCTAGTACCGCATTACACAAAAGGGCTCAGAAAATATCAGATACTGAGAAATTTAAGCGATATACCCCGTGGCATTTAACATGTTGTAAACCTCTGGGGAATTATACAAAAAGAAGGCAAAAAGTTCATATAAACATATGAGAAATTGCGCTTAGCTTCCCATTTAGTTATTTGTTTTACCTGCCCATAATTATACAAAAATTGCTTAAATTGGTCTCATTTGCTGACATCTTGGTGCAATATGCTGAAAAGGAATTTATAGAGTGAAGTGAAAAAAGTGATTAATCTAGAAGTAATATCCATAAGACTATTCGTAAGCAAATTAATAACTTTTACTCATAGTTTGATTTGGCGTATTAAATACAGATGTATCAAATCAGCCTGGAGCAGGAACAGAATGTATGTATTGTAAAGTGTACCTGCATTTTAAACGTTAACTTGATACCTTATAGCTTTCTACTAATGAACCCAATTCAGTGAATTTTTACATTAACATGCCTTGGTGTATGAGAAATATGGCTATGAAAGGGATATAGAATTAGCGGTACTCTCCAGCTAGCCATGTTCAACATCCAGCGCAATAGGAGAGGCAGTATTCACCCCTTCCATTCGTTGCGGAAGCATGGCCCATTCTGATACATTTTCTGTTTACCAACAACTTCTGTCTGCAGTGTTACAGTGGCGGTTATATAAGGCTCTTAGTTTGAAATATTTGAACGTTTGAAAACTACAGAGTAGGCATATAAAAGCAATAAAATATTAAGTGTATAAGATTTTCTTCAATAACTGAAATTTCAAAGATCCTTTCTGTGAAATGAAACTTTAAAAAGTCCTTTATTATAGCTTTATATCTTCTTATACTTTTCTTTGTAATTTTATTCCTATCCAAGGTTTCCATATTTGCTCCAAAAAAAAAAAAAATGAAGATTTGGGTGTTAGAAAATATACCAAGTGATTATGACGTAGCCTATGGCGAAGCTGGTTTTTAATGTAATTCATTTTGAAGAAAATTTGCTCACAAATGTATGTGGAGTCAAACATCGCAATTCACTCAGATGCCAAAACTCTCAATCTGCAATTTTTATCATCCGGCCACGACTTAAATATTTTCCAATCTTTGCAGCATATCAAACCCGAAGAATGCTGCAAAGTGATTAGTTCCATTTGCAGTTCGTGTGGTGCCTCATTGCATGGGAACCTAAATGGACCTTTGAACAGTTTCATTTATGCTCCATTGTTTTAGTGCAGCAAATTACAGTTCTCCTGTAATGTTCTGTATTTTCTATATATAGTGAGACTCAATTCTAGATGAAGAAAGTAATATGAGTCTCCTATTACCAGTTGTTCTCCCCAATACCTTAGTTTTGTCATAAACGTGTTTACGGCATCTATGAAACAAACTAACGTTTTAATAGATTTTACTATTTCGTTTTTATACTTACTTGCATTTTCAAAAAGCTGTTGTTCTCATTATGAATTGGAAAAGCTGATTCAACATACCACCTCTAATAAGCCACAATAATATGGCAGATCCGAATACAGATCCAAAGTCTACAATTGTCTAAGATGTAGTGAACTTGATTTAATGAAGTGCGCACTCGTACGATAACTGACATAGCATTATTTAGGGTAACTGACTTGCACATTAAGCCTCCCTTAATTATGCAGTGTATTGATACAAACTCAATAGTAACACTTTTACTATGTACCAATATTCTTACTTTGCAACACGTTCGTTTTTCTAGTAATCATAAAGGGTGCTCTGTTCGTTGCAATATTTATTTTCGCAATAAAATTTACCAAGGAATGGATGCAGGGTCGCCCGGTTTAAGTTCTTGCATTAAAGTAATTTTACAGGGTTTAAATTTCAGTATTTTTTGCCTTCCAAACAAAGGAATAGCACATTCCCATTCGCTGAGAAAGATGTCCAAGTGATTTTTTGGGGGATCGTTCCACAGAATGCCCAATGTTACTAACGTTTGTTCTGTGAGTACTGTGTGTGGCCTTATCTTACTTTTTTTTATGAAGAATGTTTAACGTTTAAAGACATTTATTCACCAATTTGTGGATCGAATTTGAATTGGAAGTTGAATATCAGGGAATATCAGATAATTTCCGTACATTACGAACCGATTCAGAATCCACGTACGAATTGTAAATAAAAGGGGAGTGGAATAACTGGATTGATTCATATTAGCATGCTCAATACACTTTATTATGCCGCCTAATGAATACTTAATATACTGTGAAACAACACACAAGAAATGTAGTTCCTACAGTTAAACTCGTACTGACCTCCCCTCCGACTCTATTCGGCTTTCAAGCTTGAGGAACGAGATGGCAACTGATTAACTGCGGTCAACTGCTCATGAAGCGGTATTGCGAAGCAAAAATCACCCATAGAAGTATTAAATATTGTATTATGCAATAGTAAACTCGAGCACAGTAAACAAACAATGGAATTGTTAATAATATTTGTCAAATACTTAATACTGAAAAATCATTTTTCTTTCTCCATTTTTGAGTTTCGATGGTAAATTGGTACCCTTTATTGCTGTAGTACTTCATCCGCAGGGACAACAATCTGGCATATTTTCTGTAAAAATTACTAACTGAAACTCACCGCTTTGTTTCCAAGCAGTAGCTTTAACCAAAAATGGCGCAGAGATACCATGTGATCACCATTACACCAATCACCAGACCGCATTGGCGGTGTGGCCGAAACAATCAGTGTCTATACTTTCTATATACAGAGTTTTAATTTGGGATAAGATGTAAGGGACGATGAGTGATCAGTATGCTTGTACCGTAACGGGTGGCCGAGGTCGTTAAGGCGCGAACTCGTGAGCGGGAGGTCTGAGGTTCGAATCCCGCCAGAACCGTCCTCTCTGACTGGGTTTTTTCCAAGTTTTCCTCAGTCTCCATAACTGGCAAATGCCGGGGAGATACCCCAAACTCAGACCTGGAACGCTTCCTTCCTTAAAAATATCCTTTTCCAATTTATCATTTCATCTCATGTATCATCAGTGTCACCGCCTGTGATGCCTCAGTAGTAAAAACGGTCGTTAAACACTACTCAAAAAAAAAAAAAAAAAAAAAAAAACATAATAACAGGAATATGCTTGCTGTCATTTTAATGATCGAGAGAGAAAATCCACAAACCTTACATAAAAGGAAAGGTAGCAGAAGAACTTGTACAACGGAAAAGCGGCAATTGCAACATTGTAAATGGATTAAAGTAAAAACTGTAGACATGTGTAATTCCAATATTGTTGATAGAACGCCATGAATATGTAACAGTCTTGACATGATTTAATTGGTTTAAATGATAATATAAAGCTACCAAAACATAAGAACAATTACATATCAAATAATACAAAGTGACGCACGGAAAATCTTGGCAACTCTGTAACGCCGGCAGTTGTTCGGAACCGATGTGACATTATTGCGAAGGCTTTGCCATAGTAGTAAGCAAGCAAGCAGCATTGGGGTACGGAACGCGCTATCGCTGTGAGAGCTTTTTACAGACATGTTGATAGTGTGACTGCTGCCCAAAGGATATTTCGACAGTATTGTCAGCTAGGACGTCATGGACGCATCCCATCGGCTCATGCCATTATAATGTGGGAGCGTAATTCTGAAAAGAAGGGTTTAGCCTTGAAAAATAACCCCCAGGTGGCCTAACCCAGAGAAGGCTGAAGCTGTTCTGGTTGTCATCGAGAGGAGCCCTCACCGCTCAGTTTGACAACATGCATCGGAGCTACAGATTGGGCGAAGAAGTGTACAAGAATACTGCATTAAATAAAGTTCTACACATTGTGCACATACTGCTTAACAAATCATGCAAGCCGTTCATAAATTGTTTGGAAGGCGCGTAACGATGACGTTCCATAGCGTCCGAGATCCTCTGATCTCAGTGTTTGCGATTTCTTTCTGTAGTGACATCTTAAAAGCAACGCATACCGCAACTTCCTGCAACCATCGCTGAACTAAAACAGAGGGTGAAGACGAAATCACTGGCATTCCTCGAGACATGATATACCGAGCATTCCAGAGTTTGCGTAACAGGCTGTCAGAACGTGTACGCCGAAAAGAAGCACATCTTTCGATATCATCTTCAAGAAATAAAGTGTCAAGTGACATTTTTACATTACAACATCATTAATAGCATACTATATTTCCAGTAATAAATAATGTCTTTCTTGTTGTTTATTTGTACAATTTCTTTAAATTAAAATTTTTCCTTTCCCGGCACCACTCTGTCTTTACGAATCATATGAATAGACGCAGCGATTATTTTTATACGCTTTCTATATTATATTTAATATAATTTGAAGGGTTTTATTCACCAATTGGAGCTGCAAATTTTTTTTGAATAAAAGTACATTAAATTGGATTGTATCGTTAATGTGAATTTTCTAAATTGCTTATTTGGTAGTAATAAACTCCGTTTATTTTCGAATTTAGCACAACATTTTCATATATAATTCACTCTATTTAGTTCTGGAAATAATGAAAACAGTTGAAGTTATCAGACTAGAGACATTAGGGTAGTTTTCATGAGTTAATTTATAATAATAATAATAATAATAATAATAATAATACAAATGAAAAAACGATGGGCCTTTGAACAGTTCCTTGTGGCAAACAAATATTTATTTCACGAATGTTGCTTCTGATCAATAATTTTTGTTGTTCGCGGCATGATTTATTTTTAAAAAAATATATACCGTGCCTCGTTGCTTTGGTATTACAGTTTCATAAGTAACGAATATTGATTAAAGAATGTAATAGTTTATCAAGATATGCTATTTTATCAGAACATTAAAAAGTCTTTTATGATGAGAACGATAAATTATTAATGGCTGTATGTGTGATTATAAACCGTTTTATAAAATTTACTGAAAAGCTATAGGTAATAATCTCAAAAAAATGAAGATTCTAATTTCCTAAATATATATATATATAAAGAAGTTGAATCCTCATTAAGGTTCCCTTGCTTAATAGAGGAAAATGGTGTACCTCTAAGGAGCCAATTAAAATAATTGCCCAATTGTAAGCGGCTTTCCCAGGTGCATGACTAAAGAAACGACGGTGGGAGGTCGGGAGACTTTTGCTACAACTCCAGGAATTTCTGCATGAACTTTCTCAAATGAGAGCACTAGATTCCTGGCCTTTATTTGGAGCAGGCTCTTCTCTTCCAGAAACCGACTGAAGAGGCGACCGCGTAACTTTATTACGACCGTATAGCACGCCAGTCCTTTGCCAACAAGAGAAGGAGAATTTCTGCTTACGTGCAGAGTTATAGTAACGCAACAAATGCTTTCGAACACTTGCGGTGCCTAGTCATAAAGACTTTCTTTTCAGCTTTGATGAACCTAAGTGAACTATCTTTCTAGATAAGAAATGAAATGAATGGCGCAAAGAAACTTGCAGTTTGCAGGGCCATATTCCTCAAAAGTATGATCTAATATATTACAAGTGTAGTGGTACAAGTCCTTGTAAAATACAAGTGACTTCATATAAGAGCAAGATGGAGGAACAGAGATTTGCCACGCGTCTTAAATTAGGTTAGACATATTTTAAATATACAGCAAGAATTATATTATTGGCTTGATTCTTTTAACAGAAATAAGTCGGTCCTGGTGGTGTAGTGGTTACCATACTTGCCTCCTAAACCCAAGATCGCGGGTTCGAATCCGAAGCCGTGGGTCCCGTGTGGTACATTTACGGCACGAAAAAGAACCTCAAGCCTGAAAGAGAGGCCTCTGAGCAAAATTTGTCGGCCGTTTCACGCCCGGAGTTGAATGGGACGCTGATGGCCTGAGATGTTAAAGAGCGTCCATAAATAAATCATTCAAAAAAAAAAAAATACAGAAATAATGAAGATTTAAATACTTTATTTGGTCTAGTAGTTAATGTTGCTGACTGCTGGCCAAAGGCCTGGATGCAATTTCTGGTACCTACTTAGGAATTTTCCTAAGCTATGGAGATCTGGAACGGGGTCCACCAAGCCTTGTGAGGATTACCGTGAAGTTGTCTGATAGAGAGGTATCATGTGATCACACGCTCCCCTGCAATATTGCCCTCTGTAATTGAAGGCATGAGACGGAGGAAGCAGAGATCGTTGGGGCAGGCTGAGTCACCCTGGACTGTAACGCCATGAGAAGTTCTTCATTATATGAGGTTTGATAAAAAAAATAACCGAATTTTATAATTTTTTTAAATTTGGGATTACCTGCATCTTAATGAGCTTTATTTTCCTCGAAATAATTTCCCTCTCTTTTGATACCACTCTCACAAAGGTGTTTGAGATTCTGATACGCGTTTTTCGAGATTGCGCGAATTCTGCTGCGAAATTTAGTTTATCTCCTCAACTAAGTAGAATCTTTGTTTGTTTATCGTGGATTTTAGCTTTGGAAATAAAAAACACACCTCACCATAAAAAACCGAAGGTACTAAGTTAGCGGAGTATGGAGGTAGGGGAAGAATCGTCATCTTGTTTTTCGCGCTAAAGTCGTGAACAAGAAAGGCTGAACACGCTGGTGCATTATCATGTTGAAAATTCATGAATTGACTCTACAAGACAATTCTTCTTCCTTCTTATGTTTGAGGAGAGTTTGGTAATGCCAGCGATCCACAGAAATTTGTGAGAAATAACACCCTGAATGTCGAAGAAAACCGTCAATGGTTTTAGACGTTTGTCCTGATCTGACGAGTTTTTTTATGTTGATGCAGATTTTTTTCACTCATAATGATGCTGTCTATTGAGCAAGGGAGCCTTAATAAGGACTCAACATCGTAATCCTAGACCCATGTCTAGGATGCAGTTATTGCATCCTCATCAATGCGATCCAAGAGCTACTGACAGACCTTTCTGTTCTTGTGTCTACTGTTGAAGGACAAACTTCCCTGCCACACGTTGCATGCAACACTTTTCTGTAAGAAGTTCATGTTATATCCACAGATTTGAAACACTTTTCGGCAATTTGTCGAACACTCAAGCGTAGGTTTTCGTAGCGCCGAGTATGGCTTAAAAATCATCTCCATGCACTTCTTTCATCATATCAGGAGTATCGGTAAAGGATTTAGTAGTTTCACACAAATTTACTGTTAATGCGCTGCTCATAATATCCTACCATCTCAATAATCGCTGAATATGCAAAGAAAATAGCGTAGAACTTGACTGAAATGAGATAACACTGCGCGGCAAACTCGAGGTGTCTCGTCAACGTTAGAGCTAATCAGTGCTCTAAATAGCTAATAACCGGTTTTTGTTACGACAATTCTTCGGCGCAAAATTTTATAACAGAGCGGCGTTACCGTCCACGGGCCTCTGGGTTTTTGGCCCAGCATGTTTCCACTACTCCATTCCGCATTGTGACATACAGACCTTCATCTCAAAGTGGAATATTAGACTTTAATTTCTTGTAGGGGGAGTATGTGATCAGCATGCCGGCACCCTACCGCCTATTACGCGGCTCCCTAAATAGAAGAACGCCAACTCTCTATCGGGCAGCTCCCCAATTACCCTCAAAAAGCGGGCGAACCTTCTTCCGGAACTCCCTAACTCAGAAAAATTCCTAAGTAGGTACCTGGAATCGAACCCGGGCCTCTTGTTATTTTGCACGTTTCTCAGAAAAAGTGTCATTCTTTTTATTCTCTACTCTATATTGCGCGCAGTTTTCTGGATCCTTTATTAACAGAAGATAGGTCTTAAGTGTCAGTATTGTTTTTATGGTGTTGGAGATGCTTTAGGGATCATATACTTACTTTTTCTCTTCAGAAAAATGCATAAATTGTGTGAATTCAAAAATAAAAGATTCACTGATGAAGAAAAGTAAAATTATATACTCACCAAGTAACCGTTCGCATTATAGTGGCCATGAGCTCGAGTAAGGCCCACCTTCTCCTCTCTGGATGAAAAAATCCAGGCAGCCGTCCAGGTCCATAGGCCCATGAAGCGGCAGAGAGCCAACAGCATGAGTAGTACTATGGCTACTATACCCAGCACGGTGATGGCTGCCTTTACTTCACTCATTCCTGTAATCATAAGTAATGCTAAATAAAAATACAAATGGATAAACAAAGAACGCAGTTATATATATGTAATGATGATGATGATGATGATAACAATAGAAGAACCACAACAACAATAACGAATAAATAACAACAACCTGGACACAGTGTTTCCACAGAGTCAAGAGTGCTTTATATGCCCACGGGAGTAGCACTAATGGTCACCTGGTTAACGCACTTTTATCAAACAGTTAATCCTTCATTAGTTTCCTTACCTGCGACCTAATAAAATGCATTATTTCTACGTAGTAAACTTGATTCTTGGAATCTTTTTCTTTTAAGCATTTGAAACCTTTTCCAGAGGTATATCATGCCGTGACAAATTTCTACACAAGTCGTAATTTTATAATAATTTTCCATCTATCAATCAGTTTTAACTGTACTCTTTTTTTCACTTTTCACCAAGTACATACATCTACAGGGGTGGGGACATTTTAGTGACGTAATGGTTGGATTTAACAAACAAGAATATTTTACATAATATTACAATAATTACAAAAAGATTACAATCATTTTCAATAGTATCTCCATATTTTTGTATCTTTCTTTTAATTATTTTTAACTGGATAATAAATGAGTAAAGACGGTTGTTATATGTGTCTCTTTTATGTAAACAGCACAGCTTTTAAGTATAACATTGATTCACATGGGTGGTGAACTTTTTCCAACAGCATTCATCAAACCATCAATGTCATAACAAAATCTTGCATTTTTAAGAATTTAACAGCTATTCTTATCGTTACATTTCGGTGGAAGAATTCATTATTTTAGCTTAGAAATTGAAATTTCAGCTTGTAATTTGGTTATTTATTTCTCGGACCAGGGCCTTGTTATAAAAGGCCACATTTCGACAGGTGACAAGCAATAGCTTTAGGATTCAATAAATTTACAAGTTTCTGTTTCATAAATCATGATAAACCTTTGTGGTTTAGAAAGGAAACCACAAGTTCCTTTTTCTACAAGTGTGTGTGTAATGAATGCCACGTACTGTCAAAATCCCATCCCAGCAAACATGTTCATATAGAATGAACAATAAATACACTTTACCACCACTATTACCACTACAACTACTATCACTACCACTACTACCACACCACTACTACCACTACCACCACTACCACCACCACCTCCACCACCACTTCCGCCACCACCACTACTACCATCACCACCACCACCATCACTACCACCACTACTACCACTACCACCACCACCCACTACTACCATCACTACTACTACTACCACTACCACTACTGCCATCACTACCACTACCACCACCACTCCCACCATTACTATCACTACCACCACCACCACCCACTGCTACCACCATTACCACTATTATTACCACCACTACTACTACAACTACATGCCTTTTTTAAAATAACTGAAACAGCCAGAAATAAAAGAATTGCACTTAGAATTCAGCACCTAAAGGTCCTAACCATTTGAATCCATGCAAAAAATATTTTAGCTATGGTTCAGTGTTATTATCGCTCTAAACCATATCCATTATCATTATTATAACCACATTATTACGAACATTTCTCCACAATTAAATTTAGTTGCAGCTTCTCAGCCTCGCGACATTAGGAGAGAAGCGCTTTAATGAAATTTATGAAAGGCCTTGAGTTGACTATGCCAAGTTTGCTGTTTAATCAGCAGCGAAGTTTGTTCCCGCACTTGATGTGATTGTCTGCACTTGAGCAATGTTCCTGTAGACGGCACGACACAATTTCTCTGTAATTAACTACAAACACATTCTGCTACACAGATATGAAGACAAGCAATAGACGAAAAAAAAAAAAAAAAACACATTAACATAAAAAATAAACAGCTACATTATACAAGAATTGAAACTAAGTGGCAAAGATCAGAACAATGAAAAATAGTCAGTCACGCAGAAACTGCGTAATCTAAGCGAATTCCTCACCGAGTTGAATAGCTTTAAAAATGAATATAATGTCCAATTATGACCACATTAATTCATAAAATAAGTTATGGCATTACTGCGTAATATTAGAGGAACAAAGTTAGAATTTTTTAAATCTATAAATATTACAAAAGAGAAACCACATTAGTTATTATTATTATTTATTATTTTATTATTATTATTTATTATTTTATTATTATTATTATTATTATTATTATTGATATTAAACCACAAAATTAATGTTATACTATTAATTAAATGAAATATATGAAGCTATACCATGTTAGTGGGAACTGGTAAATCATTAAGTGCATTGTTTGAAATTTTAATTAAGGGATGGGTATTTTGTAAAGGTTTATTCATAAGAGGTGTGTCGTAAAAGTCCTTTGTAAATATAAATGATTTTAATAATTGCAATTAAAGCAATTATTAAAGGTATTCTGAAACATTTTTAAATGTAAACATGTTCATGAACTAAAACCTTGACATCATCTTTACATTCACTAAAATAGAGAGAAATAGTAGAAAGTTTGAAGTTACGATGTGCACTTTAGAAGAAGATGTTCATGTGTTTCAATAAAACAAAAGCATGTTACTATTTAAAAACAATTTCTATATGCTAAGAAAACATACACAATCGACAATAAACTATCGAAAGTAACATATATTTTCATTGGCTTCGAAATTTAATTTAAATGTTATTACAGTAAAAACGTATAACGCAAAAGTTTTCTGAAGGTTATTTATTACAGAGCTCTCTTACATACAAACACAATTCTCAAACGCATATTATGTTATTGTTTCACATTTGCTATCTTTACTAAAATTTTTTAATATAAAATATAAGAATAATTATAAATAAAGTCTATATGCTGAGTTAATTTGTCATTTTATTTTGAAACAATAGAGAAAAAACACTAGAACTTTTTTAAAGTTCGGTTTTCGGATATACTCCTAATGGTCCGATTTCCCTGATTTTCAGAAAACATTTTTCTCTCTATTTAAATGGTATGTACGGAGTTTCTTGCGAAAAACAAATATTAATGCCGATAAGATTTTTAAATTTTGGGTTTCAGATAAACCCCCCTCTCCTAATAGTCTGATTTCACTAAACTGTTTTTTTTTTTTTTTATTTCAATAGCATATAGTGAGTTTACTTTAAGAAAAATAAAAATTACAGCCACTGGAGTTTAAATTTTTCTTTAACCCCCACTCTTTAAATTTAGGTTTTCAGGTATATCTCCCTCCCAATGGCTCTGTATTTCTCATTTTCAGAAATGCTTTTTCTTATTTTATTTAAATAGCATATACCTAGTTTCGTTACGAAAAATATTGGCGCCGCTAGAGCGATTTTTAAATTTTGGGTTTCAGATAAACTCCCACTCCTAATAATCTGATTTTGCTAATTTTCGGGAAACATTTTTATTTATTTTAATTGCAAATGCCGAGTTTAGCTGGGAAAAAACAAAAATTGCAGCCGTAGAGTGGGCAATAAAATCTGATAACAGAAGAATCGAAGCGGAGGAGACGAGGTTTCTAAGATCCTTAGTGGGACTGACCACTTTAGACTTAAAGTAGATTTAACTTGACTGATATACTTAACAACATGAAATAAAGTTGGTTTACACATGTTCAAAGAATGACAGATGACATACACTCCAAAATATTATTCCATTACATATCTTGAGGTGGCAAGAGGCCAACGTCTATTCATGAATGGAAAATACAGACGGTGCTGTAGCCCAGTGCTAGACAGCTGACCTGAGTTCGATCCCAGGGGTCCATAAGTGGGATCTGTGGCGGACGAAGTGGCACCAGGTTCAAAATTCACTCTGGGTATTTCGGTTTTCCCTGCCACTCATTCCGTCGTTGCTCCACCATTACCTCGCACCCATCCTCACCTTCATTATTCAGCGTAATGTAATCCTCCCATTAAAAGTGTACATGTTACAAATAGACTATGCTACTGATCTCTGCCACCCATGTACGAAACTCCAATGCTTTGATCGGCAAGCAAGTTAGCAGTAGATTTTTACATATACTTTGTATAAACATGCTTAACAATGAGTGTTTTGAGTCACACAAACATTCATCCTGAAACAGAAGAAAACTTAGTTGCAAGCTATAGAATAGCCACCAAAGCGAGAGTAGTTTATTAACCACACAAGCATATACTTTTTTGAAAAAAATTTGGAAATTTATGAAAAGTAGGCGTGGCATTTAAAAATCCACAGTGGCAAAACGCACTTTTAAATATCATTTTGGAACTAAAATAGAGTTTTTCAACTAAATTATACATTGTCGGTTTTTTAACAGTGTTTAATTTCCGTTTGTACTACTGAGGTACTACAGGCGGTGGACACTGATGATATATGAGATTGAATGATAAAATTAGGAAAGGATTGTTTTTAAGGAAGGAATCGTTCCAGATCTAAGTTTAGTATATCTCTTCGGCATTTTCCATTTATGGACTGGGGAAATTCTGGAAGAAACTTCAGTCAGGGAGGACGATCCTGGTAGGAATCGAACCGCAGACCTCCCGCTCACGAGTCCGCGCCTTAACAACCACGGCCACTCGTGGCGGGGTATACATTGTCGTGTTCAGGAAAGAAAGCGCTTTCTTTTGGAACACAAAAAAATGTGTTTTTTGGACCATTTTACATTAAACGGTTACAAAAGCAGTTGGCCTCCTTTGGCACAAAAAACTATCCTGTGCAACATTTGACATTCTTCGGTTACCTGATGTTGTTCTTCTGTACTGCCAAATTCTTGATATGGCTTCCATAAACTAGATTCAGAGCCCTAGCGTCATTAGCTAGCATTTCACTGTTTATAATTATTTAAAAAGTTATAAAACTTTTATTTCCGTTTAAACGACGTAGTTTTCTTTCTTTCTTTCTTTCTTTCTTTCTTTCTTTCTTTCTTTCTTTCTTTCTTCCTTCCTTCCTTCCTTCCTTCCTTCCCCCCTCTCTCTCTTTATTAAGCAAAGAGTCTTCTCTGCGGAAATTTTTTCTTCTTTTGGGACATTTCTTTAGTTTTGGGCATGGATACTTATTCATTTTGATTGTAAACTGTGACTAATGTTGTCTTTTAGGATGCCGCGTGTTTCTTCACAACTTCAAGTTCCCTTGTTGTGGAAATTCTCTTAATGGCATTCGCTAACTCGCAAGTAATTTTATCTTTTTGTTCAGATATGGTAACAGAACAGTTGCGACTTTCCTGTTTGCTCACTTGGGCTGGTATTTGCCCTTTTTTGGAGAATAACATCTCCAGTGTCTATTATTTAATTATTATTTTCAGAATGTCCTATAGGGGTTCATTGCGCAGCTGAAATTGACATATGGTGTGTATGTTTTTATACACACTCCATTTTATACTGGAATATACGTGCAGGAGTATCTGTGGATGCATGTATTACAATCACTGCCGATCAATTGCATTTACAATGCAGATCATTATCTTGCACAAAATATATCTTTGGTACTTTCGATAAGGATGGATCTTCCAACCGCAGTCTTTCATAATGATGATGCCCTTGTTTATTTTCAGGCTTTCTTTGTTTCTACGACGTATGTATGTAACTTTTTAGATTAATTTTCCTTTCCTAAGCACAATTAGTCTGTAGAAATACTTGTCTTTAACAAAGGACATTGTAGCAAGTATTGCTTTATCCAAATGTTTCAGTATTTTCCATGCATGTATTTGAGCTTGTGATGCATTCGCTCTATGTGCATATTGGTATTCCAACCAGCATGCAATCTGTGACAATAAGCCCAGCATTCTGCATTACTCATGTAGTTTATTGGATATAAGAAAGGCGTATGGAAAACCTTGCCTCATGTCATCTAGTACTAGTAAAGTTATGAGTTCGAAACCGTAGCTATTAATTCCATGCGTTCCGTCAATACATACACAGTCGTTTCCAAACTTTTTAAATAATTCGTCCTGTGCGTTGTTCATTATAACTAATACAAAATCAGTGGTTTTTAATTCCGGGTGGTAGTCCCTGACCGTGTTTTAAGGTTTATAAAACAACACACAGGGGCTGTCACTCGAGTTCATTTCATGTACCCATGCCTCAGCACCAGTCCCATCATTTTGAGCCTGACGAAAGAGGAGCATCGTTCAATGTTATATAAATCCTGGCTAATAGACGAATTCGTTGTAATTTAGATCTGACGCGGAATCTTTAATTTTGTCCGATATGACTTGAATTTTGTTTGCAATATCTGTAGCTATACTATAGCTTATCTGACAGTCCCAAAGGACTTAAGTCATGTTAATGACCCGCATGAATTGAGATAGTGTGACTAGAGATTTTCCATCTTCAGTCTGGCTGATTCGTATCTTTATTGCTTCCTTGCAATTTTAAGTGTCCAACACCTTTACTTTCAGAAATAAAATTGCCTGAGCGATGACACGCATAATAATGCCTTACAATATTGTCAGAAACAGTGAGAGAACCAGCATATTTTACAAACTTCGACCCCGTTGTTTTCTAAATTTCCTGCTTCCAGTTTTTAAAATCATCAAAGGATGAGAAATGTAGTTCTTCCAATTTTACTTTTATTTCATGTGCTGATTCTAAATACTCAAATAAAAGAAGTTCCGTTGTTGTTGTTTCATGGCTACATAAGCTGCACGTCATTGTTTGCTTTCTATCTGATCCCCTACCATGGAACCTCGCTGATGACGTTTGAAGTTATGTACATCATTGAAATTCTTGTTGCTCACTTCACAGTGATAGGCGTACGATTGCTGTGTTTTTAGAACAGGCAACATGACATCCAACTTTTCCGGGTGTACTTTAGAAACATGTTGTCTTAGATTTCTATTGTATTCATATAACCTCCCATATTCCACTCATACGAACTGCTTTGATGCATACAAAGCATACTACTTCCACACTAACATTTTCACATACTCCCCACGCTAAAAGAAAGAGACTTTTTAGAAGAAGCACTAAAACATAGGCCCGAAAAAGAAAGATTTCTTTACAACAGGTATTATATAGGCGCGATAACTTTCGTAACTCCAAACTTATACTGAAGCATGCACTGCTCACCGCACTTGTTCTTAATAGACGTGACTACAGCAGTTGTTGCGTTCACAAGGTAACGACAAGTGAAAAAAGTACCTGCCGCCTTCCTTTACTGACGTTAATAGATGACAAGGGGCATGGCTAGGCTCTGTTGGCAGGCAAGGATGTGGAGCAGGTAGGCAAATTCATGTCAAAGGTGCGACAGCTCAGGTCTGAAAAGGCTGAAAATCGTGGCGAGGGGCGGAGGAACTAAACTGAATTAAAAATGTATGTATAGATGATATTGTGTTTGCTTATTCCATTGACAAGGGGGAAGGGGTTCTATGTTCTGGATGTGGATATTAACCTAATATTGAGATTATGATGATTATTATAATCATTATTATTGTTATTACTATCATTATTTTAACTACGTTAAGCAATGGAAGAATTACTTATTTTCTTACTTATTTAAGTTTTGTGTATTATGAAAGGCAAGTACCCAGGTGGATCCGTCTGAAGGTTGCAAAGTATTAGTATGTGTGTTAATTTGAATAAATACACTCATTCATTCATTCAGTCCGCTGATGACGCCGATCATAACATTGACGAAAACTTTTCTTTTTAAATTAATTTAAACCAATGAGCACGGTAATTATTAATTTCAATAATATTATCATAAAAGTACACAATTTTTTAATAATCGTAATGAACAACTTATGCCACTTTGAAACCCTCGTTCCCCCTTATATTCATACATCCTGTCTCATTCATCAGACTGCAGCACTTTCCAGGTAAAATAGCGCAGGGAGCTGGCATTTAGTCAGCTTCCCCTAATTGGGTTTTACGGTATTAGTTTGAGCAGGTATTTAAATCTATTTAACATTTCCCTAAGATCTCTCGTATCACGTCGCTTAGAAGCTGAAATGTAGGATCTGCTTCCATTGCGCCTATAGAGCAAATCATTGAAGGATGGAACGTATAACGATATCCTCATGCTTTTGCATCCCAGTGTGGATAAGGCAAGTGCCATTTATTTTTCATATTTCCCCATACACTTGCCTAGAACGTTTTCCGAGCATGGTGTGAAAAGGTGCTGCTGAAGGCCTGTTTAATAGAATAAGATGGTTGCTGATGCCTAAGGCGTTTTCGTCGACCCTCAATAGCAGGTAGTAAAGTTATACAGCATCTCAGAAATTTACGACGACCACTTGTTGAGCCATCAGTAACGTCACGAATAACTCATGACGTACGTGTGGTAGCGGGAGCTCTGTAAGAGTGCACTACTTGTTGACAAGAGTACAAGCAAGACTAGCGGCGGGGTCTAAAGCATCGCCAGAATGCTATAAACATTATAACCCTAATACCATAAGAGAAATAAGACGTACTTACGTGGACTATTGTTACCGAACAATATACCGTATAACTACAGTGAGGATATTTGAGTTATGGGCCGCCCGAGAGCTTCTGCTTATTGGCAAAGTGCAGCAGCTTCAACCGTAAAAGGAAGATATAGTCGCTACACATAAAGTTAGTATTTTTATTTTAATATTTATGTTTTTACCGAAAGCACAAAAAGATACCTTAAATAAATTAAAAATAAGCAGTGACTTGTATTATAATACATGTTGAAAATGACGCCCCTCGCTGACAAAGTCTCCCCCAAACTAACTACAAGCAGCTACCGGTACACATATGACCTTGACGACTAACATTTCCCTCATACAGGTGCGCTCTGCCAGCCCATTACTCAAATAAACTCACTGTTACAGATAACACATAATCCTTTCTCGGTTGTTTAATGCGCTAAAAGAGACAACTGCAATAAAATAATTGGACTACTTAAGGCAGAAATTCAACGAATTTGCCATACATAAAATAATCATAAACAAGTAGGTTCCTGTGCTGCACTGGACAGTCAGTAGCAGCTTGTCGTTAATATGAGTAGATTGGTGTAACGCATGTTGTTATGTCATTACAGGCTATTGGTGCTGTTTAATAGAATAAGATGGTTGCTGATGCCTAAGGCGTTTTCGTCGACCCTCAATTAATTGTAATTAATTAACTAATTAATTAAAGTAATTGGTGAAGTACACTTTACAATAATGTGTTGCATTGAAATGTCACCAGTAGAATAGAAAAAAACCAGGTCTACAGGAATAAATAAATCCTATATTCTATAGAAACTTAAAAGCTGTTACGAATTTTTATTTATTTATTTATTTAAGTGCACACATGACAAAAGAGTACAACAAGGGAGTTACAACCCCGAGAGAGAAAACGTTCGTGCTCCGGTGCAAATTCAGTTTTTAGATACTTATACTTTAAACTTTTGTATATGTAAATTAATAAAGTACATGCAGGAAAACCTCAAAATAATTATATTAAATATCCGTGTGTAAAACAATAAGCTATGTATCAGTTGATAAGAATATAAATAAAAGATTGGAGTAAAAGTTAATCAACAAATCAGATTAGCAAAATGGTTATTTCTAGTTTATAGATATTTAATAAATGGTTTATAAGACATCTGCAGGAACATCTATCTATCTGTCTGCCTGTCCGCCCATCCATCCATCCATCCATCCATCCATCCATCCATCCATCCATCTCACTAACTATTGCAGAAAATTATCTTAAAACTTTATTACAGAAAAATAATTAATTATTAGATAAATGAAACAAGGCTTTTTGACTCTATTTGACTTTATCTCATCCAAAATTGGATGAGTTTTAATTAGCGCATTGTATATTTTAGGTCCATTGCATCTGCTATGCAAAGATCCTACAGTAGTATACTATATGGGTTCAATAATTTGGAAACGGCTGTTTTGTCTCGTGGGGTATTATGATGTTCAACTCTGAACAACCGCCACGGGTGGCCGAGGTCGTTAAGGCGCGTACTCATGAGCCGGAAGTCTGGGGTTCGAATACCGCCAGGAGCGTCCACCCTGACTGAGTTTTTTTTCCTGGTTTTTCCCTAGTTCTCATAAATGGCAAATGCCGGGGTGGTACTCTAAATTTGGGTCTGGAACGTTTCCTCCCTTAAAAATAAAGCCTTTCCCAATAGACCATTTCATCTCATGTATCATCAGTGTCCATCGCCTGTGGTGCCTCAGTAGTAAAAACGGGCATTAAACGCTATTCATTATTTTTCATTAGCTTTGAACTGTCCCGGTATTTATGAAAATAGGTAAGCACAGACAGTTAATATGCTTGTTCAATAGTTACAACGTTAAATTCTACGAAAAATTGGTACCTTGGATAATCCATAGATTGGCGTAAATAAACTTTAATAATACATCTCATGCTCATTTATTTAGAAATATTCAGAGAGAGCCGATTTGCATCTACACAATCTTTTATCACATTAGCGCCACTTTGATGTGTTTCACACCAGTTAGTACCGCTAAATATTGCAACTATGTCATCTGCATAAGAATATAGATTCAGAACTTTTGCAGAGCGAATGAACTTTTCATTAAAAGAATTCAGAAGAATGTCAATACAGATTGATTGCTTTGTTTATGGGCGCTCTTTAACATCTCAGGTCATCAGCGTCCCATTCAACTCAGGGCGTGAAACGTGAACAAATTTTGCTCAGAGGCCTCTCTGTCAGACTTGAGGTTCTTTATCGTGCCGTAAATGTACGACACGGGACTCACGGCTTTACTTCTCTTCCGAAGGAAGTCATACTTATGACTTTTACGTCCGAAAAAATCGGTCCTGGCCGGGTTCGAACCCGCGATCTTGGGTTTAGGAGGCACGTATGGTAACCACTACACCACGAGGACCGACTGTGAATGCAGAGGGTTACCATTTCAAATAGCTCCTTTTAGGAAAACGCAGGTTAGTACTCGTTATGAAAGGAAATTAATATTGTGTACATGCTATTATTAATCATAGTTCGGCAAATGGAAACGCGAGGGAACTTATCCATCGACAGATATAAGTAATTCAACTCCAGCTGTCTTTTGTTCTGTGATGTTGTGGGGTACCCAAAGACAATAGAGCTTCCTCACGCAAAAATATTTGTGCCAGCTTTCTGACGCCTGCGGCGAATGAATGTTTAGATATTCCCCTATCCACATTAAGTCATTCATGTATCGTTCTTCACTATGGCTTCTACACGAGGGATTGTTTTCACCTGTTACTATTGTAGCTAGACCTCCTCGTGCTCTTCGTCTTTCAAGGTTGTTCTTCCTCGTCTAAACTTTGCAAATCATTTACAGACTTCTTTCTGTGCGTGAATGAGAATAGTCTGGTAAATTTCTGGTATTCTTGTTCGTTCAGGTTGCACTTATAATCGCACGAAAATGCTCTGGCGTCATCTCCATCATCTCAAGATCACAATTAATATTTTACCGTAGCTGCAACATTGGATGTCGCGCTCTAACTTCCGCTCTTTTTAATGCTGTCAATAACAAGCTTATTAATCTCATAGTTTTTTCACATCCTCTATATTAAATAGCGAGCCTCGTATTTAAGTAAATTTAGTTTATAAATTGCTGAGAAAACTTTTTTGTTCAGTTGGATTTATTGGCATCGTAAGATATCAGTGATCCATGTGTTTAGCTCTTTCTTAAGTGTGCAAGGGAAACTTTTTGAAGTTTTGTATATATCACGTGAATCACCTAAAACTTGCTCCACTTGCTTTCACAGAATTAAAGTTTAGACAAGGGCTCGTAATTGCAGCCCATTCAAGTTTTAGTAATTATTGGAAAGTTAATTTTTTTTCAAATGGAACAACGTCTATTGACACCAAGAAAATAAAAAAAAAATAAGTAGCAACTAAAGGAAATTAGAATGTAAATGGTGTTTTCTAATACACGTAGTTTACGAGCTACAGTAATATGAAAAGTTTAAATATCTATCGTTGTCTCTGCTTCATTTAACTGTTTAGTTACTAGGCTGCGATGTTGGCATGTTTATAATTCTTATTTGTATAGTGAATATAGTATATTTTTTCTTTCTGAATTTCCAATAAAATATATGTTACATTTTGTACTTTTGTGTTTTTACTGTACTATGAGTCAGTACTCTCTTAAGAAGTACAAAAGTTAAAAACAAGGTCTGTAAATTCTGGAGGAGAAACAAAAAACTGACCTACAGATTGTGTTCAAAATGATGACCACCAGTTACAATACAAGCTTCCAGTCTGTCATATAAATAATGCTACACAAGCAGAAATTTCAAAACAGGCAGCTGTAATATATCTTTTCATATCTTTTGGTGTATTCGGTATATTCTTGTAGACAGTGTCTTTTAGTTTTCCCCACAGAGAACTGTCTAAAGGGGTCAAATCTGACAAACGGGCAGGCCAATGTGCAGCTTCTTTCGTCCAAACCAACGATTTTGAGACAATCGGTGAAGACAAGCGTAGTATGTCTGTTGGGATATCTTTCAGAGTACGCATTTAAAAAAAGAACAGCATTCTTTCTACTTTCTCCATGTCGACTTTTTCAGCATTAGTAAATAACATCTTCCCTCACGTCCTACTTCAAGTACTATATAAAGTATTGGCAAGGAAGCCCCATTGAAATGTAAACATACACATGAACATCGTAGCCTAGTAACTTAGCAGTAAAATGGAGCAGACAACTATACTAGATATTTAAATTTTTCATATTACCATATCTGATAAACGACTTGCACTAGAATCATGCAAAAAAACATCATTGACATTCTAATTTCCTCTAGTTTTATTTTCTTGATATAACTAGGAATCGTTTCAATTCAAAAAATGAATTTTTTAATAAATGCACATTCTAATAATTATTAACATCATTGCATGGAAAGCAGTTACGAATGCTTTCTTAAACGTCAATTCTTTGAAAGCAGCACATCAGAAACATTAACGATGCAAGTTTTACATAATTCACCTGTTATTTATATATACACATATTTATACACTTGACATGAACTGCAAGAGCTGAACAACTCATAAATAATGGTCTCTTCGCAAGTTGCTTTTCTCTTGAATTTCTGCTGACAAACTTTAAAAAGTGTATATACGAAAAAGATTAACAACCGTGAGTGTTAAGAGTGGTATTGGGTGTAGAGCTGCTTCTATCTCATGTGTTGCAAGTACGGCTAAGGGGTAGGTAATATATTTAAAATGGAACACATATCTACAGCAGACTTTTTTGCAGAAAAGTTGTATACACTAAACTACTGCTATATTTTTGTTGTGAGAGGCAGCGCTTCGGATGGTTTTTACTAATTGTTGTATTGCGAAAAATCTATAATGTTTGAATTGGAATCCAGAGTGCGAGTTGCAGAGAGGGGTGGGAGGTACGCTAGGGATCAACCTCCTCTGGGAGAATGAATGTTTTTATAACTCACTGGCGGGTGAAATATTTATTTCCCCTCATGGCTGAACTATTAAAATAAAAATGCTGCTGTTTCAACAGTCACGATTCTGGGTGAAATACATAATGTATGATAAATCACACATTTGGCAAGGGGGAGCCTCGGTACGGCGTTTTATCTTATGGCGTTAAAAGTGAAACTAACATTTGCAATAACTTTCATCCAGAAAACAGTTATGGCACCATAACGTAGAGAACATAAAAAGGAACAAGAAGCAATATCCTACAGCTAGGGGTGGTAATTTTTAGTATTTTAAAAGCAGAAAATTTACATTTTGATTTGTACATTTAGCATTTTGTAGCGCTTATACATTTTATATCACTTTGAAGAAACATATAATTTGAGTTAATTCTGATAAATGAGTTTGTTTTGATGTAACATTAATGTGCAATAAAAATTGTCAATAATTAATAATTTTAATATTAGCACTTAATTTTATTTTGAATTATTTTACACCCCTAAATTTAATTACATTTTAGTTCTAATTTTATTTATGTTAATTGTTTAATGTTACAGTAGTATTATGTAGTTAAAGGGGCTCGCGAGGGGGTGGCACGGATTATTACGGTTACTTATTGCCGGCCGCGACCACCTCCATGTGTTCGGTTCTCGCGTAGCATCTACCCGAGGGTCGCACTTAGTACCCCTGGGTATGTCAGGGGCCCAAAGTTACCTTTTCGTGCTCTCGTGGTCACGGGAGAAGGGTGGGGGGAAACGATGTAAATTATAAGGCACTGCTTCATTTAACACTTGGAAGTGTTTATTCGATTAGGAGTTTATGAATGGCCACCAAGTTCGCTGCAATTAACCGGCAAGTTAGCTTACTACCCTGAACACGCGATCGTCGGAGAAGATCTGACTGGGCAACGCTATGTGAACTAATATTATACCACTTAAATAACGGACAGCAACTTGTAGTCGTCTAACTGAACTGAACTCCATCAACTGCGTCATCAAACTGCGTTCCTCAAACTATAGAACCGTCATGCCTTCATCAAATTGCTTGAACTGAAGAGAGCTGATCTGAAGTCAAACTGCTTACACTACACTGCATGTCCAACTGAATGTCATAAAGTTAATGTATTCGTGGGAGATGTTTCTCCTATACTATCTTTAAAACGTCACCACGTGGTCCTCAAAACTACTACTCCTCCTCCTCCTCCTCCTCCTCAAGAGTCATCACAGGTGCACCCACGGCTACTGAGATTTTGAGATCCTGACATGCCATTGGCGAGCCCTGACTCACCCGTGCGCGCAAATTTTTAACTTTTCAAAACTTTGATCTGCGATAGGTAGGTTTTTAAACATACTACCACTTGGTGTGAGGAAGCCACTCAGACCTCCACCTACTACTAAGGACTTTTGTAACGATTTCAAGAGGATCTGCAGCAACTGAAAATACAAAGAGCTCATTATTCTGACTTCTATATCTGCGTTTAGCTATTGTTGCTGTCGGCTGCCTTCGCTCGGGGCTAAAAGGGAACGGAACCAGGTAGCCTACAAAATGAACATACATTTCCTTATTACACGTAATTTTCCTTGTGCCCTAATACAAGCTATAAAACTTGATGTAATTATTATCATTTATTTAATTCGCTTTCGGGGCAGGCGGGGGTGTGAGGACCTATCACAATGTCTTTGATAAAGTGTAAACGCCGAAATTACGTTAAATGTATAGTTTCCTCTTCGTTTTTAACAATCAGATAAAATTAAAGATATTCATTCTTAAAATAAGGAACTTATTTTGACAAGTGCTCCCGAAAAATTGGATGGTCCACTTTTTGAAAAGGGATATTAACCTCTTCATGTGTTTAGAACAAAAAACACTTTTTCCATATTTTGCGCTTTTCACTTTATTATGCATCATTTAGGTGGTTGCCGCTTTACTCCACATTGTTCCTCTTCTGATTTATTATTGAAACTATCTTTTGCACCGACATGTCCCCGACTTTTGTCTAGACCGTCCTTTTTGCCAATACAAGCGCTGATTACACAATTTACACATTAACATTTCAACATCATTGATATAAATACTTTCGGTTTATAATTTTTTGCTCTCTGTTTTATCGATATTTTTGGTCTCGCCATTTTGATTTGACTTAGACGAAGGAAATGAAAGATATAAACTCGGTAAAATGTGTGACGGTCGAACAATGAGATTTTGAAGGGTTTATACTTCGAAGGAGGGGCTACTTTCCATGCGTCATAAACATCCCAAGAATGTACAAACTTCTCCCTTGACGTTTCCAGAAGAAAATCAAAGAAAGATTTTTTTTTTATTTGAAAAAAATTGTCGGTTTCGCATATTTTGGTATAGTCAATTTCGCATGCACCTCAAGGTCAGATCTTTCAAATAGTAGCGATTAGCTTAGCCGGTGATCGATATCGGAGGAATAATCCGCATGTATGATTTACGAAGATAGCCAAATGACATGTAAAGCTGTTATGGTTTTCATGAAATGTTTATATTCGTTAGCAGGGTCAGTCGACCCTATGCAGCGATCTGCACTTATTACTGATGTCAGAAAGTGTTACATTGCAGTTATATTCAGAACTGCACAAGTGTGACGAAACCAAATATGGCGGCTAACGGTTGGTAATGTAACATGGAAATACATGAAATTAATCCCCTCTTCCTCCTCCTCTCCACTGCCACAGGTGGCCGAGGTCGTTAAGGCGCGGAATCGTGAGCAGGAGGTATGGGGTTCGAATTCCGCCAGAACCGTCCTCCCTAACTGAAGTTTATTCCGGGGTTTCCTTAGTCCTCATAACTGGCAAATGATGGAAATGTACCCTAAATTTAGGCCTGGAACGATTCCTTCCTTTAAAAAAATAAAATCCTTTCCCAATATATAATTTCATTTCATGTATCATCAGTGTCACCGCCTGTGGTGCCTCAGTAGTAAAAACGGGCGCTAAACACTATTGAAAATTTTCCTCCTCTCCAAGGCATACTTGTGCGCAAGCTTGGTTCGCATCTGGCTCATTTGAGACGTTTTTCCTATAGCTATGTTTATTTCGATAGTAACGAATCGTTTATTTTTAAAAGGCATTGACAACTGAAATAAAGATTCTTCCATTTTGGTATCTAAAGGATAAAATACAGAATTGCACGTTTAATTACAAACACTGCTCTAACTGTAGGGGAAAAATTACTCTTTCACAAGAGTATATGTATATTTTCATTCTGGATTCAAATATGCTTTAAGACATTTCTTCCATCATGGAATCTTTTTGGGACAAAGTTTAAAGTTTTATGAACTTCTTATTAGATTAGTAGGTATGGAGGAGAACACTTCGGTATTTAAGTCTTATCTGTGCCTAGTCCCCCAAAGGGGGCGCTTCCAGAGGGTGGGAAACTCTGGGTATCCAGAATCCAGGAGCGATGAGACAATTACATAGATGGGATTCCTAATACTGTTACTAGATGGAGTACTTCGACACCTTTCCGAAGGCAAGTCAATGTCATGCAGCACACATCACCAGCCCAACTCGCCTGAAATTTTGACCTTGTAACAGAACCAATAAAATCAAAGGAAACGAAATGAGAACGGAAAATTCGTGGAAAGGAAATATTCCTTCCAGCATTTGCCTAAGCGATTGCGAGAGTCACAAAAAAGAAAAATTATAGGTCAAGGAATTTGAACCTATGACCGCCTGAATGCGAACCTGCTTGGTTTTATAAAAGTAATATTGACGTAGCTCTAAATAATAAATATATACCTCATTAAGCATAACTAAAATTTTATGTATGATGACTTTCGGGCATTTTTTGTCTTTGATGCTTCTGTTTGCGATCTCGCAATAGTCGGCCAACTCGCTTGGATTTTATTTATCTTGGCACATCAGATATCTGTTGATGAACATGTTAGCCATGCTGGTTGCTAACAAATACAAGATTTTCTGGGAACAAACCTGAGTTCCGAGAAGTAATATTTCAAAGACGAGTTACATCCCTTGTAGCCTTTCACAAGATCAAACACTATTTAAAGACAGTTTTTCGCTTTATCATTTCTAAGAAAACCACGGCAGATTTTTTGAGTGATTGCTCGGTTGCTGAGGATGTTTTTTCCACTAAACTTTACAGTTTATCATAATTTTCATCATCTATTATATCTTCTTTAACAGAATTTATCTCAAGTGTTGCATTAACAGTAACTTTAGAAAACAGATTCCAAACACAAAAATCCGCAGAATTGATATAAATTGCTTTTACAAAAAAAAAAAAAAAAAAAAAAAAAAAAAAAAGTACAGTTCTCGTTTTGTAAGTAGGTGGAATTAATATAATTTTTCAGAATTCACTAAATGAAAATCTTATACACTTTTCTGCCCAGGTAACACATGTAGTGCATTGTTTCAAATGTAAAAAGAACTTTCTATTTCTGCTCCTCCATTCACACGAGAAACAAGCAAAATTCACAGATATTCCAGGTATATATTTAAAAATGATTTTTAACAAAACATTGTAATGTTTTTTGTGATTCTTCTACATCAGCGGCTTAAGCTAAAGATATTGATGGGAATTCATTGCTATTATGCAGTAGTACAACCTTCAAATTAGCTTTTGATGAATCTATCAACAACCAGTACTCATCTAGCTGGTACTAAAGTCCAGGAGCCTCCACAACTAACAGGATTACTACAGGAAACTAAACCTATCTTCAAAGAAACGATCTATAAAATCCCAATGGCGGCTACGGTAAATGGAATGAAGGCCCTGACATAAAAATTGGCGCCTTCCAGCCTTGACGTAAGGAGTTTAGTTTTATGTTGAGCTTCTGCTACATAACTTTGAGTATAAAATATTCTGACGTGCACAATTATATCTACTGACAATTTTAAACTATTTATTACACAAGAGGAGGTAAAAATATATAAAACTACTATATTTAAACATAAAATACAACACATCAGAGGAATTACAGCAGGTGTATAATAGGAAAATGATCTTGTAAAGAAACATATTGAAGTATATAAAAAAGATTCACTGTTTATACGCAGTGTTATGAACATGTAATAACGCACCGGAATGGCGCCATAGAAAACGGGAGATACAAACAATAGTACCACATCAATCGCTTCAATACAGACGGATAAATGCAATAGCATTAAAGTAACACGTTAACAATCCAAAACAGTTTATTTTTGTAGCTACAGACTACAAAACAAGTAGCTAAAATACATACCAGCAAATGTAAAATTTTAAAAATTGTGGTAGCTAAAAAAATGTTTCAAATATTATATTTAGTAATGCAATGTTCGTCTGTTCGCGCATCCTTCTGAGTTGCTAATGGAAGCAGTCAATCAACGACGCAATTTTTCCGTCCTAAATACTGCTCACCACCCAATCATATAAAAAACAAAATTGGGAATACCTTAAAAGTAAGATAAATTGAAAATGACTTAATGAAGCCCGCATTTTATTCTATCGAGAAATACAAGGCAGCTCTATTTTGGGATATTTCGCCGAAGTCTATTCAGATATATTAAAACAAACATATTGATAGTTTGATTTGAAAATATTTTTTCTATTTAAAATGGTCCTTTGGTAAAGTTATTTTGAATTTTATACTAGTATTGACGAAGCCACCTGTATATGTATACTTGGGGCAAATAAAGAAATATGTTATCCTTAGCTTTCTTACGCGATCAGAGTTTACGCCATAATTGCCCTCGACTGATCATGGTCATTAAAAACATATAAAGCCCTGCTCTCCTTGGTCACATTTTGGTAACTTAACATCATTTCGTCTCATATTTTCATTCAATTAACATTAAAAAGTAATAAACTTGTAATATTACATTTGAATTTTTACATATATGACATCTACACAATCAAACAAACAGTAAAATGAGTAGAAGAAAAGCTAGGTTAATATGACAAATCAAAATTTCGATTCGATAAAATATACCACCCAGTGAAAAGAGTAACACTTGACGCACAGTGGAACCCAGTTTTTTTTTATCAAATTTAACTGTTTTACCCGCAAATTAATGTACATAACTCTTTCACACGTGGCATGGCATTTTGCTTCTGAGATTTGAAGGTTCGTTCACCACTTTCTTGGCATATTGCACTTTTACCTAATAATATACGTGGGTTGTAAATAAAGTAATGACCATATAACTTTCACAAACATGTTCTTGAACTTACAGTGACATCAACATTACAGTCTTGATATCTCTTGTGCTATCCTGCATTGTTTCTCAAATCCGTGGTAAGATTGGCATGCCATTTTGAGGTTGTTATTGTTCATGTCGGTGGCAGACCACCCTACGGCACATAGCAATAACCTGGTGCTTTGGAAGAGTTCTTTCAACCCAGGAAAGAGGTCGAAATCAAACGGACTTACTTTCGGCGAGTGCAGTGGATGTTCCAAAACCTTGTAATGTCACCTTGTCAACATTTGGGTCACCGTGCCTGCCATGGAGCGAGAGTTATCACGCAAAATGTGTTACCATACTTGCCTCCTATACCCAAAAGGCGGGTTCGAACCCGTTCAGCACCGATGGATTTTTTCGGGCGTAAAAATCCTAAGTATGGCTTCCTTCGGAAGGGAAGTACAGCCGTGGGTCCCGTGTCGTACATTTACGGCACGAAAAAGAACCTCAAGCCTGAAAGAGAGGCCTCTGAGCAAAATTTGTCGGCCGTTTCACGCCCTGAGTTGAATGGGACGCTGATGACCTGAGATGTTAAAGAGCGTCCATAAATAAATCAATCAAAAAAAACCCAAAATGTAAGATGGTGTGTGTGTTTGTCAGGAAGTGCAGACGTTTGCGACCCATAGGCGATCGCAAATGACGAGGAAGGGACACCCCGAAGATGAAGATCATACAGGACGACCCGCTATAGCATGTGTTGCGGGTAGATATCGCAATGCACATTGTCAGATTCTAAGAACAGTGAAAATAATCCAAGAAGAAAAACTTCATATCAAGAAGGTCTACAGTTGTTGGTTCCCTCCATCACCTCACAGATGAACAGAAAAAGCACGTGTAGATTTGTGCCAGAAAATGTTGAAAAAATGAAAAAGTTGATGGAGCAAAATCAATAATTATATATAACATAACAGAAGACAACAGCTGATTATTCGTAGAAACTAAATAGAAGTCATCGGTCTGTTTTCCCAAGAAAGGATCCCGCAACGAGAGGCGAGCGAGAATTGTTAAGCAAGAAGAAAATTGTTCTTTCATCTCAGTTAGTGACAGTTCCACTTGAGAGACAAACAATTGTCACTACCAGATGGTACACCACAAATTACCTGCCCCAAGTCAATGCGCTGAGAACAAGCATCCTAAAACTGGTCTGCGTGGAATCCCGGTGTACTCTGCACACACTGCACTAGAACTCAATTTCTGCAGGAGTCAGGAGTAAAATGTTTGCTTCATCCTCCCTGAAGTCCAGATATGACCCCTTGCAAACTTTTTATATTCCTCAAAATACACAATAAAAATTAATTTGAATCATATGGCTGCAATGGTTGAGTACAAAGAATGTATTTGCATCCTATCAAAAGAAGCATGGCGTGCAGCATTTGTAAACGGGTTTGAATGTAAGAGGCGTTGTGTAGAATGTAATGGGGATTGCTTTGAAAAGATGCATTGATCTGATCACATGTTTAAAACATTTTAATTATTTACATTGTCAAAACTCTACAGTGATCCTCTCTCTTAATGAAGTTTCTTAAATCGGTGCACAAAACTATCTATCCATCTCGCCATTGTTCGATAGGGCAGGGCAAGTTAACCCAGTGCTTCCCGTAGCTGTGTGGCATTTCTTGTATTCCACCTACATATGTTGTGTTCACTCTTCGTGATCTCCACTCCTGGCCACTGTAGCTCAGCAACTGAACTTCGGGGTGTCCTGACACGTAGCTCTGCTCGGATACACTATGCATCTTATACACTTTCAATCGTATGCGTTAAATATTTTGTGTTGTCCCTTGTTTGCAGAAAAAAATCGTCATGACGTATGACTTATTGCTCGTATTTGAATTTCTTTGAAGGTGGTAAAATTGCATATGTCATAGATGCTGCGAGGTCACAATGCGCTCATTTCTTGTGGTAACTGAAAGAAGAGTCGAAAGACAAACTCATCCTAATGACTTTATAAACATCCGAGGGTTACTTCGGCTCTCAGCGTGAATATAATTGTTCATGAATGCAATGCGACATATTTCGCAGGCTAAATACCTGTATTACATAGCTACAGCTAGACAGCTGTTGTTGAGGTTCAACCGATGATGTGACTTTTAAAAGCAGGCACGTTTGATCAAACTGCGTTTGTTTGCCACCTTACAACTAAAGTGGAGACAGAATTGAAATCTAGTGACTTTGAGAGTAGACGTGAGCTACCTGCCCTGACCTGCATGCAATTTGAATGAAATAGGGAACTCCACACGGGTGAGAAGTCTTGTCTTATTTTCGTCTTCGTACATATTTCATTTATTAACAAGACCGTGTTTACTGGCATTCTTTAGAATTTATCTCCTAACACGTCGGAGCTGTGAGTCTGTTAGTAAGGTTGGACCTTATCTTCTTTTTATACATACTAATTTCTTGAATATTTTTTTTTATCTCTTCGGGCATTTTGTTGTACGTTGTACTGTTTCTTATTTTTTAAAAGTTGGTTCGGCAAAATGGAATATGGCGTCTACTATAATCATGTATTTCAGAGTTCCTGTTTAAGTGTCCCAAAAGTTTTTCTCATAAACAGTGCAATTCTGTAAATTATGTAACAATACCGGCCTTACTATATAAATTTTAATAAACGCATTCAGAATAGTAAAATATTTCTGTTTTTCTCAGTTGGTGTTAGTAAATCTAACGGTAGCCATTGTAACAGTCGACTTTCGTCTATTTCAGTTTCATGTTTCTGAATAGCTCTAATGGTATTACTGACAATTGACACAGTTAAGTAAACATAATATAAATATACACTTATTATATCACAGTTTTCTAACCCAAGTTTAGGGAAATTATATTTAAGTTTTAATTTTATTCGTGAAATAGTTCGTGAAATAGTCCTAATAAATATCATTCGAGGTTTAAGTTTCCAGATAAATGCACTGACCAAGTTCATGAATTTATCGGCAATCCCAGACGCTCTGGGGATATTACTTGTGACAAAATTACAATTATTAATATTACTGTAATACAATCTATTTCAAAATCCCTGATTAATCCGCTTACCTTCTAGTCTTTCTTGTACAGTAATATGCCAATTTGAAATAATTATTTACCAAAACACAACTATCACACTAAACACTGAATAGTGTTTATAGATTTATTCTATAAAGGACAATAACAGCCGTTCAGGGTGTAAAGTAACGATAAGAACGAAACATGTGGTAACAATTCCATTGCATTTAAAATGCATCTCAATATAGGGATGTCATTTGAAGTTTTAAAGTGAAGCAACAGGATGAGAGTGAAACTTAAAATTTAATCATTAATGACTTTAAACTTCCCCCTCTGTCTAAATTGTTGTTTTTCCTTTGTTCAATTAAATTTATGTTAAATAAGTAATATTAGACTGGTAAGTTTTGGAATAAAAATCCTGTAGGTTGCAAAAAGTATGTTTACTGTATAAAAGGGGAGCTTTAGTGGAGTGGATTTTACTTTCTTTTCAAACACACATGTTCTGTATATATTTTCTCTTTTGAGCCACATTATTTTATATAACTGTGCTTCTGTTCATAGTTATACTTTGATAAAAGTTGGATTTTTTAAACAGTACTTGGGTATTAGTGCCATACTGAGTGTTGTAACCATGCACGTTAGCATTCCTCTTAAAATGTTAAAATAAATGTTAAAATCCAAACGATTTCCCATAAATCTTACTAACTACTCAATATACTGGGGGCAGAAAAACAATGTGCAGAAAATTATAGAGTGGAAAATCAGTAACAAACTAATAATTCTAGTATAAGGAAAAGGTGTCGCAGAAGCCATTTTACTCTGCTACATGCCTCAAAATTAAAACGTCATGTTAGAGTCTCAGAATGTGAAATTTGTTTTGTACCGTGCCAGATGTAAACAAAACGCACTATTGTCTTAGGTGTTTCTGATGTTCATTTCGGTATTTGTAATTTTAAGTCTACTGAATGGTACGCTCGTTTTGAAATTAGACGAAACTTAAGGTTCTAACATGACGGCGACCTTGCACATTTTCACTTGCAGCTCGAAATCACCTAAACAGAACATTTGGTGACAGATGGATGGGACGCCGTGAACCAATGCTGTGGCCTCCACAGTACATCAATTAAGTACGCGCATGTAATATTTAGTTTCATGTGTACCGGTACTCATAGTTGAGGCATTATGTACACAGCGAGTTTTATTTCATTTTGACTGGCAAATGAAGATGTTTCATAAAATTATATTTCAATTATAGTCATGCAGCTCTCCTGTTATTATGCTGCATCTGCGACCAAAACATTAAAATGCTTAGTTTTGTATTGCCCTTCTACTCTGCAATTTTCTGCATATTGTTTTCCCTCACCCTGTAAGTACAAGCTACTGAAAATATTATAGATAATATCTGATCTGATCTTTTCTGCAATTTCGTAATTTGCTCATTTTCAGAATCTTAACCCTGATTATTAAACCACACTTAAAAATGTCATGCCAAATTGTATTAGATTGACTGACGACCCCTGATGCAATTGCAGAAACGCAAAGCTCAGAAGCATTTCTGAAAGAAGAGCTGCGAAAAATCAATAAACGAACTTGCAAAACAACTAGAAATAAGTTTGAAGTGTACGAAGAGCTGGGGAAGAAACAGGAAGATGGAAAGTGGGTCTCGCTGGAAAAGTGTTTTTTCTCTATTCTATCGATTAAGAAAAGAAAAGATTAAAGTTTAAAAGTCACCGCGGTGCTATAAAGGTAACATGTTTGCCTTTGCCGCTGTGGGCCCGGGTTTGCATTTCGCTTGGTTTAAGCTGCTGCTGAAGTTTTTATTTAGGGTCTTTTCTCAGTCCTTAGTGTAAACATCAGGTAGCTTCAGTGCTTCAGGTTCCTGAGCTCAGTTAATGTCTTTCTCATTAATTCACTGTCGCTCGTCGTCGCATCGGTTATGATGGTCTAGTAGTAGCCTTGCTTGCCTCATAGATCCAAGATCGCGAGTTTGAACCCGACCAGTGTCGATGGATTTCTAGGGCGTAAAAATCCAAGTATGCTTCCTTCGGAAGGGAAGTAAAGCAATGAGATCCTGCAGTAGATTTGCGGCACGTAACGAACCTCAAGCCTGAAAGAAGAAAATTTATCGGCCGTTTCACTCCCTGAATTGAATGGGACGCTGATGACTTGAGAAGTTAAATAACATCCGTAAATAAGCCAAATCGTCCCATATCAGCGCATAAGTTGAAGGCAGTCCCATAATAAAACATTGTATTTAAACACCTGTAACCGCAATACACTTTGATGGAATGAGAATCAAACAGATTCACATTTTTCCGTAACGAAACATCTACCGTCACTACTTCTTCTTTGGGAGTTCACGATCTGTTTAATTTTAGACTTACTATTGTTAATTTTCTTTTTCTGTGGCGAACTTCAACTATAAATATTAGATAGTTTTCCTGCATGTTTTCTTTTAAATAAAATGCTTTTTAGTTTATTGTTCTCCAGTTGATTTATATCGACATCAATGTAGTATTTTAACATTTATTTTATTTCCCTCTCGCTCTACCTATGGCTTTGGTTAAAAATGTTGATGTTGTGTAAGTATAAGCGATGTGTGGTAACTTCCGGGTGATGAAATGGTGAAGTATGTGGAATAAGTGAGTGGGTCATTAAGTAGGCCGTGACAATATCAACTGCCGAATAGCTATTACAACCTTCTTGATCTCATTGCAACACCCGAGGTTCTAGTGAACATACAACACCATGTGACACTCGCCAGCGCATGTGGTGACAGCATGATGGCTCACCCGCGCACTTACCCCACATTGTCCGAGATCTCGATAACCGATTTCCGGTGATGTGAATCGGAAGAGAAGGTCCAGTTCATTGTTCTGCCCAATCGCCTGGTTTGTAGGGAAGTCTAAAAAACGCCCCAAGATACATCAACCGAAACAGAAGAGAATCAAAGTGGTCTGTGACAAGACCGGATTCTTCGAACGGGTGTGAGAAACTAGGACGGCGTTGCAAGATTTTATTGAGGCTGGTAAAAGACATTTTCAATTTCCGTAATGAGTACAAGAATTTGACATGATGAGTACAATTTATAATGACATAAGAGACGTTAACATTCTACTGTGTACCGCCTGTGGTGCCTCAGTAGTAAAAACGGGCGTTAAACACTACTCAAAAAAAAAAAAAATTCTACTGTGTTGTTTAGATCTATCAGTATAGTCACAGAACAAAGTGTCTAGCACCCGAACAGGGTATTCCTGTATAAAAATTGCCTAGTCTGATCATCTCTTCTATCTTAATAATTTGTAAAAAAGTCATAAATACACCCTATATAATTTTATCCATTTTATGATTAAAGAGAAATGGATTTAAACTGCTCAGATATTGAAATATCCTTTGTAGTTTGATTTCAAACTTTTATTCTGATAGTTAAACCTGTAGAGGATGAATGGACTGAATTATTAATGATGGTGTAAATGAGCTTGGAGTCCCTGGTGCCTAAAAGCTATATGACATTTACCTGCAGGGTAAGGAAAAATTCCGAAAAAACACCTTACCCCGGACAGCTTAACCTGACTGGGATTCGAACCCAGGACTTCTGATCTGTTCTGGTATTATTGGTAATAAAAGTATCTATAATTTTAACAATGTTAGCTGATATTGGCTTCTCTATAATTATTTTCATAGAACATAACGCATAAGAATCTCGTCAAAGAATTTGGATAAATCAACAAAGTAACTCTATCTAGTTTTCTTGTTATAAGTTTCACAAATGTGTGTAAATGAGTTATGCCTCTATTTTTCCTTCTGTGTTATTTAAATATACTTATTGTATGCTTTCATGCTAGTCTTTTTATAGAACAAATTTTATTTAATAGAAATGTTAATTTTAAGTTCATGTCCTCTCAGTTTATTTGGAATGTTATCTATGCCATTTATATTCTTCAGCTCATTCGCTACTTTTTTCATAAAATACTTCAACAGATGTTTCCATCTTTCACCTTGTCGGGTCCTGGTGGTGTAGTGGTAGCCATACTTGCCTCCTAAACCCAAGATCGCGGGTTCGAACCTGGCCAGGATCGGGCGTAAAAAACCTAAGTATGGCCTCCTTCGGAAGGGAAGTAAAGCCGTGGGTCCCATGTCGTACATTTCCGGTACGAAAAAGAACTCAAGCCTGAAGGAGAGGCCTCTGAGCTCAATGGAACGCTAATGACCTGCGATGTTAAAGAGCGTCCATTAATAAATCAATCAAAAAAAATCTTTCGCCTTATCATCCTACAGGATTATTAATGCTTGGGCATATGCTGCTACCTGACCACCTCCTTGGTCTAGAGGTTAGCGTTGTTGACTGCCAGCCGAGAGACCCGGGTTCGATTCCTGGTACCTGCTTACGGATCTTTCTAAGTTAGGAAGATCTAGAAAAGGGTCCACCCAGCCTCGTGAGGACAATTGAGAAGCTGCCTGATGGAGAGGTGGCGATCTTCGATCTAGTAAGCCGCGATATAGCGACCGGCGAGATGCGGTGTGCTGATCACATGCCTCCTGCATTACTGCACTCTACCAATGATATCACGTGATGGAGGTAGAAGACGTCGTCGCGGTAAACCGAATGCCTACATGAGGCTGTGTTAGCCAGGATTAGAAGAAGGAGAATGTGCTGCTACCACCATGTCATAATTAAAATGTGAGTATACTTCCCTGATGCTGCTCATTTTCCTCAATGCAGCACAATCTAAAAATCCGCCACGGGTCGTTAAGGCGCGGACTCTGAGCGGGAGGCCTGGGGTTCGACTTCCTGACTGAGTGTTTTTTCAGGTTTCCCTCAGTCCTCACAAATGACAAATGCCGGGGAGGTACCCTAAACTTAAGCCTGGAACGTTACCTTCATTAAAAAAAAATCCTTTCCCAACTTATCGTTTCATATCATGTAGCACCAAAGTCCACCGCCTCCGGTACCTCTGTATTAAAACAGACGTTAAACACTATTAAAAATATATAAAAAAAAACTAATAAGACAGTGTTTCAAAACTTCTGAGATGAAATATTTTGTCCAAAATTGCTTTGCATCTAAAAAGCCTGCCCTTTCTTACTGTCGAAATCCAATTCTTTTAGGAGAAATGCAAAAGAACGTGCAAGAACTTAGTTAGTAAAGTAAAATATAACATACTTTTTAAATAAAATATTTACACTAAAAGTTCCGTTTAATTTAAATAAAGCTTCTCCTTATTTTCTCCTTATGATTATATTGTATTTTCAAAATATTTAAATATATCTTTCTAACAAAAATATTCGCTGCGTGCTCTAAGTTGCAAAAACAACATAACAAGCCTCAAAGTCTGTAATACACCTTGGTTTTCTCTTGACTTTGGAAGAGCCGATATTACATTACGTGGTGTGTGTACCGAGGCAAGCATATGCTTCTCGCACACGAGCGACTGCTTACACTAATTAATAGGCCACGCCTTGCGCATATGAGCACTTCTCTGCATGCTTCGGCGCCTTCCGAAAGGGCTCCTTCAAGTCCAGCACCTTTAAAAGTTCTGCTATTAAACCGCGTGCATTTCCCATTTGTTTCGCTTGTTTTATTAGAGACGGAATAATTACTGGGTAGCCTAAAACTGATTTTATATGTTCAAAGTGGCTTTTATTTTTCAACATAATCTCCCGAAAGTGTTTGGTGCATATAGTAAGACCATGGAATACAGGATTCCGGCAGTGAAGTACTGGCTATAAATTGTTCACGAGGATCAAGCATTTATTAGAGCGATCTGCTGCCATGAGCAGGTGAGAATGAGGGAAAATTAGGACCTGGGTTTCAAAATTAAGAGGGGGCTGGAAACTATAGAAATGGGTTACATTTAGATCGCAGGGAGGGGTAACAGGGGGGGGGGTTGGAGGAAAATTAAGAAAGGCGTCAGGGACATGAATAGGCAGCCGACTCTTTCCGAGTGTACAGAAAAAGTTTCGTTGGCGACACAATCGGAGAAGGATGGAGCGTTACATCCAAACAGGGACCTACTTAGCAACCAGGAGCCTGCTAGTTATATTCATGGCGGATGACTAAAGAAACAGGCAAAGAGGGCACGAAAATCTGTCCTTTATTTGCAGATAAAGAACCTTGGGAGCATATTCTGGCGTCCAGCAATGGGAAGGAGAAAAAGTATCCACCGGGCCTGTTTGTTATATGTGTGTGTGAGAATGCTGCAAACTTTCTGACTAACAGGAAAGAGAAAGGGGGAGTAGGTAAATTTTTAAACACAGTGACACAGCTCAGATCGGCAAAGACAAACAACCGGGAAGGGAATTAGGAAAATATTATACACATAATTTTGCGTACATATATGTTTGGTAATAAGGTATTTATATTTATTTTTAATTTATTTTCATTTTATTTGTTTATTTTTTAAATATTTTGGAAAATTTTCCGTTTTTAACCATTTATTTAATTTTAGTATATATATATATATATGTTTTGTTTGTCCCTTAAGAGCTAAATATCGGATAGTTCAAATATATTTCTTAGTGTTTTATAAAATTAAGATGATCCCAGACCCGTGTGACATTGAGTTATATTTGTAATACATATTTTGTAATTAAATACACTACCACCATCACCACTACATTTTGCCCAATGATTTTGCAATTATGTTTGAGCGAGGGGCGATTTTCTGAACGTGTGCAAAATAACCATCCACGACAGTTTTGGTTCCTTCCTCAGCTGAACATTTTCGTCTGCCTAAGAAAGTTTTGAGCTCAGAAAATAAATGAAAGTCGGAGGGAGCCTAATGCAGTGGATAAAATTTGTGCGAAAGCTGTTAGTGATGTTAGTCATTGTAGTAGTTCCAGTGTGTGCATTATCCTTCTTAAAAATGAACTTCTCACGAGCTAAACCTAGCCTTTTTGTTGAACATTTTCATGCAACTATTCCAGAAACTAGTAGTTTATCGTTTATATTTTGCCCTAATGGACCACGTAAATCTCTTTTGCATCCTTTATAACTGATGCCATGAGCATGCCAGCTGACTTTGTGCCATCGCTTCCTTTGGAGCTGGGCAACGGGTTCCGTTCACTCTTTCGATTACCGTTTTGTCTCTGGGGTGTAGTAATGAACTCAAGTTTCAGGTTTCACTAATGGTGATGAATCGATGCAGAAAATTGCTGTACTTTTTTAACGATCCAGATACTCTTGGGAAACTTGCACTCAAAGCCGTTTTGATCGCCACGGCAATCATTTTGCTGAAAGCTTTTTCATGTCTAGTTCTTCACTTAAAATATTGGTCACCCATTTTTTGAGATTCTATTTATTATAGTGCCTGTTTAGCACAGCTTACGTCTTCTCTCTGAATTTTTGTGATAATTTCATCTATTGGATTAAATTGAACTGTTACCGGAGCAATAGGATATTTCGGTATTGTAGTCTTACTCACGGCTGGCAGTTTGTGCCTACGCCCCTAATGAGATTCTCTTGGAGGAAGGATTGAGGGGAGAGTGAAATGTTGACGGTAACATGTTTCCAGATAAAGCCTCTCTCCAAGAAGTTCTAGCCGAGGATAGAAATCTTTCCCAAGCGTAAACGACCAACACATCGCGCCATTCCACCTCGTCCTGTCACTGTCAACCCTACAACAAAACCAACGGAGTGAAATGCTATAAAGCGGAAAATTCGTGGAAAATAGTAGAGATCTATTACAGTATGCGCCTAGCTACCAGGGAAAATGACCAAAAAAAAAAAAAAAAAAAAAAAAACCACGTATCCAAGAGCTCTAAACCCGGAACCTCCCGAATGCGAGTCCAAGCGTTACCGCCTAATCCACCCTGCTGGTCATTTTCTCTGTAGTGACTATTCTTGGGCGTCCAGAGCGGCGTCGAATTTATGTACTCAATTATTTTTTTTTTTTTCAGTCGTATGTAATAAATCACTTTTACAGTGCGCTTTTCATCTCTTCAATCCTTTTAAATGTCAGTCCTAGTGGTGTAGAGGTAACCATACCTACCTCCTAAACCCAAGGTCGCGGGTTCAAACCCGGCCAGGGTCGATGGATTTTTTCGGGCGTAAAAATCCTAAGTATGGCTTCCTTCGGAAGGAAAGTAAAGTCGTGGGTCCCATGTCGTACATTTACGGCACGAAAAAGAACCTCAAGCCTGAAAGGAGAGGCCTCTGAGCAAAATTTGTCGGCCGTTTCTCACCCGGAATTGAATGGGACGCTGATAACCTGAGATGTTAAAGAGCGTCCTTAAATAAAACGAATAAAAATTCTTTTAAATAAAAACAAGTTAATTACAGTCCGATATTCAATATTAGCCATTCTTAAACATACAGAAAATGGCCTTCCTTTCAACAATAAATTAGTTAAAAGATAGAAGTTTCAAACTGCGAAAAATAACGTACTTATCACTGCCCGCTGTGCGAAAACTAACACGTATAAAATGCTTACATTATTAGTTATAATATACTCTTATTATGCCACAGATGTTCATTAAATTCGTGATTTTTTCTTTTGATGGGCATGTTTTTGTGCTGAATGTACTTCCTTGCAAGACTGGCTAGCAAAAAGGGTTCTCAGAAGGACAATGCATCGTCCCACACTGGACAGTCACAGTAGCAAAGTGCGAGAATTGCGCTTCTTTCTCCTCCTCTTCCCTAATAGCTTGCTCATTTTTTTCCTCTCATACGCTTGGATTTTTCCACTCTGCTTCATCAGGCCCTTCTCTTTCATTATCTGTCCAATATAAGCTTTCCATGAAAGTGCCGTGTTCCCCTCACTGCTCTTCTTAGTTGCCAGTTTAATAATTTCTTTGGTCATCTACTCTTATCCATTCTTTGAGCATGACAGAACCACTGTAGACTCCAATTTCCTACTCTGTTTGTAACTGCGTCATTTCCATTCTTTTCCAGACTCTGAACCACGTATCCTGCCTTCTCTAGTAAGCAGGGGTGAACACAATGGGTGCCAGTAGGGGCAAGTAAACAACTATATGATATTTTCACATTCGCAACAATACCTGGGAGAAGTTAATTGGTCTTTAACGTTTGCTTGTAAACTGCGTACTCATTAACAGCAATTATTATATCTAAGATCTGTTTGTTACGAGGTGTTTCACTCCCTTTAGGTTTCTCACTTAAAAGGAACGCTTTTTGTGCACGTTTACAATTACAATATAATGGAGAATGGGGCCAGCTTTGTGTGTTTTCAAGATCTGAGTCATTGGCTTTCGTTCGAAGCAATTAAACACGTAGCATACACCTTAACTTGTGTTACTAAGCAATGTGCTTCAGCCAATAGGCGAACACTTTAAAAATGAGGTCATGCCTACGTTATAGCTGAAAAAGATAGGAAAGGGTAAGAGCAAACATAGTTTGAAATATTGATCATGGAACATAAAAAAAAAGGGGGGTGGAAACAACAAAAAGCAGGAAAAGACTATTCAGTATATAGAATTTATTTAAACAGCTAATATACTTGGAATAAAGTATAATAAGAGCATGTATATTGCCTTTTTAGGCTGAAGTGCGGTATCTGCAGAAAAATGAAAATCGAGAATTTTACGTCTTTTGTCACTTTAAATGACCAAAAAATAATTGGGCTAAAAGAGGTGTTATATACAATGGATACTACAATATAGAAAGTTCATTTTACTGTAGCTACTCAAGATATCTAGATATACCTACAAACAGTGATGAATTTGCATCTTAGTATGCAAAAGTGCGATATGCAAGTTACATCCTTATGCAAATTAATGTGAACGAAAATATTATATTTTTTAAATTATTTTCCAAAATTTGAATAAGATTTTTTATTATTTAATGTACCACTCTTAGCCTTAATTGCCATTTTCACTTATTTAGACACAGATTCAATGAGTTTCTTAAATATTTCACTTATTTCTGGGTCATGAAACCATACTTTTATCTTTATTTTGGCGGTGCAGGTCCTTTTACTCGTCTGTTTCTTGACAATTGCCCAAAGAATCTCTGATAGGCTGAATTTCCATACCAGTTCAAACATTGAAAACCACTTTACATCATAAAGTCATTAACATTATTCGAAGCATGTCTTGCTAGAAAATCGCCTTTTCAATGTTCAGTTCCTCTGCCAATCTCTTCAGTTCTGGGAGGCTCTTTTCTCTAAAATTGAGATGTACTTGTCGCTGTTCGTCATTCCGTCAATAGGAATCAAATATTTAGTCGCTATGAAGGCAAAACAGCCCCAAAACATCTGTTGCGGAGCCTTTACCGTCTGTTTGATGTGCTTCGGCGAGATTTGATCTACATCGCTTCTCCTTACATACGAGACGTCAACCCTGCACTTCAAAATTACTTTCATCAGAAAATAGAACCCTTCTTCACTTGTCTTGTGTCCAGTTCTGATATTTGCTAGCCCCTACCAATCTCTTTTTCTTCATAGGACAGTCAATAGCTGTTTTCTGATCGGTCTTCTAGTTTTCCTTCCAGTTTCTAGAAGCCGCCTATACGCTATTGAAGCATCGATTTTCACAAGACGGTATAAACACAGCTAAATACGAAATAGACATTTTCTCTAAACAATGGAGTGCATTTTCATGCAGATGTTACAGTCTGCTCTGTTTATGATACAGAGTAATTCATTGCATATTTAATTATTTAGTATTACTAATATTAATGGTGTTTGAAATGCAGTTCATTTCCGACCTGATCATGTTAGGTAGGTGATAGAGCAGTAACACAAGTATCATATTTGAAAGTAATCTCCCTTCACTTACGAGAAATGCATTTGACGTATCTATGAATTAACATGTCTACTCTGAAAGCATTTGCATTTGAACTGTTTAAACAAATTTGGGCACCCATCTTACACTAATCAAATGCATGAGCAAAGTTTATGAATGCTAAGCACAGTTGTTTTAGAAAACTCCAGTACTTCTTTTGTCTTCGTACGTCAGTCACTCAGAACGTCCTCCTCGACAAGGAAGATGTTTTTTGTGTCAACAAATCCACCGCCTGCGCTCACGTATGTCATTTTCAAAGCTGTTTCTCTGCCCAAATGAAAATATTTTGACTATTCCTTTACAGTGAATTATGAAAAGGAAGCTGCCCCATACATACCGTCAAGGCGTTGTTAATCACTGCTCTATAATCAATTTTGAACATCATACTGTAAATTTGCAAAAAGTTTGACTTAAATGAGCTGTTCCAAGCAAATTAATGGCATGCCCAGAAAGAAAACGCAGTTTTACATAACTGAATAAAATGGCATCAACCTCCCAACAATGAATCATGGTCTATATCAGTCTGGAAACTTGTGGATCGCACCTTGTATTTCTTCTGAATTTAAGGGTTTAGTCAATTAGCTAAGAGACAAAATGACAGATAATGTAACGTTCAACTAAACTGGGAATATGACATGAATTCCGAGGGTGGGGTTTAACTAATTGCAGCTAATTACACTAAGGAAGATGCTGAACAATTGAAATTACTGAATTTATCAATGTTTCCATTACATGATGACAATGAGGCTGATTAAGTTTTCTTGATGGAACTAACATGCATCTTAATCCATATCAAATTCCAAACATATTTTTAATCTTAATAATATTTTATATTGAGTAAGTCTGTGCAAACTAAAAGGTTGTTGTACAACTACTACTTTGTTTTCCAGTTACCTAGGCAATGTGGTGACTGTTTAGAAAACATGTGCTTGGTTATAAACAGTTGCGAAGTTTAAAGTGTGTTTGAGAGCCTTTTCTAGTTTAATTTGTAAACAAGCATTTTAAATGGAGAAACACTCGTTTCGTATATTAATAAAATACCAATCTTTTAAAAAGGCAGTCGGCCGCAGAAATAAATAAACATTACAGCGAATCTTTGCCTTCGCTTAGAATGGTGTATACATGCCAAACGAGCACAAGCGATGCGGATGTTCTGTCAAGTTAATGACTGTCGATTTTTTTTTTTTAAATATCCACATCTGCGGAGTCTCCACTCAGAAGATTGAGGTACCTAAGGTTGCTGAAGCTGTAGGTTTTCGGGATATGGGATTAACAATATTTTGCGCAAATAATTTTCAAACTAAAAATCTATCCACAAGGTGGTTGCAGCGTTTGCTATCGATTTGTCATAAAAGAGAAAAAAAGTTGTCACTTCCACGAAAAAATTTGGAGCTGTTTGAACGGAATTCAAGTGAACATCCGAGACAGTAAGTGATAGTCGAACAAACGCGAGTCCACCATTATAAGCAGTAAATGGAGAAGCAATTGAAACAATGGGTTAATACCAAAGAAAGCGCTTCGAGGAAGATATAAACAGTTCTCCCAGTAGGAAAGGTGATGGCGACCGTATTTTGGAATTTCCACGACATAATTTTAATTTGCTTTATGAAAACGACAAACTCATAACCTGTGAATATTACACTATGCGACTGGAGCAAGCAAACATGGTCAAGAAGAATAGCCCATGTTTGGCGAAGGAGGTCCTTTTCCATCATGATAAAGCACCAGGACACAATTGTGCGATTGTGACCTCAAACTTATCAAACTTAAGGTACGAAATCTTTCCGCATCCCTTCTACTCTCCGGGACCTTGAACTGATTGATGTTCCCCAACGTGCAGGCAAGTATATCAGGAAAGAAATTTGCACCCAATAAAGAGATTGTCATCGAAACAAATTCGTATTTTATAGAGCTGAAGAAATCGTATTTTAAAATCGCTGGAAAAGTGTACTGGTTCGAAGGAAGATTTTGTTGAGAAAAAAAATTCCCAAAAGTTATGACTTTCTTTCTTTTTGTATGAACTTTACGACAGAGCTCGTACAATGCCAAAGTGAAAGAGGATGCCTTTGCTATGACAATGATCTGAAACCTTTTGCAAATAACTTCAATCCATTGGATATCGAAACTGAAAAAATTCAGTCTTTTTGCTCTTCTATGATGCCTATTAGAATTATAATATTCATTTCCTACATGTAGATGAAAGTAATCGAGATGGAGTAATACAAACTTATAAAACAACTTAATTAAGCCCAAACGCAATTAGTAAGTTCTATGGAGATAGATGTTCAAAACGTGACATTCGCTATAATGCACGCTTCCGGTTTTTTTTATGCAGGAACTGCTGCACTTACGGGAAAATGCTAGTAGTCTTGTAGTGTAGTTGGTACATCTTGATAGACCGTGTCCTTCAATTTATCCCATAGAAGCAAATCAAGGTGTGTGAAACCAAGAGATCGGGCTAGTTTTGGAGAATTCATTTGAATGAAAACAAAAGCTGAAAATCCTTTTTTAAATAACATATCACTCTTCCACTCTGTTAACTAGCTTTTAATGAACAAAATTTTAATAATCCATAAAATATTAGCATTAGAAACATGCGATAAGCACTTTTCTACACATATTTAGTTTCACTTCTGCTACACTTATGGCTGTTGATTCACTAATAAAATATAACTTTGTGCTGAATATATTTCTGATGAGTATCATTTCTTTATAGCCTAGAAATGTGGTCCCCTATGTGGTGGAATTAGTTCCTCGATAGCAATTATAGTATAGTAGATATTTGAAATGAGAGTTTTAGTGCATATTCTGTCAAATGTATACCAGGTGGAAAGGGAGATAATCCTTTGAACCAAAAATAGATTTAAATGAACACAGTGAAAATGGTTTAGAACAATTTTCTTTGGTTTTTCATAGATTGTAGAAAATGTTTTGGAAAATAGACGTTTGGATACAACGCCTTCCTCTGGTAGCTAATGGAATGTCGCTATTGTGCAGGCAAATATTAAGGATGCGAGGTTCAGATTGGAGGTGAAATGAGACCACTGTCTGTTGCCCACTGAAAGTAATAAAGCAGATGCGATTATGTTGTAACAATTGCATTACAGGACTGATATTAAAGTTTATAATTGGCTTTTACTTCTTAAGACAAGTATTTCGTGTATTGGCAGCGACATGTTCGACGCTTAATGAAAGTAGCAGTAGCAGAGGCAGCAGCAGTAGTAGTTGTAGTAGTAGAAGTAGTAGTAATAGTAGTATAGTAGGAGTAATAATAGTAGTTGAGGAAGTAAAGTAGTTGTAGGAGAAGTAAAGTAAAGTAGAGGTAATAATAGTAGTAGTAGTAGTAGTGGTAGTAGTAGAAGTAGAAGCAGTAATAATAGTAGTAGTAGAAATAGTAGTAGTAGTAATAGTAGTAGTAGTAGTAGTAGTAGAAGTAGCAATAGTTATAGTACTAATAGTAGTAGTAGTAGTAGTAGCAGTAGTAGCAGTAGTAGTAGAAGTAGAAGCAGTAATAATAGTAGTAGAAATAGTAGTAGTAATAGTAGTAGTAGTAGTAGTAGTAGAAGTAGCAGTAGTTATAGTACTAATAGTAGTAGAAGTAGTAGTAGTAGAAGTAGTAGTAGTAGTAGTAGTAGTAGTAGAAGTAGAAGTAGTAGTAGTAATAGAAGTAGAAGTAGTAGTAGTAGTAGTAGTAGTAGTAGTAGTAGTAGTAGGTACAAGTAGTAGTAGTAGTAGTAGTAGTAGAAGTAGAAGTAGCAGTAGTTATAGTACTAATAGTAGTAGAAGTAGTAGTAGAAGTAGAAGTAGCAGTAGTAGTAGAAGTAGTAGTAGAAGTAGTAGTAGAAGTAGTAGTAGTAGTAGAAGTAGAAGTAGAAGTAGTAGTAGTAGAAGTAGTAGAAGTAGTAGAAGTAGTAGTAGTAGTAATAGTAGTAGTAGGTAGAAGTAGTAGTAGAAGTAGAAGTAGTAGAAGTGGTGGTAGTAGTAGTTGTAGTAGAAGTAGTAGTAGTAGTAGTAGTAGTAGTAGTAGTAGTAGTAGTAGTAGTAGTAGTAGTAGTAGTAGTAGTAGTAGAAGTAGTAGATTTATCTACAAAACGTTTTTACTAGTAATCATCCATGTCACAGTATCCTGGGATCGCACGTGTTTTTGTAATACACTAAAATACCCAAACCGATATGTAACTGTTAAGAGACAAACAATATATTTACCTGTAAATACGTATACTCATAACGAACTAAATAAAAACCGAAAGAAATAGAAAAACAGTTTAAATCCATAAATAAAACAAAAGGAAATGCAAAACAGTGCAAGGCAAATAAATTACACACACACACACACACATATGTATATATAATTTCACTAAACACTGGTCTGCCTAATGTTATACCCCTTTATTTAAATATTTACCAACTCCACCAAATTAACTCCTCCTGCTTCTTATCAGGCAACAAAATTCCAATAGTCAGTGCCCCCTATCCCCCACAATTTTAACAAACGGGCCTGGTACCTACCGTTTGTTCCCTTGCAGTACGCCAGAATATGTCTCCGCATTTATGGGCAGATTCTCGTACCACTCTTTTTCTGTTACTTTAGTCATCCGCCACGCGCCTAACTTAAACCAAGCGAGCCCCTGCTTGCTGAGTTTGGTCCTTGTTTGGATGTAACGCTCCATCCCTCACCCGATTTTCAGCTCCGATTGTATCTCCAGCGAAACTTTTTGCACACTCCGAAAGAGTTTGTTGCTTATTAATTTCCCTCAGTGTTTCTTAATTTTCCTCCAAGCTCCTCCCTCTCTTCTGTTTCTCCGCCCTGCGATCCAAATGTTACGCATTCCAATAGTTTGCAGAACTATTCTTTATTTCCACCCATTCTCAGCCTCTCATGGTAGCAGATCACCCTAATTGGTGTCTGATCTCCATGAACAATTCGCAGCCAATATTTCATTGCTCTGATCCTGCATTCTATAATCTCGCTATAGGCACTAAATTCTCAGCATTCCGCAATTTGCTGTACCCCTCCCCACCACTAACATACCTATAGAAAACCCGCTCTCATCCGATCAAATTTCTCTGTGCGTTTCCAACCCCAAATTTCGGCCCTACAAGTCATTATATAAATGAAATTTACCTAAAAATTATACACAAGCATTTTTTGTTGATTTGCTTTATTTACGAACGCTCTTTAACGTCTCGGGTCGTCAGTGTCACATTCAATTCAGGGCGTGAAATGACCAGTAAATTTTGCTAAGAGGCCTCTTTTTTCAGATTTGAGGTATTTTTCGTGCCACAAATCTACGACATGGAACCCACGGCTTTACTTCTCTTACGAAGGAAGCCAGACTTAGGATTTTTACGCCAGAAAAATCCATCGATCCTGGCTGGGATTGAACCCGCGATCTTGGGTTTAGGAGGCAAGTATGGTTACCACTACACCACCAGGACCGACCGACAAACATTTTTTTAAATGAAGGGAAAAACGTTTTTCACTTACACTACCTAGGCATCAGATAAGTACAAAACTATTTGGTTGAACTATCAGGGAAATAAATGAAATATCACGTTAATTACGTAATAATTAACTGTTGAAAAAAATAAAAGCAAAATATTTTATTTAATAATTTTAGGAAATATATATTTTTTAAAATATTCACTGTATATTACCAGGTGGGTATGTGCAAAGCTGTAGGTTATAACTGAACAATCAGCCATGTAGAACTGCAGTTTAAAACCTGCAAGTGTTCAGTCTCAACAGTACGCGCACCCCTTATACCGAACTAGTACGGAGTATGTGCGCAAAAAAGCACGTATCTTCAAACTGTAAGCCATTGTCGCAACACCGAACTCCGTTTATAATTTGCCATTCATAAAAAGAAAAATGTTAAATTGTATATTATTAATATTATAAATTCTACTCAACTACCATGACATTTTAAGGTAACATATATATATTCATTTGCACATTTTCATATGCTTGTTACAATCTCCTTAGCTATGGGTCCTGGAGGTCTAATGGTAGTCATGCTTGCCCTGTAGACTCAAGTTCGCGGGTTCAAATCCAGCTAGGGCGATGGATATTTATGACTAAAAGTCTTAAATGTGGCTTCCTTCGGAAGGGAAATTAAGTCATTTCTTGTACAGTACATTTACATCATGTAAAAGAACCTCAAGCTTAAAGAAGATGCCTCTGAGTAAACTTTAAGTTGTTTCTTCCCTGTTTAGAATTGGAGGCTATGACCAAAGCTGTTTAAGAGCGTCCTTAAATGAAATAATCTCTTAGCTAATGATATTTATTAGGTCTTTGTTATGTGTTCCACAGCACACAGACCGGGTCCGGAGCTGGTAGGTCACGTCTGCACATAGTCAAAGACGCCCATTGCAGCTGAGAAGGCCAGTTAGTTTCGCAACAGTGAAGAGTTATTGTGTTACTGCGTTGCATTTCTCTGTTTGCCATTGTTCAAAGATTTAATACAGAACGACGCATGACAGATATGCAGTTAGTTTGTAGTGCTCAACCTTGAAACAACAGGATCAGTGTTGGACAAGAGAGTAAGACATAGGCGTTTATTCTTTGTGTCAATAAAGAATAAAACTGAAAGATACCGCTGTTCAATTATAACTGCTACCACGAAAAGTTAGCACAAAAGGGGGGGGGGTTTAGTCGTACATCAGCACATTTTGCTAAAAAATTGCTAAACATAATCCCTAGGATGGTACTGAAGTGCTTGCCTTACAGTCCATAGACCCGAGAAGGAGAAATTTTATCCTGTGAAAAAGTTAAGCACATTTTCGATATATTGTCTATTGCGCGGTGGTCTAAATGTGGGCAGATATGCTGTGTGATCCCGGTTGAACGCCCAGTCCACTTGCGGGGACAAACAAACCGAATACAAATACATATATTGCTATTTATGTTATTTTAACGCCCTTTTTCACTTTCTAGGCCCCACAGGCGTTGGATACCGAGAACATAAGATAAAATGGAAAGTTGAAATAGGACATTCTTTTTCGGGGGGTTCCAGACCAAAGTTTGGGGTATCTTCCTGGCACTTGTCAATTAATGGGGCCTCAGGAAAGTTTGAAAGGGAGAAAAAACAGTCAGGAATATGACGATCATGGCGGGATTTAAACCGCAGACCTCCCGTTCACAAGTCCTAGCCATAACGACTTCGGCTATTCAATGTTGCTTTATAGTTCGGTGTGTGCTCGCTCTTTTATTTTTCATCGTTTTTATTTTATAGAAGTATAATTAACCACAATTTTTTTCCCCCCAGGGATCCTGTTCTTTTTGCAAGAGAATAGCTTCCAGCAAGATGTAACACGTTTAATTTGTAATTCTACTACTGTTAAAATTATAATAATAGTTTACAATACGTGTGTAGCAGCTCTGTATTCCTCGTCTCTCATTAGAGAAACTCTGGTATCTCTACTTTACCATGCAATCCGCCAGAATGTCACAGTTTCACGATTTCCTTTGTGTAACCGCCATCTCGATTCGATGAACAAACTTCATAGAATCAGGCTCCAGATTCATTATCCACGTATTTGCTGGGTTTCTCTGTTATTCAATAGTAGCTGTTTTGTATTTGAAGGTAAAACAAACTGAATGGAGGAAAGTTAACATATACAGTAAATAATTAAATATTTCCAGAAATTACTTCGGTATCGGTTTGAAATAGAATGACAATAAATAACAAATTTAGGATTAGAATAAACATTTTCTCCCGACGTTGTAAGCTCCAGTTTTACTGCCAGAAAATGCCTCGAGAGTATGATTCCACTGTTATTAAACATGCTGTGTTTTCGTTTTTCAATACACCTGCAATTCCGTAGCACAAAAGAAAGGACAAAAGGAAAGCCATGATCGCGCTTGGCAGAGCGGAAGAACAAGAGAGGCTATGAAAATAACATAAAAAGTCTCTGCTCTTCGGATGGGAACGTGATCGATTCTTCTGGAAGCCTGATGCGGTTTGCATGCGGGCAGATTCCGCGGTCGGAATGTTTAGCAAACAAAAGAAAGATGAACCAACCAGTTTAGAGGGTACAGCAGCCACACGTTAAATTTGTATCAGTACAGTGAGTGACTACAGCATAAAGCATGTAGGCGAGTTTGCAAATCCGTTTTCATGGCATATCAAATGAGTAGCAGACGTCTAGCTAAACAGAAACTACAACTATCCATAAGTAAATAATTCCTTGTCTATTTAACATTAAAATGAACTAGTCTGTTAATGTTTTTGATAAAATATAACATCACAAATAGTACTCTGCTGTTTTCATAACATTTTTCGTTTTTTCATATTTGCTGAATACTTTCTTGCTTTTTTATTTCAGATTTTTAAAAACTTATAAGGTATATGTGTATACATCATCCAGTATTTTATTAATAAAATTTATTATTATTATTATTATTATTATTATTATAGAAAACTGCTGTCTAATCAAAAACTGAACAGGAAAACATACCTTCCTTCTTCCAAGAATATTTCCTAAGAGAGGTTTGAACCGAACTAACTGTTACGAAAACCCTTATAATGTAAACGAAACATTAAATATATGAAAAACTTTGAAAATTACACCTCTAAGTGATATGTGTTATAAACCCCTTTTTTTTTAGCTTGTTTGTAGATGACATACCGGAGAAAATGTGTGTTGAAGAAACTGCTGCCCCGAATATAGGAGTTATATCCATCCATACAGATGATATCTACAACAATTGAAGATCTGCAAAGGGAACTAGACTGCTTAGAGGCTTGTTGTCAGGAATGGGGAATGACAGTCAACGAGGATAAGAGAACGACGTTCAAGAACGGTTGCCATGTACAGCAGGAAAGAAATGTGGGAACATGCAAGTTAGACATTAGAAAATGTAAAGAAATCCACATATTTACGGATCACTTTAGCTATGAACGGGAGCTGGGCAAAACACATAGGCATCAAAAAATCAAGTGCATAATTAAAAATATACATACATTAAATATTGAGGTTAAAGTGCCTGAAACACCGCTGAGCACAACGGAAACGGTGCACACGGCGGTGTGAAAGCAACTATGACGTACGGGGCCAAAATTTGGGGGTGGAGAAACCACCGAGGAGCTGAATCAGGTGCAAACGCATTTTCTAAAACGGTTGCTACTAGTTGGGAGGGGTACAGCAAATTGTGGGGTTCTTATAGAGTTTGGTATTTCTAATTAAAGTGTGAATTTAAAAATAAGAACAATTAAGTTCTGGTTAAGAATAATACGGGGGGATCAAGCACTTCTTCGAGCAGTTTGCTGAGGGGAAAATTAGGGAAAGGTGGAACACGGGTTGGATATTAAAAATAAGGAAAGGCTTAGACTAAATTGGATTGGTGTATATTTGGTTAAGGGGAGAGGGCATTATGTGCAATTTTTGGAAAATGAATAACAGACGTTTGTGAGGAAAAATACCGTAACTCAATGCGCAAAAGAAGTATCCCTTAACCTGCAGGCTCAAATAGATCAGGCGTGGGGCAGGGGAATTATCTATGTGCTGTGGGGGAGAAGAAAGAAGTGGTCTCACATGGCTCAGATTAGGGGCTTGGAAGTTAATACTCTCGGGGAAAGAATGCCCACCGTGTGGAGAAAGTGGTGCCTAAGACATATTCTGGCAGAATGCAGGGAAACGGGGATTGTAACAAACGAGCATTTATCGCGACAACTTCTGAATTCCAACAGGAGTTTGAATATTTGCGAAGATGTTGGTGCATGAGAGATACACACACGAATCGGGAATATTTCTAGCGAAGACCCAACAAAGAAGGCTAATGGCTCTGGAAAATGGAGAGGAGTTGGGGTGGGGGTGAGTAAATGCCAGGGTAAGAGTTCTACTCATGTGTGTATAAAATCTCATATAAAACGTATGTATATCGAAGTGTTTACACATATGTATATATGTACCTATGTATATTTCAATTATAACAAATCGCCAGGGTAGGGAAGTCGCTAAAGCGCGGACTCGTGAGTGGGAGGTCTGGGGTTCGAATCCCGCTAGACCGTCCTCCCTGACTGAGGTTTTTTCCAGATTTTCCTCAGTTCTCATAATTGGTAAATACCGGGGATGTACCCTAAAATTAAGTCTGGAACGTTGCCTTCGCTAAAAAAAAATCCTTTCTCAATGTATCATTTCAAATCATGTATCATCACTGTTCACCGCCTGTGGTGCCGCAGTAGTGAAAACGGGCGTTAAACACCATTAAAAAAATATAAGAAGGACGGTATTAGTATGTACGGCCGTAAATTATACTCCCTTGTACATACTTTAAAACTGCTACATAAAAGTCTACCCTACCACTATCACTAACAACAGTAAATTAATTTCTTTTATGAGCGGCGCTCGGAAATGATTTACAATAGTGGTGTTTTAGGAATACCACGCAATCTATGGATGCCTCCATTCGTAGGGCTAAGGACTGATAGTAGTACACCGTGTATACGCTAGATGGCGGTTATAAGAGAGCGTGTAGCGTAAGGACATGTTTGTTTGTCGTCAAGTAGAGAAAGACGTGGACAAAGATGAACTATATGCTTTTTGTGACAGCAAGCAGAGTGCAGAAATTCATAGACGCTTAACTAGGGTATATCGCCAAGAACTGCGTCAATGGGCCAATCAACGAAAGGGAATCTGCACACAAGAATGAGAGTACTGATCGTTCGTCAACATCATTCATAACTTTTGATGAACTGGAATGTCAGCCGTGCAATCCTGCATACCATTATTCACGACAAATTGAGTATGAAAAAGGTGTGCGCACTATGGAATTTGACACTGGCACAGAAAGACAAAAGTGCTGAATTCTGTCGTTAGCTGCTGGAAATGCATAATGAAGATCCGAGTTTTTATATTTTTTTTAATTTTTTTTTTTTTTTTTTTTTTTTTGCAGAAGCTGGTGACGAGTCCTGGTGTTGCTACCACACACCATCAGAGAAGTAAGTCCAATCCATGCATTGAAACATCCAGGGAGCCTCCGGCACAAGCAATTTCGTGCTGCTCCATCTGTGTCTTTTGTGACACTTTAGGATTACAGTTAACGAATTTCCTCAAGGAACGACTGTCAACAGCACGGTGTTATGCGAGATCCTTATATGACATAGATGCAGAATTCAGCTACGGCGAAACGGAATGTGGTCTACAGGAGTTTTGCTCCAACATGACAATGCGCAGCCCTACACCAGTAACACTACGAATGCAAAGTTGGCTTGCTGAGGTTCAGCTGTGCAGCACCCACGATCACCGGATCTTGCTCCTTCTGATTTGGCCTTATAAGACAGCACGAAGGACTCCCTGCGACGTAAAATAATAATAAGAATAGGCAATAACGAGAAAATTCAGGCATTTGTCCACGGGCGGTGGCTTAGTATTTGCAAACAATGATTTCGCGATGCCATAATGAAGTTACCAGAACGTGGTGGCAACGGTAGAGAGTGTTTGGGATATTCCGTGCGCATGGACCATGTGGCATAATAAATGAGCTAAAAACTACTATTATAAGTAATTTTCGAGACAAACCTCACCTTTTACAGACATTTACCAATGCATGTAGAGAGGAAGTATAGTATAAAGACAATTCAGTCGTTAGTTTCGACGATATGATTAAATTGATTGCCTCATTTCTCAGCAAGGTATTTTTCCCTTCCTCTAAATATCGCTATAGAAAAGACCACATAAAAACTTAAAGAAAATACGATAATTTAGGAGAGTTTTTGCATAAAAATCGTCATATCTAGTCGCAAAAATGTCTTTATCGGCTGTAATTGTGTAAAACTAAAATAATATTAGGTCCATTTTTCTAATTTGCATATGAAATTACTCGTATTTGAACCACATTTTTATATTTTTTTTAAAAAATATGTAACAGAATATTTATTTTTATGTAGCAAGATGCCAAGTTTCAATGTCTCATTACATGTATGACTGTTATAGAAAATATGGATAATGATCATAGTTTAAAACTTGCATTATAATTTCACCTGAACCAGAAGATTTTTTAAAGAGGAAATGGAAGTTAAATTTTATAAAGCAGATACCTTGTAGTTTTAGAACTAGACTACAAAATTGGGAATGTGATGATGCCACAAATAATACAAAGTATTCTTCCTAACCCAAAAAAATATGAAACGAAAATTACTGATCGGTAACTGTAATTTCCCGCATAATATGTCGGTCCTGATGGTGTAGTGGTAACCATACTTGCCTTCTAAACCCAAGATCGCGGGTTCAAACCCGGCCAGGATCGTGGATATTTTTGGGCGTAAAAATCCCAAGTAATGGCTTCTTTCGGAAGGGAAGTAAAGCCGTGGGTCCCGTGTCGTACATTTATGGCACGAAAAAGAACCTCAAGTCTGAAAAAATTGTCGGCCGTTTCACGCCCTGAACTGAATGGGACGTCGATGACCTGAGATGTTAAAGAGCGTCCGTAAATAAAACAAAACAACAACCCGCATTAGATTTAATGAATGAAAAACCAGATAAAATGTATTTCTTTGTAAAAATGTAGGATCTGTAGGTCTCTAGGGTATAACCGATAATAATATATTTATTTAATAAAAGAATACTAGCATTTAAAACCAATGGTGAATTAAACGGTAATAGATAGATGAAGAAAGGGCAATTTTCCAAGCCGTGAACTATTTAGAACTAGATAAAAATACTTGATCATTAATTTCTATTTTAAAGCAAATTAGAGGCAGTGCTCTATAGAAATACAATAATCATCTATGTGTAAATTATCGAACCTAGTTGTCTTTTACGATCAATGAACTATGGTACAGCACATTTGAAGACAAAACGTAACTACGTCTTTTATGACTATTAAAAAGAAACCATTACTTCATATAAAGCGATTCGCGTCACTGAAAAGCAATGCTTTATGCTGTACTAGAGAAGAGTGGAAGGGGAGAAGACGGCAGTAGAACCGAAATATCCAAAAAGTCAGCAGACGTGCTATATCCATCTTCCCTGCTTATAGAGGCTTTGAAAGCGCACATGCAAGGCTTCCTTACGACTTCGGCCGTCTGGCAAATACACATCTTTCTAGAATTCCCTTTACCGGGTTAAACTGTTCAAGAGATATTCAACACGTGCCCAGAAACTAGAGAAAATTGTAATTGTGAAAACTCCAAGGGCCAAGCTTATCTGTTTACACTGATAATGTTCATTATCAAATAAAGGTTTTGGCAGCCTATGTGCATGCTAAGTTTACTCACTAGAAATACTGTCACGGCGCATTGTAGAGCATAAATATCATTCTGTATTAATTTTATTATCATAAGGCCGGACAAGGGAGCGATTGATTGTTGATGTGGTTTATTTATGGGCGCTCTTTAACATCTCAGGTCATCAGCATCCCATTCAATTCAGGGCGCGAAAAGAGGCTCAGAGACCTCTTCTTTCAGACTTGAGGTACTTTTTCGTGCCGTAAATGCACGACACGGGAGCCCCGAAAAAATTCATTGATCCTGGCCGGGTTAAAACTCGACAAGGTAGTGAGCTCATAGTACTTTATTAAATACATCTCTAATCAAAATGAAGTAAAGACAAGGAAATATTAGGCAAATATAAAGATTTCAAAACTTTAAATAACAACTTTATTAAAATGCTAAAATTGTTCTGAACTCGACTTGTATGTCCTAAAGATGGCTATCCTGGAGCAAAAAGCTGCAAAGTCCATTCTCTTCAAGTTCTCGATTCTCCAAAAAACCGGAAAAATAAGGGACGTCACAGCAAGTAAATGCTGGTTGCTGGTGCGATGACGTGCAATCCCGAGCGACAGCGGAGAGAGCGGAACTACTGTGCGTTGCCACTTGTAACAGTGTAAATGTAATATATATTATTTTTTTGTTAAACATCATGTAACCTATGCGCTGTCCTTCGTAACTTTTAAATAAAAATTGGTAGGGAATTGTGTGCTATTAAGTAGGGGGGGGGTAAAATACTATAACGATGGCCGATCTCCTCTTGTTGTAATTCGCAATTAATTCATTTATACACATTCTAACCTAACGCTAACCGCGGGTAAATCCTAGAAACCGATGGACCCAGTAGTTTGCTGCAGCTCGTTACGGCCTGATGGCTTATGCTAGCCTCCTTTTCGTTAATATAAATTGATAGGGGCGGATAAATCGTTGAATGGTGGCAAATTTCCTTTGGTTCCAGCAGAAAAAAAAAATCGTAAATATCAATTTATAGCGCATTGTGTGCCTAGTACTATGTTAGCGAGTAAAACATTGTAAAGGAGGCAAATCTCCTTCAACTCCGGCAGGAAAAAAGCAGCAGTATATACAGATTCGAAACAACTACCTTCACAACTATAGCATGACGCTCTAACCATCTGAGCAATATTGCCGCTGCGCTTGAAAACCTTAATATCTAACTATATTTGTGGACATGAGGATACAAAACCACACAACTATAGCATGACGCTCTAACCGTCTGAGCTATCATGCCGCTGCGGTTGAAAACCTTGTGATCTAAATATATCTGTGGAAGTTACTCTACCTTCGGTACTCTCCGCTATCGCTCGGGACTGCACGTCACCGCACCAACAGCCAGCATTTTCTTATTGTATGGATGATGATGATGACAACAATTATAATAATAATAAAAATAATAATAATATATTTTATAATAATAATAATAATAATAATTAAAATATTAAGAACTATCCTTGTGCGCATGCAAAGAATTACTTTCCCCATTTTCAATTCCCAAACTGTCACTTCCAAATACTAATTGTTTCAATACTACAATACTAGCTCCCCCACATTGTCATCCCTTATATGTCAGAATATCTAAGAATGACAGTTAGGGCATCATCCGCATTGGGTAACTTGGCCAGGGTTTTCTGTAATATCAATTAATCGTGATGGCAAACCAAGGTTTTGTTTCTTTCTTATTGTGAACTTCACAAAAACTTTCCTATATCTAATAAAACATTACGGATTACACAGATTCACAAGGATGAGCTAGGATCAGCTGTCCTACAAACCAGAATTGCCTAATTGCATATTACTTAAACTTTCATACACCAATAATTTAAAATATGTACATAAAATTAAAGCTGTATCAGTTTACAGAGCATTTCCTTACGCTAAAACTGTTACAATGTTTGGTAGATCATCAGTTTACAAAATTCATGTAGAGCATCTCTGTGGTCCAGTGATAGAGAATGCGACTTCAATCCGGAGGTGCTGGATTCGAATCGCAGTCAAATCAGTTGCCTAGGTAAGTTTATTTTCCGGAGTTTTTATTTTCCCTAAGTAGGTGAATACCAGAGAGCTTTAAGACGCCAAGGGCTCAAGAGTTCATTTACGTCATCCTTAATTTACAGTATCCCTTATGCAATCTGTGACAATGTTACAACGAAATATAGAGGAAGAGATACAAATATGAAATGCCATTTTGTTTTTGGCTGTTAGTTTTTTTTTTTTTTTTTGAATAGAGTTTAACGCCCGTTTTTACTACTGAGGCACAACGGGTGGTGAACACTGATGATACATGAGATGAAATGATAAATTGGGATTTTTTTAAAGGAAGGAAACATTCCAGGCCTACGTTTAGGTACCTCCCCAGCATTTGCCATTTATGAGGAAACAAACCTCGTCAAGGTGTACGGTCCTGGAGGAATTCGAACCCCAGACCTCCCGCTCACGAGTCCGCGCCTTAACATCTCAGGTCATCAGAATCCCATTCTATTCAGGGCGTGAAACGGCCGACAAATTTTGCTCTGAGGCCTCTTCTTTCAGGTTTGAGGTTCTTTTTCATGCCGTAAATGTACGACACGGGACCCACGGCTGTACTCCCCTTCCGAAGGAAGCCATACTAAGGATTTTTACACCCGAAAAAATCCACCGATCCTGGCCGGGTTTGAACCCGCGATCTTGGGTTTAGAAGGCAAGTATGGTAACCACTACACCAATAGGACCAACAGACAGACCGAGACAGAGAGAGAAAGAGAACATACAGTTTCCCCATTTTTCTTTGTATTCTGAGGATTGGAATTCCTAATGATAAGATCAATTTGCACATTTGATGCGTCATCAAAACGCTTTGAAGAACCCTTCATTTTGCGTTATGATTGTCGATTGTCTATGCTTTTTCTGCTACCAATAGCTCCCCACCAACTCTAGTAAAAGTGCTAAGTGATGCGTGTTCAAGAATTATGCAGTGGAGGTATAGAGTTGACTACAAGACAAATGCACGTCGTGTTATAAACCGGATTTGACACAATGTATGTTACTTTTTTTTTTCCTCAGTTGGTATAAGAAAATTGAACGGTAGCGATTGTAATTGTCGACTTTTGTCCCTCACACTCTCACGGTTTCTGAATAGAATACATACTCGTATAACAAGTCTTAAAGATCTGTGCGCGAATTTCAAATATATATTACTTTTATTCTTATTCTGTTCATGAAATAGTCCTAAACCCGATTTTGCTCTTTTCGATTGGCATTACTGACGATCGGCATTCTTCTGTCGCAAGGATGCTTGTAAAGGTTAAGTGCAAATATGCAATTATTACAATTTTGTAACCAAAGTTTAGAGGAGCTATATTTAAATTCTTATTTTACCCCGTCAATAATTCTAATAAATATCACTGGAGGGTTTGAGCTTTCCAGATAAATTTATCGGTAAACTCAGACCCTCTTGTGATAAAGCCACCATCTCATCGCACCGACCCACCACGCCAGTACTTTCTACCTTGTAACAGAACCTGCGAATTGAACGGATTTAAAATTCGTGGGATGATGCATCCTAGCATTCGTCTAAGCGACCAGGGGGAACTACGAAAAAATCCAAGACCATGAAGAGCGGGTCCAAGGAATGTGAGCAATGATCTCCGAAATACAAGTCCCAAGTATTACTGCCCAAAGCATGTGTCATATGTTGTAACAGTATTAATGTCCGGTAAATTGATTTAATTTTTAGTTCCATTCCTCATGGATCGCCCTTATGCTTTCAAAATGAAAGAATGAATAATAATAATAATAATAATAATAATAATAATAATAATAATAATAATAATAATAATAATAATAATAATAATAATAATAAAAAGGTCTAATCTAGAAGATTTAAAAACTTTAATATGTCCAGTCCATATCTCCGCAATCTACAAATAAATTTTTTTCATCAAACAACTTTACTTCTGTTTTTCCTTCAAGTCAGTACGTCCCTCGATCTTCCGGCCAATTTTCACTAATCAATTCGTGTGAATGTTGACTGTAACCTCGGGCGAAGAGTGCTTGTGGTGAAAGAGAAGGAGGGGGAGGAAATCTTGGGAAAAGAAGAGGTCAGGAAAACCAATTTCCGCCACAAAAGGAAGTCTCTCATTTCCGCATACCATGTGGTATGAGTGATGCCTGCGCATGAGCTAGGAGGAGTTTTTTGAGTTTTGTAGGAAACTTCAGGAGACCGTCTCTGAATATTCTTCCTCCGAGAGACTAAAACTTTAACGCGTGCAGAGGGGCCGGAAGCCCCATATAATAAGGAAGACTCTCAACATCTACTGTGTCAAAGTTTTCCGGTAATACATTATGAGAACAGGAGGGCTTGGTGCACCTTCACGTTGTGGGAAATATTAGTTTTCTGGGAGAGGAAGAACTGCAAGAAGAAGTTGTTACTGGTAGCAACTAAATGGAGAAGTTATGTTGAGAGACGAGAACAAAGCACAGCTGAGTGTCGTAGAGTTGCAACATTCTCTTTAAAGTGGATATCATGATGAACATGAAGATGTGCCGAACTGCTTCTGAGTGACAGTCAGTTTCTAGGAGAGAACGTGCGTATAAAGAACTTTTCCAAAAATGACGTGCTTCAAAAACATCCGAAACTTTAAATATTTACTTTATTTGGGAGATTAAAAGCACAGGCTTTCATATTATCTATATTAATTATGGATTTTTAGGACATTAAATATATTTTATGTTGTGTTTAATTGAAATTTTTCGACTTTATTATAAATGAATCATATTATCGATAATTTAATGTGTATATAGCATGTTAATAATATTTATAAATCTTTTCTTATCCCAAGTAATATCACAAGAGGGTCTGAATTTATCTTGAAAGCTCAGATAATAGAGTGATATTTATTAGGAATATTACATGATTAAAACAAGAATTTAATTATAACTCCCATACCTTTGGCTTACAAAATGTTAACAATTATATATTTGTATTAAGAATACACAACCTTTTCAAGTCACCTTGCAACAGACAAATGTCCATTGTCAGTAATGCCAATAGAGCAGAGCCAAATATGAGTTTGGAACCGTTTCATAAATGGAATAAGAATAAAAGTAATACATGTATTTGAAATCCGCGCTCAGATTATTAACAATTGTATAAAATGTGAATATATACCTATTCAGAAACTGTGAGAATGAATTGGGTGAAAGTCCACTAATACAGTCGCTACCGTTCGATTTACTAATATCAACTGAGAAAAACAAAACAGAGATAACATTTTACCGTTCTGAACAACGTGTTTATTAAGACTTATTGTTGCTTTGACAGATATTTTTACTTAATTTACAAAATGATTTCAGACTGTTTGGCTGAATACGCAAAAACAATTCACTTGAGTGAATACATATTAAGTTATTAAACTTACAATTACTGCAAACACAGAAAAGTGGTCAGTGATGCGTGGTCAGGAATTATATAGTGAAAGTATGGTGTTGACCACACTGACTACAAGACAAATGCACTTCGCGTGATAATGCGGTTTTGTTAAAACTTTTCGATAATTTCACTGCGATAACGGGTTGTGATTGGTCAAAATTCAACATTTTATTCCATTTCATTGGTCGATTTTATGATGAAGTCACATAAGTGAAACAGTCATGTTAAATATCTTACATCGACGTGCCATTACTAACATAACAAGTTAGAAGAGCTTAATTACGTACCCGACGGCCAAAAATTTGCTGCATTCCATACGGCCAGGCAAATATCTCTAGATTGGCTCATGAATGCCAAAAATCACAACATGTTGATTGAACAAATCAAGCTGACAGTAATTGAAATTGAAATTTATGAAAACATATGCCCACAGACTACATAATATACCACGCTCAAAAATACACACTTCATCAATTCATTACAAAATAAAATGTATAAACAAAATAATACTGATATTACTTATCTCTTCTAGAAATTTTCTTTCTAGAGTTACTTGCTTATATTCTGATCTCAATAAACAAACAATTCCAGGTTATCGGTGTATCGGTGATCATCATATTATTCTATCCTTGTTCATATTTATCTAGTCTATTGTACTTCTAAGGTTGTGTCTACCTCTATCTTTCTCTTAATCATTCTCATCCGTTTCTCTCTAACTCAAATAGCCTTTTTAATTCTTATCTTCTTTTACAGTAAACTATTTCTAATTAATATTTCCCTATCTAAATTCTTGTCATATCGATTCTCACCATAGCTTGTTTTACTACAGTATAATAAGCAATGAAAATCCGTATCGTTATTCGTATCCGTTTTGATAATTCCTATCCATCCATAAGTTTCCCAAAATGTCCTGCACTCTGAGATACTGGACCCTTTTCACTTGGTAAACAGTAAGAAGACTCGAGAGAACTAACTGAACATTCCACTTCCACCTGGGTGAAGGCCAAGATCGGGATAGTCTGACATTACGGAGCATTTAGCAAAGAGGCAGCAGGCAACAGAAACCAATCAGTGAGCTACATCAGAGTTCCAAATTAGGAAAACTATAGAAAATAAGTGTCAACGAATGGGAAGGTGAATGGAATAAAACTAAAAACGGTGCAGTAACAAAACTTTATTTTACCGTAACCAAGGATGTGACAAAAATTTCTATCAGGACATGGAAAAATAAATTCACATTTCTTTAGATTAAAAATAAAAGACACTCATTTGTGTTTATGCGGTGAACTAGACCAGACAGTCGAACATGTGTTATTCGAGTGTAATTTACTATATATAAGGAAAGACATTTTTTTTAAATATAATGCTAATGAAGTATAGAAAAGGGACATATAATAAAACCAAACAGTACAAGAATACGCAAAAGTTTATAAACAATATAAAATCTATAGACTTAGATAGACAGCAGACTTAAATCAATAAATGGGAAAAGTGCAGTACATAAGTAACTAATAACAGGTATAAATGAAGAACATTAGGATAATTATAATACAATTTAATGCTAAATCTAATAATTAGACACAGAGAAATCATGTGACGTTTAATGAAAACCAAATAAATACGATTTTAAAAATTCATAAGCCACAGTAAAAAATAAAATTACTCAATGAACTATTGTTAACTTATATTTGTAAACATTGCACAAAATAGCATGTAGTATTACTTTTATTGTAATGGATCGTGCTGCATAAAACAGAACTTAAAAGAATGTATACAGGGGAAGTACAGGCTCTTTCTTTCATTAGAGGCCCCAAACTATTGTATATAAAACATATATGCTAATTAGATTATAGCTTATAAATGCATATGTACGCATACTTTCAACGATGCAAAACAGTGTGAAAGCCTCCGCGATAAAACAGACTCGTTTAGAGATCTTCATTTGTCTGTGTTCCACGTCACTGCATCTCGGCAGTTATGATTTGAATGTCGAGTGATGAATAATGTACATCCTAAGGGAAAAAAAATAGAGGTGATTATTTGTCTAAGTTTTGTTCGGTTCAGTGATCGATTCCCGATATACCTCTGCACGCGCTTCCTATAGTCTTTAGCTCAATTCTGTCATAACAAGGAGGGGATTTTAAGGTACAAAATTATGATTGGAAAGGGGAAAGAAAGATACATAACCTTCAAAAAGGTGATCAAATGTCTTTATTCAGGTGTAAACAGATACAATTACGTTTTTAATTCTCAGCTGTAGTAAATAACATTAAATAATCAAAGTTTATTTACTGCATCTCAGCAAAATTGCTACCCTGGATACGTACATTGCTATGTTTTCAAATGTAAGTCGCTCTCGCTTTGAGCTTAGGGGATTCTTATATACAGAGAAACTGTTCTCAACATTTACTCTATCGGTCCCGGTGGTGTAGTGGTTACCATACTTGCCTTCTAAACCCAAGATCGCGGGTTCGAACCCGGCCAGGAGCGATGGATTTTTTCGGGCGTAAAAATCCTAAGTATGGCTTCCTTCGGAAGGAAAGTAAAGCCGTGGGCCCCGTGTCGTACATTTACGGCACGAAAAAGAACCTCAAGCCTGAAAGAAGTGGCACCCGAGAAACAATTATTTACCGGAATTGAACGAAATGTGAATGCAACGCATTAGCCATTTCGTCTAACGCGAATCCCACTTAATAAATGTTTCTAGATAGTGCACCCCAAGCCGAGGGAGCCATCTCGAGTTGTACGAGCACCTCGGAAGATCCGGTTCCATTGCAGACACCGGAGCAGAAACCTTTCCATTGCACAAGCAATCATCACAATGCGCCGTTACTACTTCCGCCCTGCACTTGTGGAATGCATTCGCGCAAGTGACCACGAAGAAGCACAAGAATTAGGATGACCGATCGAACACGGGACCTCCGAATGTGAGTCCCAAGCGTTACCGTCTGAGTCATCCCGCCTTGTCGTACACTCAAGCAATGTTCACCCACACGACCCTACTCTTCAAATTAGGCTCTTAATATTTTAAGAAATTTACATATGCATGTGTAGATATGTTATATTATTAAAGCAAGTTATATAGATAAATATCTTGAATGCTGTTTTGTGTTAATCATTTATTTACATAATAGTGCATGTAAGGCTATATGTTGTTAAAATATATAGGCAAACATCACCATTGCTTTTTGCATTATTAATTGTATTTATTATTTTAACTATCTAACATTGATATTATTTCAGAAAGTATTTGTATAAACAGTGCATGCAATTACAATCGCTTATTATTATTGTCCCACACTGGGTTTCCCGATACAGAGGAGCTAGTTATTGACAAGGGCTATTTATTATATTTTCCTAAAAGTTACGCCGCCATCTTGAATGCCAGTGTCATGCCCTTTAGTAATAGACGGTTACGATGGACTCAGGGGTAACAGTAATATAAACACGCAGCTCTTTAGGAAGTGAAGGTACCTAGATAACCTTAAAAAAGAAGTCATAGAAGGTCAAATGAAAGGATCTCGGTGATCTCTTGGGGTCTCCAACACGCTTTGTCCATCTTATTTCTAGTTGTTCATTCAGATTATCCAATAAATAGTCAACAAACTAAATACGAGGTCTCTTCAAAAAGTAACGCGAATTTTGAATTTCCGCGGGCTACGTATATTCGATTTTCGATTGTTTTGTGGTGTTTTGTTGGTACTCATGTCCCTCACTTATGTTGACAAGCTCGGCCATTTTGAATGTTCAGTTAATTGTTGACAGCTATTTTGCTTGGAGGTGTTTTGGCTCGTCTTCGATTTTTGCCTGTTCCAAAAAATGGAACAAAGAATATGTATCAAAATTTGTGTGAAAAACAAAATTAAGTGCGCGGATGCATTCCGAATGTTGACTGTGGCACATGGTGAAGCTACCTTGGACCAAAGCAACGATTATCGGCGGTACAAAATGTTCTCAGAGGGTCGAGAAGATGTGAACGACGAAGAGCGTCTCGGACGCCCGAGCTCGTCAACAACAGACGAAAACAATGAAGTGAAGAAAATAGTATTGCCCAATCATCGAATCACCGTTAGAGAAGTTGCTGAGGACCGCCGCAAAATTCGTATCAAAGTTGCTCAATTTCGACCAAAAACACCATCGCATTAACGTTGCTAAGGAGCCGTTGAACTCTGTCTGCGACGATCCAAATTTGCTCCAGAGGTCATAACTGGTGACGAATCATGGATTTATGGTTATGACGTGGAAACTAAATTCCAATCATCCCGATGGATGCTGCCACACGAACCAAGACCGAAAAAAGCGCGCCAAGTTCGGTCGAATGTGAAGGTTTTGCTTACAGTTTTCTTCGATTGCAGGGGCGTGGTGCATCATGAGATCTTGCCACAGGGAAGAACGGTCAATAAGGAATATTACCTGCAAGTATGCGCAATTTGCACGAAGCAATCCGTCAGAAACGCCCGGATTTGTGAAAGAACAAAAAATTGGTTTTTGCATCATGATAACGCCCCTGCTCACACATCGTTGCTTGTGCGCGAATTTTTGGGCAAAAACAACACACTTATGATGCCGCAGTCACCGTACTCCCCAGACCTGGCCCCTATTGACCTTTTTTTGTTCCCAAAACTGAAGAGGCCCATGAAAGGAGGACGCTACGCCACGATTGAGGAGATAAAGACGGCATCGAAGGAGGAGCTAACAAGAACACAAAAAACGATTTTTAAAGTGCTTCGAGGATTGGAAAAAACGTTGGCACAAGTGTATAATATCTGGTGGGGATTACTTTGAAGGGAACAAAATAGACATTTATGAATAAATTACTGCTTTTTGAAAAAACACAAAATTCGCGATACTTTTTGAACAGACCTCGTATCTGCAGATTTCAAACTGTTATGTAAATGTTCACAGAATATCACACAGTTTGCTCCAATCCAACAATGTAATGAATAACAAGCGAAAGAACAGCAGCCAATATAAACACGTTTTTTTTGTTTAGTTTACTTGCTATCTATTGTTTCTGTCAGTAATTACACGTTCCGCAATATTTAAAACAACAACTCTTTGAGCAGTCAGGTGTTTACAAAATTGTAACAGTTTATAGTCACAGAGTGCTTCTGTGGACAGACTGTAAATAAGTTAATTTTCACATAGATTGCTACTGTTATGGCATGTGTAAATCTTTTAACTTATTAGGCTGCCCTTTTAGAGCTACCAAAATTGTTTTAACAAGTGTTAACTAATTGAGAGTATCTAATATTCGTTTAGTCAAAGAATGCTTAATTAAGAAGTTCACTAGTGAACACAGAATGTATTATATGCATTTATTTGGATTATATGAGATGAATGATTACAATAGTTATAGTTATTATATACATTTATTTGGTTTATATGAGATGAATGATAATAATAGTTGCACTACTATGACAACAAGGTATGAAAGACAAATTCTGATTAGGAAATGTCACTTGTACGTTGACAAAGGGAACATAATCAAGCATGGTACATCTGAAACACTTTAAAATTACGTCATTCGAGTAAGAAACTTTTAGGTGCTATGATCAATTCAAATAACGAAGTAACATATCCTATATTTTTATTTTTCAGTGCTTTAATACAATATCACCGTTTGTTGACAAAGCGAATGCAATCAAATCTTACTCACAGAGAGTATTGTTTACATACAAACTTGTATATGTCATTATGGGGGCGAATATATTGAAGTTGAAACATGATGACATGCAGCAATTTTCAAATGCGAAACAAACTGTACATGTACGCGATTCAGGTGAAATTTACGTGATCTGGATATAGAAAGTATTTAAAGGGCTCTAACAGGATCACCTGCAGACAGTGTCATACAGTTTATTCATTGAGACTGCAATTACAGAGAAACATCTCAAATCGGAATGGAAAATCTGTGTGACACCTATAGGTGTGTGATTAAGATATGAGTAAAACATGAGTCCGCAATAATCGAGAGATAGAGAGGGAAATAAGCGGGAAAGCTGCATTACAATATAGTAAAAAGGGTGGAACGCTTTACATAATGTAACTTGTTTTCAGGAATACAATTCACCTTACATAGCTAAACCATAAAGCTGAGCTAAATTTGACTTCATTCGATAATCGTTTTGCGTAATACCCTAATCACCTCCTACCCATAAGTTTGTTATTGGCCGATCAAATTGTTGTTCGCGTCTTACCTGTCCACCAGAAGGTTTTCTTTTCATTTACTTCCAAGGCTAAAAGTTCTTCAGGTATCAACGGGAGAGTGTCGGATTAAGGTTACTGAATACCAGAACCGTCACACGTAGCAAATTGTTTTGTAGCAGAACGTGATACAAGTTTTACCGCTCTAAAATTTAGTAATAGTGAGTGGTTTCAATTCACGGACCTCTGAGTTATGGACTCCAAGGCTTTTATCAGGCAATTACAGAATCGTGATACGTTACAAGCATTTGGTAGCAGATCGGTGGTCGTAACTTTGTACATTCCAATGTAATGGGAACAAATTGTTAAGCCTTTTAAAAGGAAACCCAAACTAATAAAACAAACCAACATTTCCGAAGCTCTTTTTCAAGAAGCACTAGTTAGGTAGACCAATGAGGAAAAAATGTTTAATTCATTTAAATCGTGGTTGAACATTTCTCAAATTAAGGTTGTTTTATTTTTCTTCGCTTTATATTAACAAATATTTATGTTTTTATATTTTTGTTATTAAAGAAACAATTCTACATGCTGTGTCTTTTAAACCCCGACAGTTATTTTGAAAAGCCCCGTAGTTCCAATGGCTTATTCTTGTAATTTATTAAATTTGAGGGTTTTTGTTAATTTCATTGTTCAAAGATCATATCTTCAAACATCTATTTGAGAGCATATTTTGTCGCCTCGTTTAAATTTGCACCGCTTAAATCCATAGGCATTATAATTACGAGGAACAACTGTCAAAAAATTTAAGAAAGCAGACTGCACTTAAATAAAACTTTTCTTTACATTCTACAACACCTCTTTGCAGCAAAAAGTGAGCATTTTCGGATTTTCTTTGAAAAGATTAGCATTCTAATTTTTAGCTCACAATTTTTAATTTGCAAAAATGTTTCACTGCTGTATCTATTCCTTAATTCTGTGATTTATTTCGGCTCCTAGCACTACCCCATCATACAGCTCAAAGAGATGGATAGTCAATATCACTGCAATAGTTTCAGGTGGCTTTATGTGTATTTTAACAATTGTTTTAATATTAAAATAAAGTTGTTTAATAAACAGTGAAAGAGAAACAAAAAATGCACATTAGGAAGTGTTACAATTATCAGAAAGGTTTTATTTTATCTGTACTCTCAAGTAAAATAAAAAGAGAAGATGAAGAAATTACTTAATGTGAAAATAAGAGATAAACCCTTTTTCGTGACCGGTGTTAAACTTTTTAAAATATTTCCTTACAATAAAACCCCTCTTCTATGACATTTTCATGTTTCGTAATTGCTCCAGAATTCTACATTTATAATTATTTCCACCCTTCCGATTATATTACCGCAGTGAGAAACTTTAATTTGAAATATTTCACTGGCTAAACTTTTTTTGCATTCCGCCATTTTTTTTTCTTTTCATTCTTTTCATTGTTCGTGCTAACGAGCCAAGTATATTCAAATTCATTAACTACGCAACAAAACTCCGACAAAAGCAGTAGTCGAGGAGTGTTATAAGATCAATGCAAAAGCGTTGCAGTGGAGTTTGTTCCAACTTTTCCATAAGCACGGAAAAGCGCAATGCAGAATAGCGTCACAGATTCTATCGCACAGACCGCGTTGTTCCCAATGCCTCGTGTCTCCTTGCCCTTCTTAAATCATTATCAAGGTCTTGTCTCCTGTATGTACAGATTGCTTCATAATTAAACTGCACAAATTGAACAAAAAATAAAGAAATGCAATTGGAGAGGGTAACTACATTCTTGAATAAAATGTGCATGGTACCATTTAAAAAAAGTCAAGTTCTATCCCATATCTCGTATTAATGGAGATAAAATACCCTTAGCAAGAATTTCCACATGATGTTAAAATACTTTTGTTTGAAACAAAATTTCTTTTGACGCTTCAGAAGAAAGCTATTTTGGGTAAACAAGATAAATGGGACACCCTGTACTTATTTCTGCATAAAGGTAAATAAGTTATAATGAAAAAGCCAACCTACATTGAATATAATTAAACTTTTCTATCATTTAGAAAAATCTTTATCTCTGTGTTAGCGCAAAGTTATACAAGTTTAAATTTGTGCCTCCTAAAAACTGCATATTTGCAATACTCTGACAATTATTTTATCTTTTTTTATTAGATAAAATAAAATAAACACTGCTAATTTGCATAAAATGTAGTCGATTCCCTAGTAATATATTTCTGGTCTCTAATTTTTTTTCCAACTTTACCAATGTCTTTCAATATGACAATGGCCTCAAGGATTTATATTTCATTTGCTATTCTATTATTCCGTTCTCTGAAAATTATGAATATTTCCCTATTTGCTTTTCATGAGACTTTTTCTTTTTCAGTTACTGACTGCAGTTTAAATTCATATCTTATATACCATATTTCATTCTGCCTTCTCTAGATCAACCTTTATATCCTTTTATAAATCTCATTTCAGCAGAAGTAATATACCCAAGAATTGCTGCCACAAAGTAATATAAAAGCACATTGCTGAGCGAGTTCTTTTTCTTCCTTTGTTTCTTTTAGCATTCTTTAAACCTTTCTATTTATTGTTTGCATTATCTTATACTTATTTTCTTTTGCTTCATGACCAAAGGTAATGACACATTTTCTGCATGACAGTACGTTCTCCTTTCCGGAAAGTTTTCTTGGAATGTTACAACTTTGTCATTTTTTAGTTAAATTGAAATATTTTACCTATGGTGTACTGATTTTAGTTAACGCTTAACAATGAAACTGTTTCCGATTCGTTAATAGTGGTTTTTATTCATTTACAAATAAAACATATTAACTATTAACTTCTAAAACACATTGCCCATGGACACTGTATTCTAGAGAGTGAGTTATATACTACAGCATTTCTTTCTTTATTTATTTCAAAGCGAATGATGCTAGACACTATTTATTATATTTTAAATGTATATTATCTTTAGGAGATGCGACCGTTTTTTATATGTGGTGGAATAGGAAAGGATTTGGATTTGTTGCATTAATTAGATGAAGTTGATTGTATTCGTAACAAGTTCTTCTTCCCGATTTCCTCTCTGACTTGCCGTCTGTACCGCAGTTATTCTTCTCAGTTGGATCTCACGGAATCTGGAGTTTCGTGACTCGAATGAGTCAGCGGGAAGGGCACGGTGTCAAACACATTACACAGAAACCCGCAGAATTGCACCGACTCAATGTATTAATCAGCTATTTAATGCCTTTTCATACGTTTTGGCAGCCGTAGCGTCTTGAGGGCTGCTTTAAGAGTTCTTTAGTTCACTTCTGCACAGTCTAAACTAAGCAAACTACGATAAAACTATATTCGAGACATATATTTAACAATATTCAATATTTCTAGTCACTATTTATCTCTGATTGTTCTCTAATGATTGTTCACTATGTGTAGCTGACGGCTGAATTAAACTGCTCTGGTTACTCAAACGAACTAACTGTTCCCTATCTGTAAGACAACGAAGTATTTGACCTACTGTCTCTCTGATGAGACTGACTGATTACTGAACGATTACTAATTGACTACTATCTGCCCGATATCAAAATCTGGTAAATTTCTATCATTATAAATAAGGTCGCTCGGATGACTCCCCTGAACAGAGATCGTCTCCCTTATCCTATGCAAGAATTTCTATTGGACGCGGGCTATTATTCTGTTTACAGAATCTGATAAGAGATGTTTTTCAACCCCCGCAACATTTGCGTCAAAGGTCAGTTTATGGTTACGTTATTTTAACAAAAGAATCTTTCAGCACTCCCACACAAAAACGATCACTTGAGTTTCCTGTTTTTATGAAGATCTGTTTTCTAGATGCGCGACCAGTCCATAAGGCCAGCGGAACCCTTATTATAAATACAGGCATATACAATAAATATGGGTCTATCGCTTACCCTAATAAAAATATATGATAGCAATGGCCTAAAAGATCCTTGCACAAATGTTCCCTGTCAAAATATTAGAATAAATACTTTGACCTAAATAGATGTCAGGTTTAATACAAGCCATATATGTACATCAGAATATATTTATAAAATGTTATTATTAATTACAAATATATATTATCAGTTTATGGAAATGAAGCTTTGAGTTTCATTTAGAGATTACTAACCTCTTTAGCAAACGATGAAAATGTATTCTCTGCTGCACAAGGCACAACACGGCGTTCAATGTGCAAAATCCTGGCATATTGTCCATCACATAGTTCCATTTTTGCGCCTATGCGAACTCACAGGCTCATGCTATTGAGCCGTCCAAAATCCACATGCCATTCATGAAGCAACAATGCATCCATTCGGGGTTTGGTGCTCAATATCCTCACAGAGAATAAGAGGATCATTTTTTTTTTTTTTGACCAGACTGTGGACATTGCAGAGTACCGCAGGATTTTCATGACATTTGTTGAGCAACTGGATAATCTGGAGCTGGATCATGAATATTTTCAACAGGATGGTGCTACATGCCATATATCAAACCAATCCCTGGCTAATTGAAAGTTTCTTTGACGACCGGATAATCTCCAAGAACCTGTGACCACCTAGATTTCCTGATTTTACAATACCGGATTTCTTCCTATGGGGTTACATGTTTATACCACATGTCCCCAGACATTGGATGATCTGAAGCACAACATTACACAGGGAATTAATGGTATTGACAACTCAATCCTCAATCCTCCAACATGGTACGACGTGTTGAGGTATGCCTTATGCAGAATGTAGAACATTTTCAAAATTTTCTATAATAATCGCCCAAAATACTCTACATTTGAAGTATAATAAGTTGTGGCTAGCATCATTCGTTTTGAAACAAATAAAGAAATGTGCTAGTTCTATACAAATCACTCTGTATAATCTGTGAGTTGCATTCTGCTGATTTTGCATATTTTTATTACGACCAATGCACTCAATATAGTCTGAGAGTTAATACTGCCTAACGGTAATTTGTAAGACGTTAGGACCTAAACTCAGAATTTAGGGAAACCAAACCCACTGAGAAACTATCCTGACTGCTGGATGTTTGTCCTCCCTAAGCAGTTGCCATGTGGTGTGAATAACAAACAGTTGTTGGCGCTTTCTTATTCAGCTATATTATAAAACGAATTTACTATTATACCTCCATATGACCGGTTGTTAAAACAAAAACTGTTACTAGGAATGTGAAATTAATACGGACTACTTTGACCACAGTGAGTGGACAACTGCCCAACATCAAATAAATAACGTTATATACCTAACTATAATATATTCGAAGACATTAAAATAAAGAATAATTATACTTTTTTGATAATATACCTTTATTCTTTCTCATCGTTTTGATAATATTTATCAAAGCAGTCCCCGTTGTGTGCAATGTATTTGTTTCAGCCTTTCTGCCAGTTTTCGAAGACATGCTTAAAGCCATTTTTGACAGGATCTTCAAAATATTCTTTTGCAGTCTTCACCACTGCTTCTGATGAAAGAAAATATCTCCATAATGATGTTTCTTCAATATGAGTAAACGGAAAAAGCCGTAATAAGGAGGGCCAGTCAGAGATTTCAGTTGATGTTTTGAGATATTCAGCAACAAATTATCTTGATGCAACATCCAAATGTGATATTACCTTGCAAAGTTTTAAGAACATTTCTCCACTATTGTCTAGTTACAGCTGTGTGAGCAGGTACGACATGCTGATAAGCCATTCCTTAAATAGATGACCATAACTTTCTCAACAAAAGCAACTACTTTTGCTTTTTTATGTTGGTGATGATGAATATTCACACAGAGCTTTGACTTTTGCTCTCAGGATGCAGCCAAGTTGCATCAGAAGAGATTACTTTTGAAAGAATCTCCGCATCTTCCTATAGCATCATCTTCAACCGCATGCAAACCTGAACATGGAAGTCTTTTTTTTCGGGAAGCAGGAGTCTAGGAACCCACCATACACATACACGTCTCCTGTAAAAGTTTTGGTTTACCAACGTGTGTGGCATTCAATGAAATTTTCAGAAGTTCTGAAAGTGTTCTTTATGTTATTCGAGATCCTCTCTCACAATGACAGCACCGGTGTTAATGTATCCTTCTGTTAGAGCACAACTGAAGTTCAGGTTTACCTTCATTTGAAATTGATTGCCTCCTCTCTTTAAACATTTTGAACCATTTTGAAGTTGTGCTAAAGGGAAGAACAAGCTCTCCATAGGCCTTCTGTAACACTGCATAGGCCTCAGCTAAAGATGTCATGGATCGGAAGCACAGAGACCGCATATGGGTTGACCGAAGTCATTAAGAAGCGGACTCGTGAGCACAAGTTCTGGGGTTCGATTCCCACCAGGATCGTTCTCTCTGACTGAAGTTTTTTCCAGGTTTTCCCTGTCCTCATAAATGGCAAATGTCGAGGAGATACCCTAAACTGGAACGTTTCCTCCCTTATCATTTCATCTCATGTATCATCAGTGTCCACAGCCTCAATAGTTAAAACGGCCGTTAAACACTACTAAAAACACAGAGTAGCATATTGTTCGTCGCGTATCACCTTCATTTTGCTGTGCACACCTGTCACAGGCTGGAATTGGAAGTGACAACAGTGAAACCAGTAAAGTGTAATTTATACATTAAGCTGAGAAAAAATAGTGAAGTTAACTTTTAGCGCGAGAAATCATTCTTGTAAAAAAGTTTGAAGAGCTCTGTTATGTCATTAACACAGGTACAATAAATACCAACTTGTATTTATGTTATTATAATTATACAAAATTGCCGGTACTGAATTCGTACTCAGATGGTGCAGAGGAATAATATGCGTACAACATTTCATTTTGCGCTTTGCTCCCATCACCTAAAGTAAAAAGCAGAACAGAAAATCTGCCATGAAATGCAAAGCTGTCGCCTAAAGAAAGTTCCTGCTTCGGAAACAAGACGAAGAAACAGGAATAAACAGAACTTCACACTCTCAGCCGGAATTAAAATAAAAGAGCCTAACGAAAGGAAACAACGGACAAAAAATTAAGTTAAACCAAATTCTCTAGTAAAATTAAGCATACATCTAAAGGAATTGTGACTTTGCAATATCTGCGAAGAAGATATAGTGAGAGATATATTTTTAAGTAGCGTTTAACGCCCGATTTTACTATAATAGCTCACAGATGGTGAACACTCATAATACATGAGGTTAAGTGATAAATGGGGAAACTTTTTTTAAAGAAGGAAACATTCCAGGCCTAAGTTTAGTGTACGTTCCAGTCATTTTCCATTTATGAACAAAAAAAAAAAAAAAACTGCCAAGGAGAACGGTCTTGGTGGGAATCGAACCGCAGAAATTTCGCTCACGAGTCCGCGCCTTAACGACCTCGGCCGTCCGTGTCGGTTGTATGGAATATGAGAATATAGGAAACAGTACAACCATGAAGACTACATGGAACTGACACAAGACTCCGTGTCGGTTGTATGGAATATGAGAATATAGGAAACAGTGCAACCATGAAGACTATATGGAACTGACAGAAGACTCCGTGTCGGTTGTATGGAATATGAGAATATAGGAAACAGTACAACCATGAAGACTATATGGAACTGACAGAAGACTATAAGGGGCCATATATAGGCCCGAAATGTGAAAACTGAAGTATAAAATAATGCTCAGCAAGTGGATTCTAACAATAAATTACTTTTCACTTAAATTGATTTCATTTTCCCTAATGCATATAATTTGTTAGCAAATGTGTTCACTATTGTAATTTAATTTGCCGCAATCTTTTGTTGGAAATAAATACAAAAAGTTGTATGTAATCTCCCTATTGTTAAGTATACAAAACTGTATTCAATTAATTCCTAATCTACTACGCCATAACTATATTAAATGTCAATATTTTTATGAGTTCACCACTAATTTTATAGAAAGCACTTCTTCCGTATCCATATACATATGAGAAATCATCTGCTTGGAACATAATTTCAGCACGCTTTTTAATATGCCTGAGTTTTATAAGTAACTGCAGGGTACTCAATTCAAATTACTTATACATTCCATTATGATCACCTTCTATTATGACAGAATATTGTTTTCGGGTAACAACATCATAAAAACGACAAGATAGCCAAAGTCCCTAAATCACGGATTCATGATTGGAGGTCTAAGATTCCAATTTCTCCAGGACAGTCTTTCCAGACTGAGGTCTTTTTACCCCATTTTCCTCAATCCTCATCATTACACAAACTGAAGTCTGGAACGCGCAACACCAAAAATTCCTTTACAAGACTATAATTTTATTTTATGTATCATCATGGTTCAGCACCTGTGATGTCTCAGAAATGAAAATAATAATAATAAAAAAAAAGCACAAGTTTTCTAGTAGCTGAGCAGAGTGCAGTTTACCGTGAATTTATTACTACGGTCATTTCCTATTTTTTTTTTTTTCTATTTCAGGAGCCGCGTATTGGCGCCTGACTGGACTTCAATGTGTTGATCACATATCACTCTCCTGCAGCACTGCTCCTTGTCAATGAAGAGTTGAAGACGCGAGACGTAGGCAGAGGAAACAGCAGGCGTTGCGGTCGGTTTAGGCCAGGCGCGCCAGGATGGATGGAGAGTTTCTTTTTAAAAATTCTAGGATTACAACAAAACTTTGTATCTTTAATTTTGAGATATTAATATAAAATTATGTTTTAGCGCCTGCTGAATTCAAAGCCTTTGTCCATGTTTAGCTATATTTCATATCTACCGAAGTAAAAAGTGATAAAATGAGAGTCATAGAACTTCAATAGCTTATTTACTTCAGCATTCTTTTAACTACTGATATCATTTACAGATTTTAAGTTCCACAGCTATATCCTCTTCTTATTACTTATCTTCGAATTAAGAACTCCGTTAATATTAGACCCTCCATATGTTGTACTCAGAAATTCAATGAGGTTATTTAAGTTAGCAGCCGTCTGAGCGAAGCTACTCGCTGCCACAGTCGCAATTTTTTTATTTTGTAATTCTAGTGTTTATAATATTCACTGATAGCGTAGAATGATATTGTATTTAAAACTGGTAATAGTAATCATTAACCATTTAAGAGACATGTTGAAACTGATGCCTCTCAGCGGCAATACATTGTCAGAATCTGCGTAAGAAACTCCTGTATTTCATCCATACAACATATTTTCTTCCATAAGAACACAGCGATTAAGAAAACGCTTCTTATGTTTGCTTCGTGGAACTGTTTAACAAGTTGGAGCACAGTTTCACTACTTGCAGCGATTTTTATTTATTTATTTATTTGCGAATCGCCTAGCCACTTCTCTGCAAGAATCCATTTTCATATATGCATTGTAACATAAACGTCCGTCCTTTAAGACTATATGTAGTGGTATAACTAAGAACAATAAGCACACAATTTACACAATGAAAGCACCGGCTAATGTCCCACGTACCTCACTGAAACACCTCCGGAATGAAATGCAAGTTACTACCTGCACACGATATATACGGTCTTGACGAATGGCATCTCCCAGTGCGCAGCCGCATTATACTGATCCATAACTCAAATTAACTCTTTGTATTTTCCTCTTCTTAAGAGTAGCAGATATCAGTCGTTTTGAACAATTGCTTACGGTTTGAATTTAATATCAAATATTAATCTTTACTAAGGACCAGGCATTCCCCATGCTTTCCTATTAGCATATGTTATTCTGATAGTAGAGTAATTGCGTCTCAACTGTGTATTCTTTCTCAATATTTTCGAAGACAATACTTTATCTTTGTGTCATAATTTCACATTGATTGCTCTTGCGCTCCAGTATGCAATACTTGTTTTATTTTATTATGACTTGATCCAGAATTGCTGAAAAATTGAATGGTACAGGAGAATTCATATGCCAAAAAATATATTCTTATCCAGCATTACATTTTAAATTTTAAAGGTAAATATGATTTTACACTAAAACGTAGTAAAATATTTTCAAACTTAGAAAACATTGTGTAAATATAGAGTTTTGTAAACATTTGTTATTTTCAGTGGTATTTGCATATAAATTAACATGCATAGTAACATCTATTTGAATTAAACTCTTTTCAGTATACTAATATTAGCTGTGCAAATAATATTTTGCTTGGCACTTAAATACATTTTTTCTCTCTTGAAACATTTTGCAGATATTAAGTTTTGTGTAAACTCTCCAGAATTTAGCAGTTTTTCGGGGTTTAAAAAATGTAGAAAACGAAAACATTTTAGAAAGTGTAATTTTAAGCAATATTTTAATATTTCATTTGTAATATGAGAATATTATAACCAGTGATACTCTAATGATAAATTATTTTTTTAATCGGTAAATAAAATGAGGGAAGCTAAAATAGATTTTAATTTATATTCAAAGGACTTTATTAAATTATTTTAATCAGTTATTATTTATAAGCAAGATATATTTGTTGTCGTCCCATTGGAATGCAAATTTATTAATTTTATCACATTTTGCATAACGGTTTCAGACACATGATATAAATAGTATAGGAAATAATTTTTTGCAAAATACAGAATAAAATACAAAGTCAAAGTTATATAAAAATTAAAAGCTAGCGAATATTTCAATAATATATTTATAAAAGTGTTGATATTTAAAAGTCGTCACGAGGCTTAAGATGTCTCTTTTCTATCCTCTAAAAATGTGCAGAAACAACTACTTTCTTCCTGCCTGCTGTTATTATGATTCAATAAATTAACCTCAACAGAACGTTCAATATAGGGGCCGCTACTGACAAAAATAAGCATTTTCAATTTATATATTTCACAGACCATCACTCGTTATGCTTTTATTTTGAAATGTATCCTAGGTGATTTGAACATTTGTAAGATGGACTTCAAGTACTTTACTTCCCAATATTTATTCAGTACTATGACGGTGCCATGTTATTCCAGTATTTCATAGTATTCAAACGGAGACAAAATTTCTCTCCTTTTTTGGTAGACTTTTTATATCCTATCGAAGACTATCAAGAACGATATACCGGGCTTTCAGAATGCCCCTACTTGTAAGGGGTTTTGCTTCTCGACCGAAGCCGGTTGCACTCTCGACTCACGGCCGCCTCTCTTTCTTTGAGCTTCTGAGCAATCAGCAGTTTATATTCCTTCGCGAAGGCTTTAGAGTTAACGTTTTCTTGTTGTAAATTTTTATTATAAATAGAATGAGCTCGTCGGCAGCTGCCTCCTTCTAGAACTGCAAATAAATTTGTTACTACTGGTTCAGTGCAAAACAAGACATACACGCAAAGACGTACATCTGACGAAATTGAGGCAAAACGTCTTAAACGTTCACCAACAAAACCACTATCTAAATTAGTACAACAATTGGGGTTTCGGTGTCTTTTGCATATACAGCAACAAAATTGTCAAAAATCAAATCTTATAAATGTACAAGTGTTCATTGTCTACGATACGACAAGGTGATCTCGTAGCACATATACATTATTGTTAGTGGTTTCTTTAAGCAATGACTGAATGGTTAATCAGAGGAAGCGTGGTTACACCAAAACGGTTACGTGGACACTCAGAATAAGTGTTATTGGTGTTCTGAAAATCCAAATTTTACAAGATGTCCGACTTTATGATAGGATTTTGGTTTGCGATTAGTGTCTGACGCATATGGTCGTCTGTGGTATGTCAGCTGCCGAGCGGTAAGGACATATTCTGAAAGCTCTGCAGCTGTGGCTGCGGAATATGGAGAATAATGAACTTATGACATTTTCTGCCTTCGATTTGAACAGGAGTCTGAAACTCAACGAATTTCAGCTGAACCACGTACTAGTTGTGATGTCTAAAGGTCTAAGAAAATCAGATACACCAGAGGCTACTTGATTGCTTACTTTGGATCCTTTCGTTTCAAGCAAAGTGCAAAACTGACGGCTTTTATCATCTTATAGCTCTCGCATAAACAGCTATTTGATTAAACTGTTTCAGAAGTTCATATGAGACAAGAAGATTGAAATGTAACACAAAATCTTAGTTTTTGAAAAAATTGAGTTTTTATCCAGTTTTGAACAAACATTCCTCAATTATACTTGTACCTTTATGATACTTTGAGTAGCTCTTATTAAATGTTACTAGAAAACATCTATTGCCTAGGTACGTAGCTGGCTGCTATTTATTCCTTATCAGATTTTGTGCACATATTGGACTAACCTCATTCAAAGCCTGGGCTGGAAGCAAACACACCTATCTCTTCAGCTGAAGTTGTTGACGCTATCAACTTTTAAAGTATGGAGTAGCGGTTTTCATTAGTTCTTTGTTTCCCCTTCTCCTTTTGTAAAATGTTGATTAACAGTTTGCCTGCATGTAAAAGCGTTTTAGAAATTCAGCGAGAGTATTAATTGCGCTGTACAAAATAACAGTCTGACGCACATACGCGCCACTCCATGCAATTTGTCAGCTAATAAACATTTCGACCTCCCTAGAGTAAAGCAGCGTTAATTAAATGGAAACTGCTGCTTATATTTGCTTTCGAACACATTTATAGATATCGCATTACCTTCAATTTACTAAAGGCTCTTGTGTACTCAATATGCTTTCTATAGTGTGTCGAAAAAATAGAACATAATTAAATTTTAATTAAAAATTAAATATTCGCCACAGTAACTACAAAGTTAAGCCATGAAATCACACGACTGTTAGAAGTTGGTGGAATTTTCTTTGACTACTTGTTAAACTCCCTCAAACGAAAACTTGAGTAGATAACTTGATAAATACTTTAAAAAAATCGTTCTTAAAACCTTAGATGCAATTATCGTTCGCTTTATTAACAATCTGCAAAGAACTTGTTTATGACACGGAATCATTTGGATAGACAGTCGACATTAAATTGTTTCACTGCAAGTCTGATCAAAGAAAAAATAATTAGCATTTCAATGATGTTTAGCTCATTACCTCCAGGCTTGAGTGCTAACTTTATACTTAAAGAAAATACGCCATTCCACTGATTTTTTTCTATACAAATATGTATACAACAACATGAACAATGTATAAAAGTGAAACTAAAATTGGTGTTGCTTAATAATGGATGCTTTTTTCCTTCGCGGGACGGTCCTACGTGCATTTTGCTGCAGTTCACTGAGCTCTGCAGCTCTTATCTCGTTCCCATTCTTGAAAGTCGACCGGGGAGCTGGAGGGGAGGTCAGTACGAGTTTAACTCTAGGAACGTAAGGGTGCGTTCTTGTGTGTTGTGACAATGTATAAAGTATTCATTAGGCGACACAAATTATTAATTGCGTTAAAATAGCTCAATTCAGGCACTTTATTCCCCAAAGAATATCTATGTACGATTCTTATGTGCGTACAATATCCTATCGTGGTGCATGGTTAATTTTTAAGAGAGATTTCCTTATGTTCAACTTCCAAATCGAATTTCGATTCACACTTTGGTAAATAACGTTCGTGAAATGTAAAGTATTCTTGATAAAGAGCCTACACTGCACGTTTCATAGAAGAAACGTTAGGTAATATTGGATATGCTTTGACGTCATTCTCAGCAAACAGGAATATCCTATCCTTCTCTTCGGACAGCTACAATGATACCGAAGTCAAAAACCTATCAAATTACTTTAGCGCAAGACTTTTCAGAGCTTCTGATGTATTTTCTTCCATTAATGCTTTTCTTCTGACTTGGGGTACGGAATGTTATCTCGTCGTATAGCATCAGCTATTTGGTTTAAGCAATATTTCTGTGCATACGACAATTGAAATATTACAAACAGCTAGCAAAAACAGCAGCTTCAAATATGGCTACATTTCTAAAGAAAAAGTGGTGTTTTCCGTATATAACGGCGAAAACGCCGTAATTCTATAATATATTCTTCTTATAAGAAAATTTGACATAAAATAAATATTTCTTTCTGCTTGTTTTCAGAGGAAATTCAACTGATGTTTAATATACAGGCTGTTTCTATTCAATTTACAATTATATTTAGATTAAATATCGTTATTAACATTAAGGTAATTATGAAATTTGGAGCTACTTCGATTGAAAATTCTAAATTAATAAGATTAGCTGATCGATGCCCGGTACCTGCTTAGACATTATATAAGTTAGAGGAGTCTGGAACGGGATTTACTTGGCCTCGAAAATACAATTTGGAGACAGGTGACATCCATTGATCTAGAAAACCGCGTGTGGCAACCGTCAAATGTTAATGTTAATGTACGTGCTTCCCTCTGCCAATGATGTAGCAAGACGGAATAGACAACGAAGCGGTCACTGAGGTCGGCCAATGTTCGTGGGGGTTTTCGCGCTAAGGAAGGCATTATATTAAGTTTTGATAATGTCTCAGACTAACTGGCGCCATGATGAACTGACACATTTTAAGAACTGTGTAGGACGAACGGTACTCTCGATTAATGACATTTGTCTGACATGACCGACTGTATTGCGGGTATCGATAGTATACAAAATCGCGGTGATGAAGTTCAGGCATGTCGCTGCTATTAAGTGCATGGGTTTGTTTATTTGATTTGTTGTGGTTTATTACAGATATTGGAAGTAAACGAACAGTAATGTGTTACTTCTTTTGTTTTTTTGTTTATTTTTTTTACCAAGTTAGTATTGATTTAGTGAACTTACATCAGCGACTTGTGCTATAGAAAGTGTTTAGTACAACATGAGTTGCTGTTGTGTTTGCGGTTGCACCTATCATTATGACAGTGCTCAGCATAATGGGTATTGGCTAGTAATAAAATCACAAAACTCTTGCTTAACTCTTTTAAACAAAAGACATACAGCAATTATTTATTTATTTATTTATTTATTTTAATCAAGCGAAAGAAAGGGATTGGAAACCATTGGGTTTGGCAATTTTTGGACAGCAGTTCAAGGTAATAGGAGAACTGTTTGGAGGAAGCTCGGAACCGCCTAAAGGATTTAGACAGACAGGACAATGTAGGGAGGACATACCTTTGAAAGTACAAACGGGATTAAAATCTGGGTGGAGAATGGAGCTGTACACCAAATCAGGGACCAGACTCGTTAAACAGGGACTCGCTTAGTTTAGATTTGGGGCATGGCGACAAATCACAATCTCTGGTGAAAGTGGATTGAGAATATGTCCCTTATGTGGAGAGGAGGAACCGTTGTGGCGAACTGTAGCAATACGGTGGCGCGGAGGAAGAAATACATACGCCTTCCTTTGCAGATCACTAACAGAGGGCAAGGGCGTGCTGGGCTCTGTTGGCAGACAAGGAGGAGCGGATAGGCAGATTCCTGTCTGGTCTGAAAAGACTGAAAACTGGGGAGAAGTGAGGGGAATTAAACTGAATTAAAAATATGTGTATTGTTATGATCTTGCATTATTTATTGTACTAACTTGTACTGTCATGTTCTGGATATTTTTGTTAAGCTGATATTGGGAAAATTGTAATTATATTATCATATATGCTCATTTGAATAAATACACTCATTCATTCAACGAATATCTCCTGTCGTGACGTCACGAAGTTCATATCCAGACCTGTTTAACTTGGAGACGGACTTGTTTATTTTCGGTAACATAACTATGACGTCATGTAGAGATGTAAGATCCAATTTAAATTTGAACACGCGTACAACTTCAATTATATAACTGCAGACACATTATAGTTCAAATTGTCACTAATAGATCCGATAAACTATTATGAAAAACAATCCTATGTCTACTGGTAGTTACCAAAGCTCTTCTAAGATTTCCAACTCCCTTCTTTCTCCTAAACCCAAGATCGCGGGTTCGATCCTTGCCAAGGTCGATGCACTTTTTCGGCCGTAAAAATCCTAAGTATGGCTTCCTTCGGAAAGGAAGTAAAGCCGTGGGTCCCGTGTCGTACATTTACGGCACGAAAAAGAACCTCAAGTCTGAAAGTAGAGGCCTCTGGGTAACATTTATCGGCCGTTTCACGGGACGCTGAATGGGACGCTGATGATCTGAGATGTTAAAGAGCATTCATAAATAAATCATATAAACAACTCCTTTCTTGTCCTTCATTTTCTGCGTTCTGTCTTTTTGCTTTAGTTAGAAAACGTAGTATTTAGATAGTAAAAGTGCGCACGTTGAGTTATTTCAAAGCAATAGTTAATGGAGTCTGTGGTTAAAGATGCTAAACGCAATGCTGACGAGAGAACTCGGCAGCAGAGCGGCGACCCGTGTGTTTAACCCGTTTAGAAAGCTATTTCCATTGCAAAGCGCTCAATTCCATTAGCGGGTTTAAGGGGAGAGCGCGTTTCGCCAAACCGTGAATCTAATCTCGCATTGCAAATAGTCCATTAGCCTTTCGAAACGCAGTATTTCTATTAATATAAGTAAAACGCACTCTAAATATATCTTCATGGTTCACAACATTCGAACAGTGCTAAACTCAGCAATCCGGCTACAACCATTGAAATTCCCAATGCACTATTTATAATAATACATACGTTTTTAGAGTATCACATTGTTTTTAATGTTCAGCCAGAGCGCTTGCTCCTGTGTACTCACTATAACACGTCCGTAACTGAAACTACTATACTCAAATTTGTACAACTACAATCAAATTATATGCCTTGCCACAATTAGTTCTCTTGCATCCTCTTAGAATATGACATTTAAAATGTGCGTACATTTCTGTCTGTGTTATGTTTTAATTCTTGTAAAATGTGAGTATTAATTTCATACATTTATTTATTATTATTTGTTACACATAATTCCACAAATTCAATCATTCAATGATACACGCGTTTAAAAGTCTTAATAACTTCCTTCCGTTTTCGCCGAAAAAGATTCATGTAGAAATGTTTGATGCCTTACTTCGATTACTGTAACTTTTTCTTTACTGACTTCAGTGTCTACTTAACGCAGAAATTTTAACGAGTCCACGTTTGCATGCGTTACATTTGAAACATTTGCGAACACCATCTCTCGAAATATTATCCTTGCTCGGTCTAGTGGTAACCTCGTGCATCCAAGATAGCGGGCTCAATCCCGGCCAGTTGATGGAATTTTTCAGGCGTGAAAATCCTAAGCATGGCTTCTTTCGGAAGGGAAGTAAAGCCGTGAGTCCCGTGCCGGATATTTACGGCACGTTAAAGAACCTCAAGCCTCTGAGCAAAATTTATCAGCTGTTTCACCTCCTGAATTGAATGGAACCCTGACTACTTATGATGTTAGAGAGCGTCCGCAAATAAACTAAATCAACAAATCCATCTTAAGGAACGAAGAACTTTTCACTCTCTCACCGTACTTTATCAAATCCTTCACATTTCCACCCCAAGTTACCTAGTATCCGTTTTCATAAACAATCCTCACATCATAGCCTCGATACAAGATTACATCACTCTTTACTATCGATACAATTACAACAAGCAATTTTGGAATACCTTACCTTGCAATATCAGGTACTGTCAAACTATTTCACAGTTTAAAACTAAATTAAAACAACATTTACGTGTAATATTTTATAAGTTAAACAGTGATTGTAGCTTTTTCATTCAAATTTTAATTATTATTTTTTTAATGTACGTATTTATTTATCTGCTTCATATGTCTTTGCTGTAGGTTTATAATTTTAATATTATGTATAAAGTAATTCTTTCAGATTTATTATGTTAATAGCAATCGTCCATATTTTTATTAATTGTTAGGGTACCTAAAATTACTTTGCAATGGATTTACTTATAAATTGTTCAATTTAAAATTTTATCAACATTATTGTGTTATTTTGTACAACGTGTAATGTGAATATACTGGCAGGAGAAAGACCTGATGGTCTCATTGTTAGTATTACCAATTTAAATAAATTAATAATCTAATCTAATTTAATAAATAAATGTCATAGACTGTGAGATCATGCAGACGTGCTTTTGATTTGTTTTATTAAAGGATGCTCCTTTAACATCTCAGGTCGTTAGCGTCCCGTTCAATTCAGTGTGTGAAACGGCCGATAAATTTTGCTCAGAGGCCTCTTCTTTCAGGTTTGAGGTTTTTTCGTGCCGTACATCTACGACACGGGACGCATGGCTTTACCTCCCTTTCGAAGGAAGTCATACTTAAAATATTTACGCCCGAAAAAATCATCTACTCTGGCCGGGTTCGAACACACAATATTATTGTCTAGGAAACAAGTATAGTTGCCACTATACCACCAGGACTGAATCCAGACGTGTGGGCCATAATACTCTAAACTAGCTCTCCCCTCAAACTTTTTATGAATGAAATTTAATAGCTCTATGGTTGTGTGCACTGTGGCAGAATCTTGTTGTAAATACTAAAATCAATAACAAATGGCAATCAATTGCATAACAATTGTGTGAGTTTTTTATTCATGCACCTTTCTGCACGTTTCCTCGTTAAAGAAGAAACCATAAGCGCAAAACCATAGCCCAGTTTTCTCGTCATCTAAGTGAGTTATGGTATAAAAGATGGGTGCTTTGTGCTATAATACCTACCTGTTATTTTGCGACGCAACATTGCATGTAAATGAAACTACGTTTCATCAGAGAAAGATATTTAGTGCGGATCAAATAATCTATCATTAATATATCTAAAACTGAGCGGGTTGGTTCAGGCGGTAAACCTTGGAACTGACATTCAGGAGGTTCCGGGTTCAAATCCCTTAGCTGGCCATCTCGATTTAGGTTTTTTTTTGTGATTTTTTCTGGTGCTTACCTACGGGAATGTTTGGATGCATAATTAAATAATACGAATTTCATATCATTTCTGTTACAGGGTCGAAAGTGCCAAGGCGAAGGGGGTTGGGTTGGAGCGGTAAGACGGTTGCTTGCAATTTTGAACGTTCTACCTCGACGTCTGGCAAGGAAACGCCTATCATATAACTCGGTATGGAGCTGTAAAGGACCTGATAAAGTAAGGTTAAGGAACCTGTTGTGATTACTTCACCTTATCTTTCCTTCCGAAGGTTCCCTCACTGGGGGCGTGGTACAAAGAGCCAGGCCTTAAGCATGCCCCAAATATTCTCTTTCCACCCTAGCAATCAAACTGAAACTATTAGCATTGTAATGATGCTCAGGTTTGCACAATTACAATCAAAATAATCAAGTATGATATCACAGAGTGCTCCTGCATTCACATATTTTAGCATCATCTTAGGATATCCGAATTTGTGTTTCTGTCTTGAATTTTGTTTTAGTTGTTTTAATATATTAGTTGTGTATATTTTATTTATTATTACAATTATCTATAAATAAAAGGCATATGCTATAAAATCAAGCAAGCTATAATTCCCTACTAATTGTCCTTTCCTCAAGCAATGAAATTTAATAGCTTACAGCAGATGCTGGCTGGAAATGCCCAAATTGAAAATAAATATCAGACAATTGCACAAATAATGATACAAGTATATTATTTATGTGGTTTTTTGTACATCATTGTTCATAAAAAATGAAACCACAAATATAGAACAATAACCTGGGTTTCTCGTCATCTATATGAGATTTGTGTACAAAATTTGATTTCTCTGTGCTTTAATATGTTATTTTGCAACGCAACATGGCCATAATGGAACCTTCCTCACAGAGGGAGATTTAGAGTGGACTAATTACGCCATCATTAACATACCTCAAAATCCAATTATTCTCGTTAACGCGAGGTAGCAATTCGTGGACAACTACCACGCTCTTTTATTGTTTCAATTTTAATAGGTTAGTTACTGTTCATATCTTAATACATAGTTTATATAACTTACTTAGTACTTGTGCTTAAAATATCTTGAGAAGCTGGTACAAGCTGTTTCTCTATATGTATACAAACGTGAAATAATTTGTATTGAAAGTCGGAAACATGCATAATGTGTGTGTGCAGCAAGTGCAGATTTCTCGTAAATTTCGGCAGCCTATAATTAAGGTTTGTTTTGATGTTTAGAGTTTCCGTCCACGCGTTGGTACGCGTAGAGGTTAGCTGACCATATGCCATTAAGTTTTGCGTGCATAACTTTATAGCCTTTTCAACTCCATGACCTGGCCCTCTTCTGATTTTGCCTTTTGGGGTGCAATAAAAGATAAAGCGCTGGACAGCACCAAGCGTCCTAAAATATTGCATACATATAATAACTTCTAGGAGAATACACTTATTCCCCTAGCAAAGCAATGCGAAACATTCTATACATACGTCAAAATCGTACTGAAAAGAACGTGGCTTCAGCGGGTCGCGCGACGTAATGGTGTCATATAAGACAGAGCAAGTTCTAAGGAGCAGCCCATAGAAACATGATTTACAGTCCCGCTTAAAGTTTAGAAAATTAAATTATCAAAAAATATGTTCGGTTCAATTAATTTCTCAAAAAAAAAAAAAAAAAAAAGATTTAACTTTCGCTTTTCATTTCCATAATATCTTTAGGAAGGCTACCTTCATGTGTACATGTTTAGAGCTTTACAAATATGAAGAAAGATGTTTACAGATATATGAATGGAAACGTATTACATATTATTTATAATTACACTGGTTTTATAATTTCTAACCAGACAACAAATTGCTTCTAGTTTCGCGCACTTTGACTAGGAAAATTCCTATATTCAAACAAATGTAGTGGTTTGCAAACAGACCCCAGCATGCCAGTCGACCTCTAATTACATCAAAAAGTTTTCTGGAAAGGGTATTTTTTGGGGGTCAGGTTTTCCCAGTGGGTACATTCTATCAGAATACACACACATTCCTCCTACCCTCCACAAAATGGGGAGATTCTCCTACCAAAATTCCGTTATTTTTAGCCATCCAATCTCCCAATCTAAACCAGACCAATGATATCAGCTTGCTCTCTAAAACGAATATGTTACTTTCTGCCTTGATTTTCTGCCTGCTGATAGCTTCTAGCCTTGTTTTAATCTTCTTGCATACATTTGTATTATTTTCATTGCCCCGTTGCCATATTGAATCCAGGCTAATTCCTCTGAGTGCTCTTTCTACCTCTGCAGTCCAAAGCGTTAGTGTTATATTTTGCAACATGTGTTTATAGCATTTAGCGTGAAATGTTGACTGGTCTCCCTGGATTAGTCTCAGCCAGTATTTCACCGTCCTTGTTTTACTATTAACTCATCTTATATAAAACACTAAAAATGTGTAGAGAAGAGAAACTATAATTAAATATGCGACAAGGCAGGAAGGAAAGGACCTGGCATGGTTTAGAACAGGAGAAATATATTTAAGTGGAATAAAAATGTATATATTAAGGGGATATGTCCTATGTGTAAAGAACCAGATAGTACTTGGCATTGCATATTAGACGGTAAGCAAACCAAGTTTGGAGGGAACAGTTTCTATTACGAAAATGGGAAAATATCTAAATGAAATAAGAGGCAGAAGAATTTTAAATCTAAAATGAGTCGAAAATAATAAGGAACTTGGAAAATACATAGGCAAGGTGAAAAATAGTTATGGAAGGTGGGTAAGATAAATAGAAACAACAATGCTGGTAACTGCACTATTTAGAAGTGAATATAGATCTTCATTACATACTGAACCTAGGGCCAATTGTAATGGGATACGGAAGAAGTGCAGCTCCATAAAGTGAGGGAGAGAAATGGGAAATTTAAAAATTTTTTCATAGTAGTAAGTTTACATATATTGATAATGGAAAGAAAAACTATTTCCTTTGATTTCAATATGTTTATTGTTTGTGAAATTGTATGAAATTGGTTTCATTTATATGTTAAAATATTTTATTTTCATACAAATTATAAATTGCAAGAAATAAAAAGTAATATTAATTTTGTTTATATTTACGAGAGCTAGTTTCATACTTACGCAATTATGGTGACAGAATTTTTGTTTATTATGTGCCAAATTGAACTTCATCACTTGAATGAAACAATTACATAAAAGTGAATAATTGTAATGTTAGTTCTCTTTTTTTGAAAAAATTTGAAATTGAATTGTTCTAAATTTTAATAAAATTATGTAAGGATATTAAGATCAATAAATTCATTAATTCATTAACTGTATCTTCATAACAACCCACTCCCTTCATGACCCTTAAGTATGGCCTTCCTTTGGAGAGCTAGAGAATTATTTTCCATAAATCCATTTAACTTTTGTTTACATGTTCAGCTCTTCCCCATCCCATATTTCACTTCCATATAGCAGAACAAACTTAATCATAGCATTGTACATAAGCATGTATGGTCTACGACCCATGCATAAAATATATTTCTAATGGGTGCATAGAATTTTATAACAATAAAGATACACCTACTACTTAAATCATTTAAGATACTCTTCAATAAATTACAAATAAACCCCCTTCAATAGTGAATGTACTTTTAAGTAGAATATAATATAGCTAAGGAGAGAATTAAGTAATGAAAGGTTTCTGTAAATGATTTTCTTTGTGGTAATTTAAACATTCAAACTAATACACGTGGAATTTGATTGTAATTCACCACTGCCTGTACATTGCAAGTGAGAGATACAGCTCTTAAAACTTTTTATTTTCTCGCGTTCATTTCATTGATACCTTGTAATAATCTTCAGTTCACTTGGGATTTATAAAGTTCCACCGAGGAAAAAACAGCATCGTTTTAATAAACCTTCCAAATTAAAATATCTATAAGTTTCCAACTGCTACCTGTAACAATACATTTTAGGGTCTTCCAGGCTTGAAGGTGGGAAAAGCAGCGCCTTGCGGCAGAATAAACCCGGGGTGCACAAATTTATTGCAGCTATTACTAATGCTAAATATACAGTGAGGTAATTTGAGTTTCTCACCTGAGCACATCTCTTTACTGAAGAAGTGGTTCCGTTGCAACCGTAAAAAAGAAGATAAGAGCCGTAGGGCGTAAAGTTAGTATTTTTATTTTAGTATCCATTTTTCACTGAAGGCATATATTGATGCTGCATTTAAAGGAGATAACAGCATGCATTAGCCTATGTTTTAAGAAATATTGAAAATGATGCCCCTCAGCGACAATACATTGCCGGCCTCTCGTAGGAAATTTCTGTATTTCGTCTAACTTTCCTTACGTAAGAACACGACGATTAGGAACACGTTTCTTGTCATTGAGAAATCGTGTTTCTCCTAACTTTTTACTAAGTTCTCTACCTGAAACACGATTGTCAGGATACTTTCTTGCAAATCACGTTACCACTTCTCCGCAAGAATCCGTTTTCACATATGTACAGCACATAAAAAACCCTTTCTTCGACTATTTATGTAGTTGCATAACTAAAAGTGAAATTTGTATATAATTTACACAAAATGAAAGCACATAGTAAAACACAAGCACACAACCATTCGCTCACAAATCCTCCCTCAAAGTAATTACTATCTGCTACATGCACATGCAGCATACAATCTTGACTACTGGCTTCTCCCAGTATGCAGCCTAGCTCCGCTGGTCTGTAACTCAATTAACTTCATTGTAGAGTCCTAACTTCTAGAATCTTAATAACTAAAATAAAATAAACTCATGCGTGTAAAGTTGGACATACACAACAGAAAGAAATAAGAGAGCATTTAATACAAATATTGTACTAACGTACCTATCTGCACAAAAAATGAATTCTCCTTGTTTTCATGGCAACAAACTTATGGACGATAATTTGTTTAAGTCTGAAATATGCAGAATAAAGTCTATAGAATGTATACTTTCTGTGTTTGGAAATTAACTGAAATTAATACCGGAGATGATCTACCCAGTTTTTAAATTTTAATTTTCTCTTCTAATTTCCTATAAAAAGGTTTATTTGTTTATTTTTATTTTAATTATTTAAGAGCTTACATAACAAAAGATTGCAACAAGAACATTGTATCTCCGAAAGTGCAAAACCTCGTGTACGGATGCAAATTCAGTTCTTTATGTACTTATACATTGAACTTTTGTTATCTATAAAATAATAATGTAAATGCAGAAAAATCTCAAAACTATTGTATTAAATACACGTGTGCAAAACAATAAGCTATATATCACGTGAAAGCAATAATAGTAAAAATTGTTCGAGTAAAAATTAAGCATACAAATCAAATTTGCAAAAGTAGGTATTATTTCTAGTTTACAGATATTTAATATACGGTTTAATAAAAAATCTACAGAAATATATATATATATATATATATATATATATATATAAAATCAATTTGAAGCGTCAATGTGTGTATGTGGTATGTGTATGGAGCGTCGCATAAACTTGTGTAGGAAATTACCTTCAAACTTTATTACAAACAGTAATTTATAATTAGATAAACGATTTTTTAATATATTTGAGTTCAGCTGATCCAAAACTGGATGAGTTTTAATTTGCGCATTGTATATTTTAGGCCTAAAACATCTGTTATGTAAATATCCTGCAGTAATATGGCATATGGATTCACAATTCAGTAATTACAAATTAATTAGGAAGTGGTTTAGAATGTACGTTTGATGCAGCGTTCATTTTCTTTTTATACAATTAACTGAAAAGCAAATAAAGTAATTATTTCATGAATTCACACGAAAGTGCACTAGCCTGCCTTCCAGAAACTAGCGAAACGACTGAATATCGCTGCTGTATAGTGTCTGCGTGAGAGAATTGTCACTTCAAACATAGTAAATTTAAATAACTAATAGATTTCCCATATTTAATATATACGACTTTGTTGCCATTAATAAAGTGTTTTACTAAAACTATATATTAGTTTTACTTTAAATAGTTTCTTTTAACATTTTAACACATCAACAATCAACAGCATAAAACTGTAGGCAAACTTTCCTGGGCACATGTGGTGTATACATATAATACCTCTTATGGCCATATGACTCCTCCTATGTTTGCTGTCAATTTTCTGAACAAAACAATACTTTTTATTATTACATCTACGAATATTACAAGAAGATATCGCACTAATAAATATATTGAATACAATATCCATAATCAAATAAATTAAATTAACTGCATTGATTACATTGAGGTAAATACAGAACACATTCAGACTATTTAATAAGAACATTATATAGCATACATCATAATATAACAATGAAATCTAATAAGCACAACAACAATGACCTAAAAGCATAATAATTTAATGCACTATACTATACTCTAACAGACCGAAATCTTAACACCTACTTTTTAACCATACAGGAAGAATTGACTTGGGCCAGAGAAATTATCGAATGAAGAGTTTATATGTGCTATAAACGTGAATTATGTACAGTTCGAAAGACTTTTTTTCTGAAGGAATAAAATACTGGAACCACGCTGGAGAAAATCGTTATTGAACTCATAGGAGATTATGTTGAGCAATACATTTTTTTTTCCAAAAATATCAACTACTATGTTTTTATCAGTCTTATCAGTCCGTCCTTACATCCTACAATGTTATGTTTTCCTGAAGGCTGTTATTATATTTTCCTATGGCATTAGCACAAATAATTATTTTTACCTAAATCATTAATTTATTCAGATTTCCGCAAACCTACTGAGACATTTGCAATCCAAGTCCCCAAAAGATAATAAGCGAACCTATAATCTTCAGGCGCAAGATAATGTCCGCTACAGACAATTTTATGCATTAAAAGTTATAATAAATTTTTAAAATTATGGAGATAGTGCAAAGAGGTTGCTGTGGTGGAGAAACTGCTTCAGAACTCTCAGAAAAGAAGAAAAAAGTTCCTCAGCTTACGATCTTCTGCAGTCAACACGTTAAAGGTTTAAAACGAAACTGGACTGAAATTCCAAAACTTTTACTCTTTCGACAGAGAGCTTTATTCCGTTCAGTATTTCTGCTCCTTTCTTTCTTTGTTTCTTTAAAACAAAGTTTACACGTGCAACTTATTTTCAGACTTTTGGATCTCATAATATTTAACTTTCAGAGTTATAAGAAAGTAGGAAGAGACATAAATAGTGTTTGACTTCCAGCCTTGGAGTAAAGCGATTTGGAAGCCCTAGCAAGTCCCTTATTCACAAAGGATTGCCAAAGCGAAGGTATGTTGACTCTGTATAACAAAAACGGCAATTATGGAATCTGTCTTATATGTGAGTTTTTCTTTTGATGACCAGAGTAAAAACTGCACAGGATTCTAGTTTAACTTTATAGAATAATCATAAATAGCAGACAAAAACTGACAAGTGGCTGAACTGCGATCAGCAAAGCGGCTTAATACGTTATCAGCGTGTTAAAACATGTTACGCATGCTCTTTAAAATAGAAAAAGACACTATGCAGCAAAAGGGGCAGTATCAATATCCATCTTCAAGTAAAGTATGCGATTATCAATGGTATCTAAAGAGCGATCATGCTTGTTTGAGATCATAACTTTACTCAACCTCATCCAACCGCAACGGATGATCGAGGTCGTTAAGGTACGGACTCGTGAGCGGAAGGTCGGAGCTTCGATTCCCACCAGGACCGTCCTCCCTGACTGAGGGTTTTCCCCAGTCCTCATAAATGGCAAATGCCGGAGAGGTACCTTAAACTTAGATCTGAAACGTTTCCTTCCTTAAAAACTCCTTTCCCAATATATCATTTCAGGCGGTGAGCACTGTGGTGCCTCAGTGTTAAAAACGTCGTTAAACACTATTCTAAAAAACCTCATTTTTAAATGATTTTTCTCAAATTAATCCCGAATGGATGCAATGCACCCGCCTCAGAATTTCTGCCAGCCTTCAAAGTCATGCTGAAAACCATTTTTGACAGGTTTTTCAGAATCTCTTCCCCAGCCTTCACCACTGCTTTTGATGAAGGAAAATGCCTTCCACGAAGGTTTCAATTTGAGCAAGTCACATAGAGTTAAATCTGGAATAAAGGGAGAGTAAGGGACACACTTTACATTTATTTTTGTGAGATATTCAGCAACATTTGTGATTTGCGGCCACGCATTATCGTGGTGCAACATTCGTGGCCTTTGTGTGTCATACGCCTTGCAGAGTTTTCAGGAAATATCTCTAGTATTGCCCAGTTACGTTTGTGTACAGGCTGGTAAATCATGTCTTGAATAGATGACGATAACTTTCCCAGCAGAATAAACCGCACACTTTTTTGTGTTTGTGATGATAGAAATTTCCACAGAGCGCTTTGCTGTTTGCGCTCAGGGTCGAAATGATGTAACTAAGTTTCATCAGAAGTGATTACCTTTGAAAGAAACGCCTCATCTTCCTTTAACTACATGCAAAACTGCTTGCAGTAGCTTTGGAACCCACCATGCACAAACATGTCTAAAGTGCAACTGTGTGCTTAAAGTGCTTAGTGAGCATGTTCTTAATGTTATCTGACAAACCTCTTTCACAATGATTGCAGCGGTATTAGTTTTCCTCCGTTAGAGCGTCGGATGCACCTTTCTTTGAAAGTGACACTTCCCTCTTTAAACATTTTAAACTACCTTCAAGCATACTACAGGGAAGAACAAACTCTCCATAGGCCTCCTGTGAAATTGCATTGGCCTCCACTAAATATTTGTTGATGTGAAAGCAAAATTTCAAAACAGCATTTCGTTCGTCGCGTATCACGATCAGTGTTTATTGAACTGTTCTCGTTAGAGTAAAGTTTTTTTTTTTTTTTTTTTTTACTTCAAGGAGAGCAAGAACGGAGACAAAAGTCATAACGAATAACTGAAATGGTACCTGATTAAACTACTTTAAAATATGTAAGTTTATAGTTCACTTTTATTCTTTCGTTTCTGCATTGTAACAATTTCCTTTTATAAACAATAGATATACTGTGACAGTGGCATTACATTCTTACTCTATTAGATAGAAAATTAAGTAAGCCCATGTTATTTATTTAAGTAGTAGTAAATGTATTTATTTACAAAATATATTTGTTACAATCTAGCTCTACCGCCACGGGTGGCCGAGGTCGTTAAGGCACGGACTCGTGAGCGGGAGGTCCGCGGTTCGAATCCCGCCAGGACCGTCCTCCCTGACTGGGGTTTTTTCCAGGTTTTCCTCAGTCTTCATAACTGGCAAATGCCGGGGAGGTACCTAAACTTAGGCCTGGAACGCTTCCTTCCTTAAAAAAAAAAAAATCCTTTCCCAATTTATCATTTCATCTCGTGTATCATCAGTGTCCACCGCCTGTGGTGCCTCAGTAGTAAAAACGGGCGTTAAACACTACTCAAAAAAAAAAAAAAAAAAAAAAACAATCTAGCTCATTCATTTCGCATGGGTCCCAGGACGTACGTGCTTTTCGAATACACTAGAAAATACTTGAAATTGACAAACCAGTATTTAATTCTTAAGAGACAAACAGTATTATAACAATGAAATAAATAAATATTTGAAATATATAATAAACTTTTCCCGAAATATATAAATAAAAACAGTACAAAAGTGAATAGGTTAAGCTTTCGCAAATGTATGTACAAATAATTCCCAAAATATTATGTTTTATGTTACCCTTCCCCCCTTACTCCCGGTTGTCAGCCTTTACGATCTGAGCTGTCTCACTTTGTTTAGAAATGTACATACTCCCTCCTCCCCTCCCCTCCCCCTCCTTCCTATCTGCAACAGTCCAGCACAGTCACTGCCCTCTCAATATGACAATAGTCAAACAGAGGTTTTCCTGCTTACTGCCTTTGTGGAAGCGTAGTGTACTATCTATTATTCCATTTAGAGGAAAATCGAGCAGAGAGGAATAATGCCAGCGAAGGAGAATACCGTTCCAATGTGATTAACAAAATATTTGCGTGGGATGATATCTCAAGTTAATTTACTCTGATTTCTAGACCAAAAAAACATAAGAAAAGTTTATCTCAAGCTACTTGCAACTAGTCTAGTAGGCACTTGTACGAGTATATCGGACAGCCTTTCTAAAAGCGGCAAACTAGGCCGCAAAACGAACAAAGAAAATGAAGATATCGCGGCTCGTTGACCAGCTTAATTTTCCAACCGGCCACACAATGGACGAAGAAGATTATAGCGAAGACTTGTTAGAACAATAGAGCTGACCCTGAAATAAGTTTGCACATTACTGGCTGCCCCTTTGAAGCGACATTTTGCCCGGATAGAATCTGCTCCTGATACTGACGTAGATGATTTCGTTCTCATCCCTCGAGTGGTTTCAGCTCCCGCTTGAGGCAAATCTGCAAGAGATGAGTTTCGTTCGTGGGCGTCTTCTTGTGAAGGATAAGTTTCAAGGTTGATTGCGTGCTACAGAATTCCTAGTTAAAGTTTCCATGGAAACAAGAGGCAAAGAAATATCGGGGAAAAAATAAACGCGGTTGTAGTTAGAGGGCAGGATGGGTTCTGCTAAACAATTGATTCGTATGCCTGTTGAAACAAACAGTAAAAGAGTTTCTTTCATTCCTTAAAACAGGAAATAAAACACACCTCAACTTTCAGTTCATTTCAAAGACAACATATTCATTTATATATTTTCTTCCATTATATCAGTCTAATAATAATTGCACAAAATTAAATTACAATAGGATAATAAATAACATAGTAGTAATAAGTGTACTTATTTCAATAATGGCTTACCATAAACTTAAATTAAATAATTATACAGAGCAAGGGTCTAGTCAGAGCGTTCGTGCTCCTACTTATACTTAAGAAAGGTTGAGAAAAAAACAGAAATGCATATATACAAACACTTAGTCATGCACTAAAATATTTCGGAAATATCCCCCTTCCCATGTCATGACGGGAAAAAATGATGTAATTAAAAACATCTTCATTTATCATTACAGGACATTAAACAAGAGAAATACACATTTCAATACATGCATGTATATAAGCAATAATAAATAAAAAAATAACATAAGTGCATTTAAAATATATGATATGTCTTCTCTAGTCAGAGATTTTCCTTTCTTCCCCTTATCTTGTTAATAAATTTACATAGTTCTTGCCAATTATTTTTATCCAATACCTAATTTAGACATGCCGCCCACTTCCTCTCTCCCTCACAAAGTTTTCGGAGAGAGTCTGCAACCTTCAGCACTCTGTAGCTTCACATTCTGCAAGAATATGTACCTGAGTTTCCTTTTTGCCAAGACGCATTATCTCGACTATTTCATCCGTCGTTTTCTGCGCTTTCATCTCGCAAGGAGCAGCCAGACCATTGCAGTTCTGTCTTCTCCTGTCATTACACTTATATATGTTCCCCTCTCCCATGCTCCTTTTAGTTGTGATTGTAATTCCAACGACATTGTTAGAACACTGAGCTTACACTGAGCGCCTATAAATATCTATTAATCTCCTAATTTTCGTCCAAGCATTTATTCTATTTCTAATTCCCACCTCCCACACTCACCCTACTTCTATTCCTTCCAAATCCATATTTTTGGTAGAGCGCAGTTTCCAGTTCCCAGGTTTTTCAATTGTTCTTTATAGCAAATGAATTTTAACTTTGTGTCTGCCCCACTTATTAAGTCTAACCAGGTATTTAATCGACACGATTTTATAAAATATTGTGCCACAAATACTGCCGAACTCTTTTCCCAACCCTTAGAATTCTTTTCAGGAAAATAGTCTGAATTTGTCGTAGATTTCCGCTCGTCCCCACCCCCATATTTGTTGTCGCTCTTATTTTTGCATTGTACATTTGTTGTAAAGTGCTGACAGGCATTTCTGGGACTCTGTGAATAAATGTACTAGTAAAGCATTCATAATGAAAATACTAACGTAAAAATAATAGTAATTGTACAAGGCAACTGACATAATCATGAGTAACTCATGAGAGTGGAAATAAATCTCTAGTAAAACATAAAGAATAAAAAAACATTAATCTTATTATGGAGGGGAAAGAAAAATTAATAACTAGGCTTGTAATCTTCATGATTGATCTGTGGGTACAGGTTAACTACCCCTCTGACGAAATGCGCGTGCGTATAACTGAGTAGACAGGAGTAAACAACAGTATGATACGATTGTTCATCATTACGACACAGTTTCAATAATATTTTGAATTTAACTAATAACTTTGACGATAGTACATATTCAGTAATTAAGATTGTAAACTGTCTCATAACAGAAGAATTCTATGATGATTTACAGTTCAAATAGAATATCTTTGCACACGCTTTGTAGCAGTTTTATTATCAGACCCATTCAAGGGTTCAATTTGCAACTTTTTTGGGTGTGGATATATTTTCGTACAAAGTCTATGCTCCGACTTATTGTTTCCTTTCAAAAAAATTATATCAGGGTTTTCACTTTTTATTAGTGTCCCTCACGGGACACAGTGAGGGTATTTTTCTTTGAAAAGGTCATATGACGTAACATTGCACTAAGTATTTCTACCTATAATTTATTTTACACATTCCATCGCAGGTGGTGACCTTGATCGACACTGGATTACCTTAAAATCCTCTTGACCCATACGGAGGTAGGTATTAAAATTTTATCTTGAGCTTAAAAATTATCTATAGCTGCCTTCGCGTTCTTAGAATTGTCACTAGCACTACAATACGCCAAATCTCATTTGGAACACCACTGCTGACTGTTGCGATGTAATGAATTGTGTTTAAATGAATTATTTATCTGGGACTGTCCATTACTTGATGCCGAGCGTCCTCAGCCCGAGACAAGTGGCATGGAGAATGCCTGCCGAGTAGCTGACTTAGTCCAAAAAGAGCTCCGAAATGAGGCGAGCTACCCCAATATATATACTTACGAAAAATCGTTTCCAGGAAGTTTTCTGACGCTGACGAGGTTCCCAAATGTACGCATACACTATCCGCGATACTTAAACATTTTACAATATAAAGAAAAGATTGGCCAACTCTTAACTAAATTACCTCATGGCGCGAAATGACCGCCACCTGTCACGATCGTAGTTCAAGTCACAATTGTTCTCCTCTGGCAGCATGGTTTATTAAAAACACCCAAGATTCATTTTTCGCTTTTACCGTTTCCTCATCTTAACAAACTTTTCTTTTTAGCATTGAATTATACCATTACATTAGAATTATTACATAAAATATTAACAATACTACAATATAAGCATATAATCGAGTTCTAACTGTTTAAAATCGCAGTAAATGCTACAAAAATATTACTATTTATCTTTACACTCGATTAAATACTACATAGATCACAAAAAATGATTACGTTAATGTTAGCATTCTAAACCAATGAAACATTTAGAAACATAAAATCTTCAGATGCACGAAGTTCTAAAACTAGTGGATGAAATTAGACACTAGTTACTCGTTACCAAACGCGTGGGAAAAAATAGTAAACACTATTCTGAGAGAGAGAGAGAGAGAGAGAGAGAGAGAGAGTGATTATTCAGGTGCATGTGAAGTGAGGAATGTGATACTAAGTAGTAAAACAGAAATAACCGCCACTGACATTTCTCACCCACAGAATTACGTTATTTTCGTTTTGCTTGTATCGCCTCTTGCGATGTGGTGCGGAGTTTTTCTCGAAATTGAATTTTTTTCGTGAAAATCGTGAAGGAAAGTAGGAACACCTAACTGACGAATAATTTTGTGACAAATATTAAACACACAACTCAAAGAAAGTATTTTTATGATGAATAGAATAAGAAAATGCTTTCAAATATATCGTTGTTATAATATATACATATAATTTTATATTTAATTTATATCGATCTGAAGGAGGGTATGCAAGGGCACGGCTTGAATAACTTGCAAGTTTTCAAATAGAGAAAGTCTTATGACTGGAATTAACTTAAAGATCCAGCTGTGATCTCATGATATAGTTTTATATATATGTAATATAAAATAAAAATAAAAATAAAGTAACACTACTGACAATGTAACAAATTAACAGTAATAGTAAAAGTATATATATATATGCATAGTATATAAAGCAATATTTTTTGATATGGGTAAAAAGTTAACCCGGAATTTCGAAATGAGTATGCGGAATATACTTTTTGTACCAAAAGCGAACAATATGCACTGAAGTATGTAAATTGAGTATCTTTTATGCTGCACTATATCAAAATTTGGAGCTAAGAGTTGCTTGTTTGAGCACTATTTGTTCCACCGTTATTATAGATGGCAATGCATATACACATACGTAGCTGATTGAAGATTCCTTAGAAAATAAAGTGAAAATTGCTAAAAAAAAAAAAAAAAAAAAATGTTGTATACAGATATACTTTTGTTTTTGGAGCAGTGGAATAATGAATGTGATGAACATGAAAGATATGTGTAAGAGTCCTTCCCACCAGGGAGTAAGATTAATCAATTTACAGACTTTTAAATTGAAAAACAACTGTATGATGTATCAGATTGGTAATTATTAAAGTCACTACATTGCTCAATTACAAAGGTTCAATTTAATTGTAGTATAGTACTTATATTATTATTTTGCAAAATCTGATTTCTTATTAATATTAACTAGGAATAGTAAGCAGTTCATGGCCTATAGTAATACTATTTTCATAGTTAGCCATGCATTGATAAAGTTGAAATATAGTGTCCTTGTAATGATGCTGCTATGAGAAAGTTAACGTATTTGCATCCGAAAATGAATCATACTAATGTTTTTTTTTTTAGTATGCGTGCTGGAAAACCCAACTTTCAAAACTATAAGTGTATTTTATATATAGGCACCAAAAATGTTTTAAACCATAACTAAGCCACATTTGTAGATTTTGAAAACATTCTTACAAAGATATGAAGCAGAAAATTTGTTTGAAATTAGAATGCAGAAAATGAAACAATGCATATATTTTTTGATCCCTGAAGGTGTAATGTACGTCCTTAAATGTTCAGAGAAAGTGTACAGGTAAAAATAAAAACAAATGTATAATTATTTAAAACGTAACTTCGTTAAAAGCCAGCATCATTATTAACGTAAAACATGTGCCCAATAAAAAGCCTTCATTTCAAAAACTCGAGAACCAATTATACTACAAATTGGACCGATTGCAGATCATTACATTTAGCTCGATATTATATGTGTTCACTATAATGTACCCCAGGTTTAGGCGTGCATTTATAATATTAAGATTCGTTTACATTCCATTGGGTTCGTGATCAATATACTGGGTGCGGAAAAACAGTGTGCAGAAAATTGTACAGTAAAAAGGCAGTAACAAACTAAACATTTTGAGGATGATTCACAGAAGATTTTCTACTGTTCGATATGTGTCAACATTAAATCCGCCATATTAGAGTTTCAGATTGTGAAACTTGGTTGTGGCGTGCAAAATGTAAACAAAATGCAGTCGTGTAAAGTACTAGTCACTTTCGCTAGGTGTGTCTGATGTTCAATGTAGCATTTGGGTTTTGAAGATACGGAGTGCAGAACGCTAGTCTTGAAATTAGGCGAAACTTATGATTCCAACATGACGGCGCTCCTGGACATTTTCACTTGCAGCTCAAAACAGAACAATTAGTGACAGTTAGATCGGGTGCGGTGGCCTCCAAGGTACATCAATTAAGTACGTGCATGTAATATTTAGTTTCTCATTGTGTATCAGTACTCATTAGTAGAGACAATACGTACACAGTGAGTTACATTTATTTTTCCCTGGCAAATGAAGATGTTTCATAACATCAAATTTCAATTATACCGCATCTGCGACTCGAAGTTCCTAATCTCAAAATGCTTAGTTTGGTGCTGCCTTTATACTCTACAATTTTATGCACATTGTTTTTTCTGTATTATATATAATTTAACTAAAATAACAACAGCCAGATAAGCAGAAAAGGACAAAACACTTAGAGATTCACATCTTTAGCCAATAATTCGATCAGATGGTGTTTTTCTACGGCAAGAGCTATTAGAAATATTGCGATACTAAATCTGTGACTTTCTAAGTGTTTTATTCTTTTCGGCTTATCTATTTATTTTTATTTTAGTTACATTTTTCATTGTGTTATTTTATTTTTCATATATTTAATGCAGAACGTGGAACAAATCAAAATGTACACAGATAAATTAATGATATCTATATGGGGATGAAATATGTAAAGTATATAAATATACATACACAAAACAAAAATACTTAAGCTGGAATACAAGGAAAAAAAGAGAGTAGTGCATTTCAAACTCATATTTTGCCATATACATTGTTCATTTGTGAGTTTGTCAACTGAATAATAGATCTTATTACATAGATATTGGTAAGAGTAGATTTGAATATTTCTGTATTATTGTATGATAATTTGAGAGTAATGGGAGAGCATTACATGTATATTCTATGTATTCCTTATAAAATGATTTGTGATCAATATAAATTTGCAATAGGCCTATGCATACTATATTACTCTTTATCTAGTATCTGTTATTTATTTGCGTATTTCTAATGAAAGGTCTTTATTTTAACGTAAACGTTCATAAGAGAAAGGATATACCTATAGTGAAGCGTTAATAGTTTTAGTTTTCGAAATAAATTCCTATATTAATTTTTATTATTTATATTACATATTATATTCATATTGCCTTTTTTGCAACATAAAACATGTTTGCTTTCAACTAAGTTTTCCCAAAATATTGAAGCACATTTTACAATCAACCAGAAATATGCCCAACATGAAGTTTTGGAGGTAATTGTAGAGTATTGTAATATAATGAGCGAAGCACATAGATTGCCGATTTTAGTCTTGGAATAAATACTTTATAGTGCTTTCCAATTTAAGTGTTTGTCAACTTGAATACTTAGAAGTTAATATCATTGTGCTTGTCTATTATGTGATTATTAGCACTTATTAAAGGTTGAGGCATGATTCAATAAAAAAATAATAATATTTTATACTTTTGAAACACGCTCATAATGGGTCAATTCTTCAAACTTTCCACTATATGAACATTGATATCATAAAACATCGTCAGCAGAACTTTCTGAGCGGAAGCCTTTTTCTGAAATTTTTTCTTGATCAGAAATGACGGGTGCTTCCAATATATCGATCGTATGTTATTTTTAGTTCAAAATGTTGAACTCGGGACTCATCTTTTGTCACAAAAGCATTTTCTTTACAGGCATGACCTTAAAAGTTCTGCCTGTGGCTCACACTAGTGAATACTAGATAGCTGCCTTGGGACTCATCTGTACGTACTTTCCTTTCATGTATAATGATGATAATAATAATAATAATAATAATAATAATAATAATAATAATAATAATAATAACAGTGTTTTTTTAGATATATTTCCGGAGTCCTCAACCGCCTCTTTAGAAGAAATATAACCGATAATAATATTGGCCAACGATGATGCAAATAGTATAAGTAATAATGTAACCTAAATAGTGAAATAATGGTACTCCTCAGACATCCAGTGCAGTATTTTCCCCTCACCATTTTCAACCTTTTTTACTATATAGTTCTTCACTAATGTTTTACAAAATTTAATAGTAATTTATTCAGATATTGCAACACTGAAAATGACAATAAAGAATGAAAGCGTACAAATAGAGTACATTAAGTGCGCCGTTTATTTGCTGCATGAAATTTAAAACCAGCGCGCCCGCTCGAGAATGAAATTTTCTTTGCACCCTGCATGTTGATTTTGTCCACCGCTTCCAAATAAAAGTTTTCGGAAGAAACACTGTGCAGAATCTGTCACGACACTTTCATGCACAGTGACTTATCTTTCATCATGGATTCGTTTCCTGATCTGCTGCTTCACTGTGCAAACTGGTCTCTGAAAGCACGTACTGCTCTCTTGCTGAGTAGCTATTTTGTACCATGAAATAAGAACATTTTGTTATCCATATATCTGCACTAATTTTAGAATAAACGTCGTATTATTTACTAACTTCCTATTGTATATTATTACAACATTCTGCTGGCAACGAAATGGGAGCATTGATAACATTTATATTGCTACTTTCTCTTTCTCAGCCGGTGTTGATAAATAGAACAAATAAAAAGAAGTGGGAGTACAGAATATTTAAATCAAACTGGAAGGCATATTCCACAGCAGGCAACTACAGGTTTTTCACTGCGCTCTATGTATTCAAATGACTGGTGGCAACCAAGCGCTGCATACAATCCATCAAGTATTCTTATCTCTGTCCGCCCACAGCCACTGTACCCGTGTTTGGTTTTGCTCTCCGACACCAGCAACAGAATCTCTTGCCATGTTTTCGCACCTGCTACTCCCATCGACCACGTAGAGTCGTAATTTATTGTCACGTTTATTTTATTCATATATTGGTGCTATTAAGCCAATCCGCCAACTGCTGCAGATTTTCCTGTACGCTAAAGCTGACGGAAAGATAGAATTCGTTCATATTTGCAAGTGCATTCTCAAACTGTAGTACAAGTAACATAAGTGGCAGGTATGCAATAAAAGTTATGAAGGCATATTATGGTATTATAAGTTTATTCCTTTACTGCAGTAGAGAATGCACTTGCGTGATGTAAATGTTTTTTTCAAATCACTAATCATTGTTGTTATATTGTCAAGCGGCAACAATTGGGATTAGCATTTGGGAGGTCCCTGTTCAAATCCCTTGGTAAGGCCACCCTGACCTTAGGTTTTTTCCTTGTTGCTCAGACGATTCTTTCCTTTTCACAAATTTTCCACTGCCCCCTTTCATTTCATTCGGTCGGTTCTGTTGCAGGGTTAAAGTGCCAGGAGACATACGTTGTGTGCGGTATGGAAGTGGCTCGCACTATGTAAGGATTTATGATGTGAAAACGGCCCTTCTGAGGGACTTGAATTCCTTGGAATGGGCTCTGCCGGCGTCGGGATTCTCTATCTATCCCATTAACGTCCATGCTTTACGGCACCTGGATTCTGGTCTCTAACGTTTCTCTTACTTCCCACTTTCCTGCCGGGGTTGCACCCAATTGGGAGTATAGGCACAAACGGCCAGGGACTGAAATATGCATTTGAAACAAAAAAAAAAATCATAAGCCGCACTTTAAGTGAACTTCACAACTTTTTCTGTACACAAATACTGAATTATTTTTCCGTCTCTTCGTCTCTCATCATTATCATCACTTTCACTAATACTTCGCATATTTAGGTCAACCGACTCCCAAAATTGTTAAAAGAATATTAAATTTTGCGCTAGTAATTGAAGTTACCAATATTTCCACTAATACTTCGCATATTTAGTTCAACTGACTCCCAAAATTATTAAAAAATATTTAATTTTGCGCAAGTAATTGAAGTGATCCATATTTCTACACTTGTAGAGAAATTGATACACATTGCCAGTGCCCGACTAATGCTAATATTTCTGTAGAACACGAAAAATCATATTCGGTCTATTTACGGACGCTCTTTAACACCTCAGGTCATCAGTGTCCCATTCAATTCAGGGCGTGATACGGCCGATAAAACGACATGGGACCCACAGCTTTACATCCCTTCCGAAGGAAGCCATACTTAAACATTTTACTCCCGAAAAAATCCATCAGTCATAACCGGGATTAAACCCGCGATCTTGGGTTTAGGAGACAAATATGGTTACCACGTTATAAGTCCATAAACTTGTTATGTATTAGATCATACTTTTGTGGAACAAGGATCTTGTGGTAAGGCATGGTTCATGCATTATCATAGCATAGGGGTACATGCGAATCACCGTACTTTTGCATTCTTAGGACACTCTTCTGATTTTCGTGGCGATCTGTAATAATGTCAGTCCTTTAATTGGCGTTTCGTTTGTTTACTCCTACATTCTTGTCCAGCATGATACTCCGGCGTAAGAAGTTTCTCCTGGGCAAGTCGATGTCAGCAGCTCAGAGCATGTGGGCTAACTAATGAGTCGTATTTTGTCGATCCGTTTCAAGTAACGCATTTACTTCTTCACTTACATCAGAACGACATGTCCCTATTTGATATCGTATATCGATGTTGCTACTGTTCTGTAAAGCAATGCACATTCCCCGCAATCCTTTTGGAGCCCTTGGTAACACTGTCGTGCTATACGACCTCTGGCACATTCAATCTTTATCCAATTCCATTGCTCCTCTCTCGAAAACATCAATGTTAGACTTCCAGCTATGTTTGTCTCGTCCCTACATAGGGACAAGACTTGGAAATTCATGTATATTGCCTCTAAGGTAAGTCAGGTATATAACCAACAGATGGCATAAATTGCACTGCTAGTTCCTTGTGAGGCGTTTCTACATCAATGTTGCCGCTATTTAAATTGTAAGTCTTGTATTATAGTCATTTGGTTTGCTAATATATGGATGCTAGCTTATAAAGCAAAGAAGAAGTGTAGGCTGTATTGACCATATGTTTTTGTTGGATTGGACAAAAAGGACCTGTAAGGTGGCCTGTTAGTTTCCTAGATATGATATCAGTAGAACATTTTTCTGCGAGGAAAGTTAAAAGATATTTCTACACGGACATCCCGATTTAACCAGAAGACTTGAAGCAGCGTATTGGAAATTTCTGTACCGCAATTTCATCTGAAATGTTATACCATATTCATAAAAGACTGGAAGCTTTATTGCAACTAAAGGCTATCATTTTGAAAGAAATACAGAGGGTGCCAAAAATGTATACACACTTCAAGCAAAGAAAATACTGTGTTAACATAACAAAACTTAATTCACACAAACAGAAAATGATGAGCACCAATCATCTTAAACTTTTACAGTTACAACAGTTGCTCAAAATGCCCACCATCGATGTCGATACACTTCTGAGTACGTTGAACTACTGATTGAGCAACGTTTGCGAAAGTGTCCTCAGCGATTGCAGCTCATGACGTTTCAATTTCTTCTCGAAGTGTAGCTGATTTTCTACGGTATACAACATCCTTAAGAGTTCCCCATAGGGAGAAGTATAACGGCGGTTCTGTTCTGTATATACGTTTCTATTGCCTTTGAACTTCAACAACATTCTCGGTTTTCCAGTACCACTTCCAATTGCTTTCCGCTGTTCACACGATAATCTTGGCTCCATTTTGTTGTAGCAACGCTAGAATAATGTAATATGAGTCACATCTTCTTACAGAACTTCATACTACACATTACTGTTGTTTTTCGGTCCAACGTTAAATATATTAAGTAGATATCTACTGTGAAAGTATGTATAGATTTTTGGCCACTTCGATATATGAACACAAACAAAAATATACGCATGTGATAACAGTAATCTACCGTACTTACACACTAATAACGATAGGCAAATGGAGGAGACAACACTATATTTCAATTCTGTCTCTTTCCCTTGTAATCATTTTAACGAGTGTTCCTGAGAATGACATTAACTGATTACTTCTCACTGTGGCCTTAAATGGACTGACTTCCACATGCTTACCAGTTCCAAATGTTTTCGTCCTTGTTGGCTCCGAGGCAAGAATGATGATAAAGCGTATAGAACGTATAAAAAATCTTAACAGCTCTGGCAAAAACGTTTGCCTTCACTGAGTACCAGTCCACTGTGGCTTTGTGGGAAATCAGATGTTCTAGCAAAAAATTATATCACAGGTAATCTTGTACTGTTACGAAATGAGATATTTCAGGGATGAAGACGTAGCTTTACGTAATTTAACTGTCTGGAAAGTAACTACATGCGACTTGCTTTGCTGGAAAGAAGAGAAGAACTTTTGTTAAATTAAACTCTTGCAAATTAACATTATAAATTTATTACACTTCACCACAGTTCACCAAAGAGTTAAACAAAGTGTATTCCTTACTCAGACGACTGTTTCATGTTTCTGAGCTCTGGCAAAGATAAAAAAGATGTAGCAGAGATCGTTCTGCTTGGAAGCCTTACTCGAACGTAACTTACCGCCGGCATTTCTTTAGTGGCCATTTAGGTGGGGATACTCTTGACATGTTAAAAAAAAAAAAAAAAAAAAAAAAACGCTTCCTTCAAGAAGCTTTCACGCCAAACTATTAACCACGGCTTCTAAGTAACGGACGAATTTCCCTCCCAATAATACTAAATCAACAAACAAACACACAAATACCATATGCCATTTGCCACAGAATGAAAGGAATGTTCCACCGTAATCTTGGGTAAGAAATGCAAGACAAACAATTGGTCTCGAAGTGGTACTGTTGCGAAAGTTCATATTACCTGTACCACTCTGCACACTCTTCAATAGTTTGGACACCATGGACTTTACTCATATAATGATATGCCCAGCCTAAATAGTCAAAACTTTCAGGTACACATTCACCAGGAGGCTAGAGAATGAATGATGAAATTATAGTTCCAATTTTATTATAAGATCATTGATCGTTATTTTATACATAAAGCAACCAGGGGAAACCATAAAACATTCAGAGTCAGCCAAGGGTTTGATCTTCCGAATACAAGACCCAGTTTGAGTCCTCACGGTTTACAAGCTGTTAAAGATTGATTCAAAAGTTTATTTGGGAAAAAAAGTACACATTTTTTGCACGAAATCGTACACATTAATCTAAAATGCTGCTTCCTTCACGTTTCTCTTGGTGCCGTAGGTAGTCGGCGACGTCTCATATTTTAAGTTTATGCCAAATGGCTAATGCATTTCTTACTTTCAAGGATTCCATGAGTTAGTAAGCTAGGATTGACGGCTTAGGAGAATTCTCTCTTGATCATTGCTATCGAGTGGTCGCAGCAAGAAGTTCCAGGAGATGGGTGCTATTCGATTTATTAACTGTACTTTTATGGGATCTTCTTTGTTGACCCAGGCTTTTTGATTGGTTTGTTGTAATATATTATAATTTATTAACAATTTGGAGTTTAAAATAGTAAAATAAGTATTCTGTCGAGAAACTTTGCTATATCACTTTATTGCATTCGCTGGGCGTTATCGTTCTCAAAAAACGTGTTTTGGATAACTATTGCTATTCTTCGAAAGTTATCTTGGTGTTATATTCATTTTATTTTATGTAAGTTGTTATAAGATGAGATATTTTTGTAAATTTTTCAGTTCGTTTAAGCATGTTTCTTTTTTACCCCATTTTATATTGCTAGTTGGATAAGACTTACTTTTTGGATAAATGCTTGCAAGCTATGTGCTAGAGAAGTGTAAGCAAATGGCCTTTTAAATATTAAATGTTTTGATTAAATCTTTATATGTAAATTTTTCAAGATTTATTCTATGCTGCACTTTCACACTTAATAATCTGAATATATTCATTAATATATCAGTTGTCTAGGTTTTCTTGTAATAATTATTTATTTATAATAAAATAAGAGTAAAAACTATTTCCTTTTTTTAAATTTTCTTAAATGATATATTCCAATTTGATGAACACACACACACACACACACACACTTTCACGTTTCTTTAGGGATATTTTTCATGTTCCATATATAACGAAAACCGCAACTTGATTGCGATTCTATTACGAAAACTATTTCACTCATAACCACGTCGTAGATAGATCGTTGTTGTTAAAATTAAACAAAAATTATTATATTATAATCTATGGTTATAAAAGTTGTGTAAATTGTTCAAGTTCTGGACGGTGTACAGTTAAATGAAATTGTATTATTGTTAATAAACATTACTGCTTTTAAATATGCAATACTCAAATCTTGTGATGATGAACGATCATTTTCACAGTATATGGCTTTGTTCAAGAGATAATTGGTTGAATTCCTGAAATGATTATTAAGCAATTCTAAGGTAGCACTCAGCCTTCATTGGTGGAATGCTGTTTAACGCCCGTTTTTACTACTGTCACACCACAGGCGGTGAACACTGGTGATACGTGAACTGAAATGATAAATTGGGAAACGATTTTTTTAAGGAAGGAAACATTCCAGACCTAAGTTTACGGCACCTCCCCGGCATTTGCCAGGTATGAGGACAGAGGAAAACCTGGAAAAAACCTCAGTCAGGAGGGACAGTCCTGGCGGAATTGGAACCCCAGACCTCCCGCTCACGAGTCCGCGCCTTAACAACCTTGGCGACCAATGGCGGTAGCCTTCATTGGTGAGTACCAATAAATTCACTGTGATAAACTTTTAATTAGGGTGCGGATTCTGTGAAAATGTTTATTTTTACAAATGTAGTAGCGAAAGATCCATTTATAGGGATTATAATAAATATTTCAAACATTTTGGTAAACATTTTTATGTTTTATTGCAAAAATAAACATTTATAAACATTTTGCGCATAAAAAATAGCTGCAAAAATAATGAAGCATATGCAGTATTTTCATTAAGTATGCTCTTTACGAGTTGGGAAGTAGGTACCGCATCCAAAATGTCGTGTATTTTCATAGAATATATTGATATGACGGGCTTGATATTTATAATTTTTTGTTTTGTTTTAATTTATTTTCATTTTCTACATAATGTTGTATTCACCGCCAACGCAGCACCTATCTTGCTACCAGCGAAGTCAGCAAGTAACGCACTGTTAGCAACAGATGCGGAGAACAAAGCAAGGACGCGATGAAAGGAAGTATGCAAGAACGTTATAACGCAGGTGTCGGGAAAACGTTGGGGTGAATTTAATTAACACGAAGCAGCCCTCGGAGCTGGACAGAGTTCGTAGATGTTCTTTGCAAAAGTGTGTAGGACACTTGAAAGTATTTCTTTTGCCAATGACAAGCCTGTTTTAGCCAAGCAAATGAATACAGTGTTGATCTTCACATCAACTTCAAGGGTTCAAACAGAGTTACCAAGCGCCCAGTATTGCACGAATTTCCGCTTTTGAGGGTTACAAAACTATTCTGTATGGACTGGACGGTAAAAACCCTATTTCATCTATTTCCTAAATTGCTGCATTAATTTACTATTTATTTGTTAAGATTAACGTAACCAATTATTGAAGTACTATACAAAATACTATAACAATGACCCACAATTTAGTAGTAGTAGTAATAGTAGTAGTAGTAGTAGTAGTAGTAGTAGTAGTAGTAGTAATAGTAGTAGTAGTTGTAGTAGTATTAGTAGTAGTAGTAATAGTAGTAGTAACAGTAGTAGTAGTAGTAGGAGTAGTAGTGATAGTAGTAGTTGTAGTAGTATTAATAGTAGTAGTAGCAGTAGTAGTAGTAGTAGTAGCAGTAGTAGTAGTAGTAGTAGTAGTAGTAGCAGTAGTAGTAGTAGTAGCAGTAGCAGTAGTAGTAGTAGTAGTAGTAGTAGAAGTAGTAGTAGTAGTAGTAATAGTAGTAGTAGTAGTAGTAGTAGTAGTAATAGTAGTAGTAGTAGTAGTAGTAGCAGCAGTAGTAGTAGTAGTAGCAGTAGTAGTAGTAGTAGTAATAGTAGTAGTAGTAGTAGTAGTAGTAGAAGTAGTAGTAGTAGTAGTAGTAGTGGTAGTAGTAGTAGTAGCAGTAGTAGTAGCAGTAGTAGAAGTAGTAGTAGTAGTAGTAATAGTAGTAGTAGTAGTAGTAGTAATAGTAGTAGTAGTAGTAGTAGTAGTAATAGCAGTAGCAGTAGTAGCAGTAGTAGTAGTAGTAGTAGTAGTTGTAGTAGTAATAGTAGTGGTAAGTAGCAGTAGTAGTAGTAGTAGTAGTAGTAGTAGTAGTAGTAGTAGTAGTAGTAGTAGTAGTAGTAGTAGCAGCAGTAGGAAGACGAGGAGAAGGAGGAAGAGGAAAAGGAGAGTATTTATTAGTAGGCAAGTATGGTTACCACTACACCACCAAGACCGACTCGTTTTCTATACCTGAAAGTAGTTTTGAGCGCTGCTTATCATAAAGGCTAGATCTCCATCAATGAATCGCCTGATTCAGGTCAATATTGTGAGAACACGCTCGCCATCTGACATATTTCTTCCTCGTAGCATTCAAAACTTTTCTCCAAATGAATTCAAGAAATACGCAAACTGTTATTTTGTCATTGCACAACCTTTCTTGGATTCGCAGAATATGTGCTTAAACTGGTCGTATATTATAATTTAAAATAATACTTTCAGCAAACATAAACAAATCAACCTCTACCTAGTAACCCAAAGACAAATGAAGAGATCATTTATAGGAAGAACTTTCTGTACAACCTAATAGTTACTAATAATATTTTTAATTAAAGAAAATGATGGTAACCTTTTTGTAAAACAAAGAAAGTTAATAAGTGTGCTTTTGCCAATGGCTGAATATGCTGATGGTATCATTCCCATATATTAAATTGTAAAAACTGTTTAATATTGGACCATTGTTTAAAATAAACAAGTTAAGGTAAAGTATATTTTATTATTATTTATTAAACCGTATTGTTAACAGAAATTCTCAAAATTTCAATAAATCGGGTAAAATTATGAGTATAAATGACATGCAGTGCAACCCTAAGCATCATGAACAAAGTTCTTTCCATTCAGTGTAAAGAAGATGTTATAGTCACTGGGTGCTATATAAAGGCTATAGGGTGCGTGAGGGATTTTCTGGAAATTACATTTCTTCCCTGCAGCCTTCGCAATAATAGCCACAGGGACTGAAGCATTGTCATAAAGCAGCGAGCATAGGACTCAGCATTTTCATCATCATCATCATCATCATCATCATCATCACTTCTACAAGGCAATAGATGTATTGCTCTCTACCGCTTCCTAGTGAAATTAAACTATTTGTGCATCATGAAGAGGAAAGTTCTCGGTAAACAACGCCCAATCGCTGTTTGATTCCACTTAGATAAAGCCTTTTATTAAGAAACGTATCACATCTCATTATATAAGTTTCTAAAATACAGCAACTTAGCGTCCAACATGCTGATCAGACGAACTTCTGGGGCTAATAGTGTTTCATGCACAATTAGCTAGAGTCTTCAAATGTGTGGAATGGCTTACTAAGTGCGGTTCATAAGTTTCCGGCCTGACATAGTAGTCCTTGAATCATTGTTGCGATATTAATATTTACCTGTTTCAGGAGTGTAGCGTGAAGAAGCTCATTTTAGCCAGACGTGTTGCATAAAACGAAGTGATGTTAAAAATTGAATTCAAAATCAGCGGTTAAACATTCACTACAGGGTTTCAGTAATATTGACGGTGTGTATGAGGAAGTTTCCTCTTCATATTCCTCTGTGAATTAGTGACCAAAATAATTACATAGGGCAGAAAGAGTAAGCCTTGAAATTGACCCAAGTGAGGGTAGGCCGGTGAATGTTATGATACACGAAAACATCTCTCTTGTCAAGATTGAAGTTCTGAGGGACAGGTGTCTGAAGATAAAATAAAAAACTGCAAGGCTTGGACTTTCTAAACAAATGCATCACATCATCAATATATGCTTATTTAAGGTCAGTGAAAGACGGGTATCCCGAATTCTTTCAGTAGTTAAAATGCAAGTGTGCATGTAATGTTGACAGATTTTTTAAATATTTTTCGTGGAAACCAGAGGGCAGTATTGAAATCTATCATTACAGAGAACAAAACTATGGTTCTCTGCTATGACTTGCTTTTGAAAAGAGAATCAATAGAAGAGAGAAAAGAGAATCAATGGAAGAGGGATGAAACTCCCCCTAGAAAAGCCAAAAACAACAGTCCACAAAGAAGAATTTGGCGAAAATTTTTGGGACTATAGAGGAATTTCAAAGAATGCAATACAGGTGATTGGGAAGAGTTGTTCTCAGTCACTTTATCAATTCAATGAGTTCGTCTACTGCTCGACAACAAATCAGTTCACATGCTGCTGTGAACACAATTTTCCAAGAGTCCACTTCTTGCTCCCAATGACTATTGCCCGTTTTCAAAATTGAAATTTGACCTTCGAGGACGGAGATTCATGAACGATAATGATGGAGGATATTTTCCAGCATGCTACAGAAATGCATTGAAGTAAAGGGAGATTACGTTGAAAAGTTATACCTGTATTTTTATTGTATCGCCGTTCGAACACATGAACCCATTTATCGGTGGTTCCTTCTTATACTCTTCTCGGAATAGGCGCTGAATGGGGATAAATGTTTGCTCGCATGGATTTTGATCACAAAAATGCTTTCTGTACCGCCATTTTCAGTAAATGCCACCTTTTTTCATTTCACCTACGCAAATTAAGTTAAGATGATCGGGTGTAACAATAAGGTACGGCCAAATTTCAGGACACATTCCTCACGCTAGAAAAAGAAAATATGTAATATGGACATGGGTCCTGAAATGCTTTATTTCCATTTTAGAAGTCATTTTGTACAATTCCTCAAAGTGCATTAATCATGAGAAACACACAGGAACAGATATGTAGATTTGATTTATTTATGGACGCTCTTTAACAGCTCAGGTCATCAGCGTCCCATTCAATTTAGGGCGCGAAACGGCAGACAAATTCTTCCAGGCTTGAGGTTCTTTATCGTGCCATAAAAGGAACAGATCGTACCAACATACCACATGGCACTCTTTTATGCATGAAATGTTCAAAATGCCCTCTTGGTTAAGTTGTAATCTTGGTTCACTGTCAGTGTTTTGTGTTCCATTTGAACTAAGTTAATGTTGATGCATGTATCAATGCCAGAGAAGGGCATTTTGAACCTTTCATGGGTTTCATGTGGTATGCTGGTATGTTCTGTTCCTGTGTGTTTCCCACGATCAGTGTACTGTGGAGAGTTGTAGAAAACGATTTCTAGCATGGAAATAAAGCGTTTCCGAGCCCATGTCCATAAAATATTTCTTCTTCTATGTGTGAGGAATACCCTGAAAGTTTGGTCGTATCTTATTGCTACACCCCGTAGTGATTTTGTAAGTGCCAGGAAAGTTGTTTGTGTCAACATGTATATCAAAATATGCGGACGTTTAAAATAATAATACAGAACCAAAATCTGAAAATAAGGAAAATCACGGTAATAGAAAGATTGTCCTTAGAAGAGGCAACCAAGAACAGTTTTCTTTCTAGTGCAGTAGGATATTTGTTATTTTTATACCATTTGCTTTGGCATCTCTTATACTGTATTTGTATATTATTTTATTTATTCTGCACATAATGTAATGGAAAGGAAACCTGTCTTTAGCGACAAGAGCGAGGTGAGGCAGTATATTAAAGCGAGGGAGTGTTATTGAAGGCTTTATGTTGGTACAGTATCGCTCGGTCTCGGCAGGGCGCCAGAACAGGGCGGGGCTAAATGCTACTGCACTACAGATCATCCCGGTGACCACTGCAGCTGCATTCCGCAATACATTGCAAATACCACGGCACCGCGTGCCCATTCCTCCAACTTTTTCCTCCTTGAGCCACGCACGTACAGCACAGGAATCTGGCTCAGTCCGTTTAAGTTGTTGAGATGATTGAGAGTACAATCCTTAACTGGAGTGCGATTCCCCTCACACATATTCTGATTATTATACTCTAACAAACTTCAATGTATTACAGTACAATACCAGCACTTTGGTAGGCTATCGTCGATTGGTACTGATGATGCCATGACGAAAAATACTACAATGAACGTACCTGCAACTAAAAGCTGGAGTTTCGACCCTCATTTTCAAAAATTTTCGCTATCAAAAATATAGGGATACTACTTTCAATTATTCCTTTGATGTATAAAGATTTACTACATAGTAGGGTCAATCGAAAAGGTAAGGGGGATTGTAGAACCACTCCTGTCTCGGTATTATGCATTAAAGTTAATCATTTTAAGGGGGTTAGTGCTGGGTTTAACTGCTGAGGCATTTCCGTTGAATACAGATGATACATGAGATGAAATAATAAACTGGGAAATAACTTTTCGTTAACATTTCGTATACCAAGTGGGAGCTCTGTAATTCTTTGTCTGTAAATGTTGTAGTTCAAATACGACACTGCCAGTTCTTTACATTGCTAATTTATCCCTGGGGTTAGCTTGATTTAGGTTAGACGTGTAGCTCATGACTAAAGCAATAGACAGAGAGGGTACGAGAATCTTCCCTATATGTGAGTCTTGGGAACATATTCTGGCATACTGCGAGGAGACAGAAGAATGGAGAAAGAGACATCTTCCGACAGGAGCCTTATCTATCGTCCTATGATTTTCATTTATATGATTAGTTCAAAAATATCTGTCGGTTCTGGTGCTCTAGTTTCATGCCCAGAATTGAATGGGACACTATTGACCAAAAGTGCCTTTATTAAAATATTGCACCATGTCTCCAGACTCAGGCCAATTACAGTGATATACAAAAGAAATCTACCGAAATGATAACTGGAGTATCTGCTAAGCTTATATATCTTTGGTTCTGATGTCTGACACTGTGATTATTCATTTCATTCTTACGACCGAAAATGTTCCATATAAAGTAAAGTGGTAAGTGAAATTGAAACTCTATGATTCAAAGGAATAAAAAGATGAATGATTATATGTAGATGGCTCAGAATAACCACTAAAATACAAAAAGATCGTCCGTAGAGAGATGATTTAACACAGAACAAAACTGGGCTTTCGTGCAAGGATATATAGTGCTGAACAACTGCCCTGGATCCCAGGACTGTCTACACTCCCCATTCTGAGGGATAATCCTGTGGGGAATAAGAGCATATAAAAAGGGCAAAAAGATGAGTTGGATGGATTCGCAGAGAATCGGATAAAGAACTGAACATTTCTGGCAAAAAAGTTCTTCCTTGCTAAGAGAAAAAACGAGCAGGCGGGTCACAAAGTTACAAAGGATAGGAACTCCTCTAGCTTTCCTGTGCTCCCTCAAAACAGATTACCTCAGTGCAAGGGAGAGTAAACTTGTAAGCTCCGCCTGATCAATAGTACTTGTTAAATGCAGGAATATAAATATGAAGAATCTATTTCTGCTGTTGTGTATGGTAGAGCTGGCTGTAGTCGTAGTCTTAGTTACTGTCACGAAATACCGTATTTAGGCGAATCTAATTCGCCATTGAATGTAATGCATACCCCAAATTTGAAACTTAAAAGGATAAAAAACGATTTTGGCATATTTTTGTACAGCATCTTAGAGACAAGCCTGTTATCTTCATAAAATGATCAGAACATAGAATTTATAACTAACTGTTGTATATCTTGGAGTACGTACGGCAAAATCCATAACGCGTGCTTTAAGATGGCGTAGGTCAAAGAAGAAAAGTTAGGTATATCTTATGGTGTCACTAGTCACAGGTTGCCCATTCTTATCCTTTCTAATTTATATATTTACACCAAACTACAGTATATAAAGGGTAATTTATCTGAGTTACAAGGTAGATACGATATATATTCTTGTAATACTAGATCCTGTCAACTTATTAATTATTCCATATCATAGATTGGCAACATCTCAGAAGAGCTTTGAGGTACTTAGCAAAAAGTATTAGTAAGTTACTGTTAGAAATAAAGCAATGTCTTATTGCAACTTTTAAGCACAAGCTACATGCTTGACAGATTGTTACGCTTTTCTACTCAATACAAGAATATTTTGGCATGTAACATTTAATAGCCTAATTTAGAACAATCTATATTATTATTATTATTATTATTATTATTATTATTATTATTATTATTATTATTATTATTATTATTATTGTTGTTGTTATTATTAAATATATGTAACTCTCTATATATTGAATAGTCTGATGTATAATTTAATTGTAATTTTAATCGTGTCACAGTGGTATTGTATATAATTTGTAACATTGTAAATACTTTTGTTACATTATGTAAGAGAAATTGTATATATAATGTCGGAAATCTTCAATTGTACACATCACTATTTATTTGATTTGATTTGACACTGTATTTATTCTTGACAATCTCAACGACAAAAATATTGTTATTATTATTATTATTATTATTATTATTATTATTAATGTTATTTTTTCTGTAGGACTTCCAAAGTTTTTCTTCAATGTCAGTACTTCTTCCTTTGCGAGAACCAGTGAATTACTTCATAGCTTTAGTTGCAAATAATATTAATTTCTGTTGTCGCCACAAGCGAACGTTGCTCTCAGCTACATTGAGAGCCTACTTTTCTGTTACCAATTTTTTTCAGCATAAAGAATGCTTGAAAATATTTCCCTCCATTTCGTTAAATATCTACTATTCAAACGCTCTATGCAATAATAAGCCAACAATAAATATGAAGTTATCAGCAAGCTACGGAACGAATTTGCACTCGAATCTAATACACCATCGAATCTAATGCGCACCACAATTTTGAAGACTGCATTTGGACCAAAAAAAAAAAAAAAAAAAAAAGGTGGCATTAGATTCAAGCACATACGGTAGTTAAAACGTTTCAGTAGAGGAACATTCTACCTTAAGCTATCTCTGAATAAATCAGTGAAGAAGAATATGTAAAAACTGATAGAAAAATTACAAAAAGAGTAGCCAGAAAACCTAAACAGTATGCATTCAAGACAGAATTTCTGTAACAGAGCTTTTACCGAGAGGGGTGCCTAAGGCGGAAACGCTTGAGACTCGCTTTTTTGTGCACAAAAAAAAAGTTAAGAATTTTCAGAATTTGTTTATATAGGATACAACACTTAATTTCACGATACACTTAACATGCTGGAAGTTAAAGGCATGAAGCCCCATTTATAAGAAGTCAATCCTCGGCATTTATCATAAAACCAGTGAACATAAATCACACTACATAATTCCTTTTCACAGTTAAGTTCCTAGTCACCAATTTCAGTCAGTCAACCGGTCAAACACCTCTGAATTAAAGCAGCGCTTCCTATTAATTAATGCATCTGTATCTGTTGCTGTCGTACCAAAACCAAATTCTTACACATTTACCGAGTAGCTCACAAGCTTATCCACTTTCTTGTTGCGCTTTGAAGCATCTTTAGACATTTCATTTACTGATGGTATTACCTTCAACCTGTTTTGAAGAGTCATATTGATGACAATGTGGAGAAATGAATTGTAAGATTAAGTTCGGTAAGAAGCAGAAATTACGATTGGGAAATGTTACATGTATGTGAGGAAAATTACAGTCTGCGCATGCGCGGCCAAGGGACTCCAAAGCATTTTTAACGGCTTTCTGAAGAGATACGGGTGGAGGCTTGAACAGAGCGAACGTTGCATCCTCCGTCCTGAGATTGTCACCATTATGACTTCATAGCAACTTTATACACGTAATATAGGTATGATTTAAAATAGAGGAATGTTTATAGCTGTATAGTATAAATCACCCCATTATTATCTTGTTTAAATTAAAGTTTTATTAGGGATGGGTAGGGTTCTTCTGAATAGAGTTGCAATTACACTCCTTGTCCGGACCATGGACAATGAATGATTACAGATAATATTTAATCTGTAGGTTCTACATTTGGGTAGCGACAATGTCGAGCACGTTATACTATAACAGATACCGTTAACTCGTACAATTTCTTGGAAGGTTTTGGGTTCTATTCCCTTGAACCGACCATCCTGACCTGGAACTTTTCCGTGGTTTCCCCTGGTCACTTAGATGAATGTTGGGATAGATATGTACATTCCATGAATTTTCTGCCTTTTCTTTTTCTTTCATTTCGTTCCATGGCGTTAGTTACAGTGTAGGAAGTGTCAGGCGAGGAGGGGTGGTGCATTGCGGCATGACGGCAGCTTGCACTTAAGAAAAGTTCTTGTCCTAGAGTCTTATGTGTTATCTTGGGGGCCTCCTCAGGGGACCTCGAGTGAGACTTTATTAAGTGGTTTTCGTGGCTTAATAATCTGTGAAACGTTAGAGACCCTGCCTATGTCCGCACACAGCTTCCTCGAATTCCTGACAGCCCTGTGTATCCTCTATCTCATCTCTGCCTCCCGGAGGTACCCTTAGGGAGCATATGTACAATAGCCCATTACCCGTCATGGTGTGAACTCCTCCATAGGGCAGAGGAGGAAGAACGGGCTTTATTCTCCCCTTTAATGAAGAATAATTACATTCCAAATATCCTTTGTTTGTATTTCACATTTAGTATATCCGATTATCTTCAATCTTCTTTATACAGGTTTTCAGTTAGAAACGTTGCAGTCTGAATAATCACCTATTTAAAAAAATTAATTAAATTAAAAAGCACATCAATTTAGATATTCAGGGAGAAATTAAAAATCATTGCCTTTTAGATTTCACTCCGTCACTCCCAGCTCGATTTTGAAATTTCAAATACAGAAGGGGAATATGTTATTATTTTCAAATTTACAGAAAAGACAAAAAACGTATATGTGGTTCCAATATTACAGTTAACAATATATGTTTGTTACCGAATATAACTTAGTGAAATATTTTATACCCTAATGAAGAAAATGTCTTCAGAATACATTAGACACTGTGTACAGTATTATAGACAATTTTATTAACACAAGACATATATACTAATAAAAATATAATTCATGTTCTATCAACTACCCCACCCTCAATAAATAAAAACACAACACTTGACAAAATGTGCTATATTTTCAGTACCAATAAGTGCCTTGAGTTTCCCCTCAGATTTCTACTGGCATGCATTATAAGGTGGAAGTATACTCATGAAGTCAGAGAAGAAAGAGAAATTTTAAGTGGCCATCAGGTGATACATATACTTAGAAATAAGGGCCTATATAAATACCTTCAGCAAGCTGCATTCAAAACAAGTAATCTAGAATGGTGAGATGATACCACAAGAACAGATGATAAGAAATACTGAAGAAGTTGAGGAAAAAGTAAGAAGATCAAACGCATACGTATGCAAAGACAATCTCAAAACACAACTAACTTTACAAGAATAAAAAATTTACAAGACAACTTTAATTAAACCAATAGAAAGAGAATGTTAGAAAAGAACATGGAAACAAGGAAGAAGGGAGTGGTGAAGGAGAGGAAGATATCTAAATTTATAACATATTGGAATAATTTTGAAATACAATCTGAAGCAGAGAATGGAGAGGAAGAAGAAACTTTTATAAGAGGTGCAAATGAAAAAGTAGGTTCCGGGAAGAAGATGGGAGAAGGAAGGTTGTAGAAGTAGATTAAGTGAGCTGGAAGATGTAGACATTGACAACTTGACAACGACTAGAGACGAATAAAGATGAGTAAGAGAAGGGGAGGAGAAAGAAGTCCGAGGGAGAGAAGAAGAGAAGATTATAAATACATCATTTACATACAACACTAACTATCCAAGTCATTCCAAGCACCGAATAAGAAGAAGGAGAAGAAAGACCAAGAGAAGATGTCACACTCACTATAACAAACAATATAGTGGACAAAGCGGAGAAAGAATGAAGATTGGAGGGGAGGTAAGGACCACGAGTAAAGGAGAAGGCAGGGGCAGAGCGGTGCGAGGGAAAGAAAATGGTGGATAAATAAATGGTGATGGTGAAAGTGGTAAAGGGATTAGTGTATGAGTAAGTGTGAGTGATAAATTTTAATTGAAATGTTGGATAAGATATATAAAATGTGCAGAGTTAGTAGGTGAAAAATAGTGAGTAAATGAATTAGGGAGCAAGAGTTGTATAATAAATAAATAAATATATCCAAATACTCACTTAGTGGATGACTGTTATAGTGAAGGGAAGTGATTGATGAGAAAGAGTGCAAATATACTTAAAGCGAGAGTTGTAATGGGCTAAGTGAACCAAGGAGAGTAGTGCAGAAATAAGTTTATTTATCCATATTATAAGAATATATAAATAACTAAAACTTAAGAGAAATAATGTTTAAAATAAATTAAAAACAAATAATTTAGAAGGTGGAATTAAAAAATAATAATTACAATTTTCCCAGATAGGGCGAGGACGGCTCCTGACCGTTAATGTTACTTTAGGTAGTTAGATAGCTGGCCTTCAGCTATTGGTTATTTCACCCAGTTCCCAGTATATTGTAATTTTATTTAGTGTAGTGAATTGTTTATTGGACTTAGTGTTTTATTTTAAGTTTTTTGTTTATAAAAGTATAAATTATGACATGTAAAATTATTATGCATAGTGGTAATTAGTTGATAAATAAATGATAAATTTTGGTAATATACGTCCCAGGATAAGTAACAAAGTGCCTGGACGAAGTATTGAAGATTTTATTTTATATCTTATTTTATTTCATATCATTTTATTCTGTTGGTTCTCTCACGGGGTCGAAAGTGTCAGGGTGAATTGGTCTGGTGCGGCCTGATGGTTGATTGCGCTTTGGAAAGTTCTGGAATAGAAGGTATAGGAGTGTTATATCTAGAAACGTGTCAGGGACTCCAACTGCGTCTGCGCAGTCGCCGCCTAGTGTTTCCCTCGCTTCATTCCTTGCGTAGGCAGAAACAGCCTACCGTGAGAGTGACTGAGGTGCCGATGCATCCTCTTCCGTCCCGGTCATTGTCCAATGTCCAAGTAAAAAAGTAATATATTAATTTGATGTTAAGAAAACAAAATAGCTTTAGATTATTTTCGTGCTACCCTGGCTCCCTCAAGTCTTTAACCTTTGAATAGTATATTATTTAAATAAATTACCAAATTAAATTATCTTATATTTTGAGCAGTATATGAATTCTGAAAATAATATAACAATTTTTGTTCTTATGCGAATAGAAATTTAAATTTGAAGAAAATATTATAACACTACATAGAGTGAAACCTTTGCATACAAAAACAGGCATTTAAAATATAATTAAAATAGTAAAGGAATAATTTCACAGTCTCTATCAACAAAGCTCGCTTTCTGCAGTGGTTGTCGGAGCATATACTGCTTGACATTATCGTCTATGATAACGACCACATAAACGAAGTTTGCAAATGCAATCTGTTGGCTAGGATTTGCCCATAAAGAAGTTTTGAAGTTATTGCCTACGTAATAATTTACCACTACAATCAGGTCATGGGCTACACAAACAATGTCGTAGAGTTACGTCACAGCTATGAAACAAAGTGGCAATGAGGGTAGTTGATGTGATTAATTTAATCCCTTTCTATGCAGCCCGCCACGCTAAGGCATTTTTTAATGACGGAATTCTGTTCATTTTCTACCGCGCAACTGTGCCGCGCTAATCGGATAAACCTTGGCTGCACCTGAGGCCGACATTTAATTGATGAACCCCAACTGCGTTATTGTTGTCTAGGTAATTTGGAACTCAAAATATCAAGCACCTACTCTACTACAGACCTTTTTGTTACGACTGTGGCTGAGTAAGAAAAGAGAGAATTGGATGGACAGATAGATAACGATGTTAATTTTTTTAGAAACTATATGTACATTAACTTTTACATTATATCCATCTCATGGGTCCAAAGTACATGCTACTATTTAACAGCGGCGGATAATATACCTATATGCCAATATTATTTACATAAAATATTAATACACAAATAATTCTATTACATGAAATATTTCCATACAACTAATAACTCGCAGATAATTATATCACACGAAAACACACATACATACACACACTTCTCTCTCTTTCATACGCCTGTACATCACAATTATACCCTGTTTAGACACACACATCTTTTTATTAGGCGCACCATAAAACTCACCCAGCTTTCATCAATTTTCTTCCTGCGCGAGCAAATCCTAGCGTGCTAATACCCCTATTCGAGCATGTAAACTTGGCTCCAAGGTTCATCCGCAAATGCTCTGCCTTTGGACAATGAGCCAGTATATATGTTGCCGATCTTCCTGGTTTCCACAAAGAGGGCAAATTCTATCACCTGTTTCATTGGTGACATTTTTTGTGCTTTCCAAGCCCTCAGTGTAACCCAAGCCATACCTGATCGGTCAGTCAAGTTATGTATGTATAATTCCTTCCCCCAGTTGGGAGATTTGAATGGACTGTCTAGGTTAGGTCTATGTAGCACTTAATCACACGAACATCTTCCGATTGGTAACGTTATAAAGCGGTTTTGCAATGGGTAACTTACATGTGTTGTGCCGTTGTAAGATGCTCTGCCTCCGTATTCAAATCGATATAAACTTTTTATTGTGTAAATAATATGAACTCATTTCTGAAGTTGTACCATGTAGTTCTGAAACCTTGAATATCCGCGATCTTTAAGCTATCTGTATGATTAAATAATAAAAAAAAAAATCAACACCGAAATTAACACAATAAGATGGGGTCTATGCGTACAATAACCTTAGAAGTATACACTTATCCATTTTCTACGACACAGTGATCCCTTAGGACATGTGCGTTATTGTGAGTGGTTTCTTTCATCAGTGTGGTTTCTTTCATCAGTGACTGAAGGGTTAACACGAGCCACAGCTTGTGTTCTTTTCAGACGAGGCTTGGTTACACCAAAATGGCGTGTCGGAGTACAGGGGCGGCCGGATATGGCATATACAACTGCAGAGACACAAAACCCTTGCGAGCGGTAAGGACAATTTCTGGAAGCTCTGTATAAACTACACTTTCCTTTTAAATACTTATATCCTCAGCAATTTCACTCGCGAGACATCAAATATCATGTCATGTGTTCGTTCAATGAATTATTCTGTTGTAATTTTGAACATCCTTCACGCAAATACCTTCAAGGCTAGTATGACCATTTTTGAAATTCATACCATATTTTTTAATCGTTGAAAATGAAGATTAATTTTAAATTTTGTGTTAATTTCTTTTGGAGTTAAAGAACTTTATTATTGAATGGTATTCAATGTAATCTATTTTATGGAGCGCCAATTATATGTCTGCTTTAGAAAGCTATAATAAATTCACACTTTTTAAAAACAATGCTTTGATATTTCAAATGAATACTTAACACGGATGTACTATTGTAAAAATACTATCTTGCCAATTGCATGACCGCTTATAATAGAGAACTTTCAAACCGCTCCGGCACATATTTAAAAAAAAAAAAAAAAAAAAAAAAGACAACTTTTTATAGCCACCCGATAGATGAAGATTGAATTAAACATACCGTGCTTTCACTGATTTTCCCTTGAAACGCAGGGAGAATAAAAAAAAAAAAAAAGTAATTTTGAATAAGACTTTAACTGAGATTCTCCATCGTAAAATGTCGGTGGTACCAACACAAACTATTTACCGTTACGAGAGTTTTCGGTGCATAAAAATGAGCACATATAAAACAGAGACCTTTCTCCTTCACAGAGGAATGGGTGATGGATGCAAATTTTGAGGTCTCGCTGCAGCTGACTGAAAGTTATTAGAAAATTCCAGTGGCTCCGGGAATCAGTTGTCGTAACTTCAGTCCGTCTATTCTATATTGCAGATGTCGCCTCACAGCACTCGTCACCTGTTTATTGCCGCGAAGGGATTAAACACCCCTACACAAGTTTCGTTGCAGTCTGTGTGGCGACGGCGTAATATTGCACGAGTCTGCAGCAGGAAATTAAAACAAGCCGTGCAATGACTTCCAGCAGAAGTTTTTGTGAAATAAAAAAATACGTAAGAGTAGGGATTTGCGCTGTCTAAGCGCATTTTTTTTTTTATTGAGAAGAACTGTTACCAAAAGTACAGCGAAAAGAATAAATAATGCTTAAAACAATAAGAAACAGTGCGCTTAGTACTCCTGATGTATGTAATATTTTTACCATTAAATCAGTTTCTTTGATTACAGAATACTCCCTTTAAAGATCTCTCCCTTTCGCTGGCACCTACGATTTAACTCAACGTTTATAATCCTAAATTTGAATCCATTATATATTTATATAAAGTTGTTCATCACTGTTTTACAAAATTTAAAAATTTAAACAATCAAATAAAAGTAGACTTTTAAATATATACCCTTATTTTGATACATTAGTAATAATAGCAATAATATAACATTAAAAGTATACAAAACACAATATAAAAATAACTAACAATATGATGACACAAATTTCAATTCTTCAATGTGAGGAATAATGCTGTATTTCAATTACAAGCAGTAAAATATCAGGTATAATTAAAGAAATTTGTACGTTTTTGAAACTTGAGTGCAAAGAATGAGTTTCCAGACAAATAAGTTAATAAGAAAAACCTTAATATTTTCATACCTTTCTTTGACAATCAGAGAAAATTTAGGACTGGTGTGCCTCAGCCAATGTAGTCGAAAAACAAATTGCTAGGGAAACTATTACGGTACATATGAGTGTTCTGCCTCGTGCACGATTTCTGCTTAGCTATTTTCGAAAAAAATAGTCGGATTCAGTCGCATTACATGGATCTGTTAATAAGATTTGGCGCGGCATATTGGATTAAAAAATCAGAACTAAAAAAATCGAATAAATTGTTTGAACATTGTAAAAATAAGAGTGAGGTAAAGGATAAAATACTGAATGAGTGGCAAAATAGTGAGGCTAAATTGATAAAGGAAGAACTTATAATTTATTTCCAAAAGTTAAAGAAAGATAGAATATGAAATTTAGAAACCCAAGCAAAAGACTAATGTATTTTTTTGCACGACATGAACCGGAATATGCTGAAAATAAGAAGGAAGTATATGGAAATTAAGAAATGTGTAGCCAATAAGATACCACAGAGCATGCAATTTGTGAATGCCCAAAATATGTCCACAAACTGGTAATGAATAGACATATATTACAAGGAAACCAACTAACACATATAACAAGACAACAGGATACTTAAAAACTCTAAACGATATGATCAACAAATGTTCAGAGTAAACATGCAGGGAGATAATATGTAGTAATGGGCCCAAGAGATGGAAGCAACATGTTTAATTTGGAACAAATGACAGAGGACCCAAAAGACTTCAACAAACGTGATAAATGAAGACTTTGCAGATTCTAGAGAAACTGTTTAAGAAGGGTGCCATCTAAGAGGCAATTTCAACAAGTAGCACTATATTGTTTTAGTTTCAGGTGAAATGACTAACAACTGGAGTTTGAGACCACTATATTCCACATCGACATTGGGGCTATTTTTTTAATGGTGTTTAACGCCCGTTTTTACTACTGAGGCACCACAGGCGGTGAACACTGGTGATACACGAGATGAAATGATAAATTGAGAAAGGATATTTTTAAGGAAGGAAACGTTCCAGGCCTATGTTTAGGGTACCTCCCCGGCATTTGCCAGTTATGAGGACTGAGGAAAACCTCGAAAAAATCTCAGTCAGGGAGGACGGTCTTGGCAGAATTCGAACCCCAGACCTCTCGCTCAAGAGTCCGCGCCTTAACGACCTAGGCTACCCGTGGCGGTCCGTTGGGGCTACTGCTTTCAAATTTCCGATGAAGAGCAGTTGAAGATAATAATTACAGAAAGAGGTGGAGTTTCTTTCAAAGGTAATGACCGTAATTGAATCTTGGCTACATACTTTTGATCCTGTGGATAACATCCATTATCACCAATGCCAATTCTGCTGCGAAAGTTACAGTCGTTTCATTTTTCAATATTCAAAAATGGTTTACCAGTATGTCGTTCCTGCATACACAACTACAATTAGGCAATACTACAGGGATGGTCTAAAACTCTACAAGGCCACACCACAAGCAAAGCTCACATTTCCATGCAACAAGCAGGTTCCTGCACCACGATAATGCACAGCCGCACGTTGCAAATGTGTTTGCTAAATATCTCATAAAATTCAAAGTAAAGTGTATCCCTCACCCTCCCTATAGTTCATATTTAGCTCCGTGCGACTTTTACCTTTTTCCCGGATTGAAGACAGGCTTTCGTGGGAGACAATTTCCATTATTAGAAACAGCGGCGAGGAGTGCGGAGATGAATCTGAAGGACTTATAAAAAATGATATCCAGATGTCTTTGAAGCTGAAACACTGCATACAACGGGTCTACTGTGGGAAATAATGAGGATGAGTGTACATGTGTTGTCAAAAAATGAAAAATCATTGTTTATTGAGCAGACCTCTCACAATCAGGTAAGAACAAGAGTAAAAAAATTAAATGTTTACTGCTATGTAATTTACTTCCAGGTAAGATAGCCCAACATTGGTAACTTTAGTAGAGATATATCTTTTGTCACTGGACGCTATTATGGCAAAATATCTCTCCATTAACTCCTTTTACGCCCTGTCTGCAATGTGCAGTTGCACAAAGTTCTACAGAAATGTCGTTGGCAGGCTCCTAGAGTGCGATGTTATCAATGCACGGCCATTCCCTTTGCAGAATGACAAACTGTCTCCTCGGGATGTCATAAGATCTTCCTCATATGACCCTGTTCAGTTCAGGGCTTTACCGCCAATTACAGATGTATATCACGAACAGATAAATGCGACAGCCTCACTTAAAAGTGATGCTCCTGTGTGATTCGCAAGGGAACGTCTCCAGCCAACCTGATGTATAAAAGCACATTAATTCATAGCACGCGTGATAAAGAACTCATAGCCTAGAGTGGCTCATGAAAACAGAATCGCTTCTCTTACCTTGAGCCTTCAGTTAATTTATTACAGCACCCAGCTACGAGGGAAGACTTGGGTTAATAGCAGAAACACCTCTTTTTTCTTCACTGATGTGTTTAAATTGACTTAAGTGATTAACTCAAAATTCTTCTCACAACAAGCGTCTTTCACAAGGTCTCATTTCTCTACGCAATCGAAAATTGATTTCGTGGAAGGGAAACTCATAAAGCGCATGTGTTGTATTTCGTTATTTATTGGTGTAAATAATAATTAATAAGGCCCGGATTTTTATGTTATTACACATTCAATTACTTTATAGATACATGAAACGAGCTGAAGCACAATAATGGAGATGTAAAGTTTCATTTTCATATTATTGCACATTTTGAGTATATCATATATTTCGTACAATCGTACATAAAATCAATATTTTGTCATTTTATCGGTCATTTCCCCCTTTATTTTAATATCTTGTATATTTTTCTTTCTTTCTCTATCTTTGCTATTAATATATTATACGGGTCGTTAATGTTGCACAGCTGTGGTACGATAGTTAAAATTATTATCACCACATTTTCTCAGTCCCATGTAAAAAATCTTTTATTGTTAGGCCTTTGCTATGCCGCTCTATATTGTCACGTTCTTTGAACCTTATCACTCCAACCGCACTGCTAATAATGTATGTCCTTTCTGCTTTTTTCCTGCGTTTATTTATCAGGAAAGTGTGTCGATTATAGTTCGATGCTCTATCAAATGATATAATAACTGTGCTTTGCAGTTAAAGGAATATGAACTTTCTTTATTGTCATTGTTAACAACTGACGGTAAAAGTATATAATGCCAAGTTAATGGAGGAGGGAGCAGAAAGGGGGAAAAAAATCTGTAATCAAGTCTGCACTGGAATAACATGAATATTCACCAGAAATTATGGAGCATATCTTATAGTGCTTCTCCTCTGTTAAAAACCGAGTTTATGGATTGGGTTTCTTGTCAATGAAAACGACTTGGACTCAAACTTTGTTCACCTAGTTGACCGGCACGAGTGGCCGAGGTCGTTAAGGCGCAGACTCGTGAGCGGGAGGTCTGGGGTTCGTATCCCACCAGGACCGTTCAATACATAATTTCATCTCATGTATCATCAGACTCCACCGCCTGTGGTGCCTAGTAGTAAAAACGGGCGTTAAACACTACTAAAAAAAATCTCCCTTACAGCTCTTCACAATCATAAATTCTTTGATCTACTCTCTATTCATCCTTAGAGTGAAACCGATCAACACAGTGTCAGTGACGTTATGTCACTAGCGTGACTGTGCAGTCAAGTACATATGGAGGTTAGTTTGAATTATATGCATTACCGGTGTTCTAAATTTGACGATAATAGAATAATTTATGTGCAATATGTTAATTAAATAGTTCAAGTAGAAAATATATATTACGGACTATATTTTTTTTTCAGTACAGTTTCAATTCTATTTATGGCGGAGACTGTGCTTGCGAGTTTCAATCTTGAAAATGTGCAGTGACATTGGTGGAGGTTAAAGCAGAAATTTCTTCCAAATTTATTCCATCAAAGCTGTACAATTTCCTTTCTCTTTCTCCTGTTCTCTATTTTAATGGTCGGTTGACTTTTCTTTGAATACCACTGCATTTACACCAGCAGAGGGGGAAAGAATTAATATGTTTAGTATTGTAACCTTTCCTACTCGAATTGATAAATACTCCAATACGGCAATTTATATTTAACAACATGCATTTCAGGAAACATTGACAAAATATTGGTCGGTAAAGGAAGAAAATATATCATCTTAACTCATCAACAAAAGGAAAACTGACGTTTAGATACCCATTTGATTATTCAAAATAACTTAATTCCTACCTTAATACTTTTAAAACATGCTTAGAAGCTTACTTTTAACTCATTTTAGTCCAAATTAATTACTCCAAGCTATAAAACTTGACCGTTTTAGTAGATAATTATATTTTGGTTACTGAGGCTACCTCTTTTCCTAAGATACATATATTTTTATTGAGATTACCATCCTTCAAGAAATAAAGAGACATTAAATCGTGTTAAATATTCAGATTGGCACGACTAAGTTCAGCCAAAGTATTTTCTCAGACTTCATACCTGTTTTCCTTTACATTCCGAAACCTACTTTGTGCTGATTTCGGGAGCAATTGTGTTGGCGAACTTTCTAGTTTGGCTTCATTCGCATTTAGTTTTTCATCTGTTAACAGTGTACGTTTTCGTTTGTTTGTTTAATTTGCACTGAACCATCAAATTCCAATATAAACTCAGCAGACAATAAAGAAGATTAATCAGGAAAGTTTGAAAATTTATTTTGCACGTAATGAACGAATTTAACAGTATGTAAAATACCGTTTATGTACTTGAAGTATGAAGTTATGAACTTATGAAGTTCCTAAACTTTCCTTGATTTCGAACCTCCTATAAAGGTATCTCGCTGTTGCGAAACCCTAAAACTGCATCCTATACATATACTGTATATATACAATAAGGCCAAGGCAGCTTCCCTCCCTACTCAAGGGAGCCTCCTGCCTGCCCGTTTTTGAACTTCCGAGTAGTCATTCAGTGTACATTAGTTCGCGAGGATGGCAAGACAGCTGACTTAAGAGCTACGTCTCTTTATGTGCAAAAGCTATTATAAATACGAATCAGCCCGTCGCATTCCTTAGGCATTTGTTCGAAAGTTCACGATCTCGTAAATAAATTTGATGCCAATGACATACAGTTTTTACAGAAGACAAATTAGAGGAAATATTGTACATTCGCCAACAAAATCACCACCTAAATTAGCATAAAAAGTAGGAGTATCAGTGTATTCTTCTCATAGAGCAATAACCGTGTTAAAACTCAAACCTTACAAGTTTACACTGCCTACTGTATACTACAAGGTGATCCCGCAGCAAGTGTGCGATATTGTGAGTGGTTTCTTTCATCAGTAACTGAAGTATTAATTAACATACAGCTTATGTCCTTTCCTTACAAGGAGTGGTTCCACCAAAATGATCGTTTGGGAGTATAGGCGCGATCGAAAGTGGAATCCAGCTGCTGAGTAGCAAAATCACGTGCGAGCGGTAAGGACATACTCTAGAAGCCTTGTGTGTATTATTTCTACTATTGTAATTACTGTTAATTTGTTACATTGTTAATAGTGTTACTTTATTTTTATTTTATATTATATATGTATATATATCGCTGATTTATACTATTTAAAATAACAAACAAATAAATGCACAGTCTGCAATATTTGATGTTTTATTACAGTGTATCCTCATACAATATAAGAATTGCAACATTAATATTACATTTAAAAAGTATCTAAACTACATTAAACTTGATCTATTAACAAATAATAATGAATAATGGCATAACATTACTCTTAATTTTTAACCGTGAATAAGAGGGATGTAGCTGCATTCCACTTACAAGCCGTTATATTTCGGTCTTAATAGAAGAAATTTATATTCTAGTTTTGATATGTTCTACAAAAGGTGTTTTTTTTTTCAGATAAATGAGAGCAGAGAAAAAATTACAAGTAAATTGTTACAAAATACATGAATACTTTATGGCCTTCTTGGATAGTTCGGTAAAATTTGAAGCTGGCCTGCCTCAGTTTACTGCCCAAATATGCGTGTTGCCAGAGAAACTGTGACGGAACTTATGAGTGTTCTTCCCGGTTCAGATTTTCGGTTTACCGCCCTCCGGAACAAAGTGTCGCCTTCAATTCGATTCTAATTAACCTTACCTTAAAAAAAAAGCATCGTTGAATGTTTTTGTTTTCTCATAAGTACTTGTTACATTCAAGGATAAACGCTGCTAACAGTACTCTAATGCTTCATGAAGGGAGGGTCTCTTTGGGAATAGCTGTTCTAGAGGCGGTAAACAATAATAGTCTTCACAAATGAATATGCTGCCATGAAGCTGGTGATGCAGGTTAAGCAGGCGACGTTCAAGGACGTGACAAACAGGGGAACGGATTTAAAGTGCAGGGATCAATGTAGCAATGTAGCACACAGATATAAATACCGTGAGGGGTCACGATTTATAATTAATGCCATGAATATAAATTGTAATATATGCCTTAAAGTCAAAAATAAAATATTATGCAAAATAAGTTGAAATTTAGTCTAAAACGAGAAAACTAAATCTCAAAAGGCATATCAGTATTTATTTTAAAACTCGAAAAAATATCACAGACGCATACACTGAAATTAAGTATTCAGAAAATAAAACAAAACCTACATGAAATATGTTTTAAAAGTACACGAAAAAATAATAAAGTAACACCAAAATATTTCAGTTTAAGAAAACTCGCAATTGCCTTTAACGAGTACTTGCTGTATGTCATGGAGATCTATCTGCATTTTGGCAGGATAAATAAATTACTAAGTTTTCTAGAATGAACATTACTCAATAAACAGTCTGGATTTAAAGCTAACAGACATATTCTTTGAAAATTAAAAATATTTTCCATCCTTAAAATTGGAAAAAAAAAAAAAAAAAAAAAAAAAAAAAAGCATTCAGACACGGTAAAATTAAAGTAAACAATACATAACTACGCTCCCTGTTAATTAACGCTTTGTTTAATCATATATGTAGTAAATCATTCAAACTTGTCAGCTTGCCATATGCTCCACTGTTTTTTAAAAAATGGAGATAAAACAGCGCTTCAAATCCAGACCCAATTTATCTCTTCCTGTCTTGAGGGCATATCAATAAATGATAGAATGCATATCGAAGTAATGTTTTATGATTTAACAAAGAAATTGACCTTGCAAATAATAATTTGTTTAGACGAATAAAAATATTATGAAATAAAATAAAATAAAATAAAAATATTATGAAATAAATAAATGAAATAAAACGATTCAGTTTATTAGATAATATTCAAACGGAGAGAAAAAAAAAGATTCATGTGCTCAATCAAGGAAAAATTGGAAATGTTGAGAGTGGAAAACAACAATATTGACGTCCCTCAAGGCTCAGTCCTGATTTTTAATTTACATTATGATCTCAGCCTTACAACCCGGCACAACTGAAGTGTGTAATAGGCTACTGGAAATGCCTAATGAAGATCCGGATCTTTGGGGAGAAGCTGATGGCGAGTCATGAGTAACTACCACACACTAGAGAAAAACACTCAATCCATGCAATGGAAACATCCAGGGAGTCCCCGACCCAAAATTTTCCTACTGCTCCACCTGTGGGCAAGCAGATGATAATCGTCTTTTGGGACACTTCAGGCTTCCTCGAGGAACGGCTGTCAACAGCGAGATGTACTGCGACATCCTTACACAATTTGATTTGTTTTATTTATGGACTCTTTTTAACATCTCAGGTCATCAGCGTCCCATTCAATTCAGGGCGTGAAACGTCCGACAAATTTTGCTCAGAGGTCTCTTCTTTCACGCTTGAGGTTCTTTTTCGTGCCGTAAATGTACGACACGGTACCCATGTCTTTACTTTTTTCCGAAGAAAGCCATACTTAGGATTTTTACGCCCGAAAAAATCCATCCGTCCTGGCCGGGATCGAACCCGCGATCATGGGTTTAGGAGGCAAGTATGATAACCACTACACCACCAGGACCGACGACCGTTACACGGCTTAGGCGAAGGATTTAGCAACGCCGAAAGGGCAAGTGTCGACAGGAGTGTTCCTTCAATGAGAATGACCACATCGCTAGGATTCATTGTTATGCCACACTTGACAATATGTAAGAGTTGCTGTGAGGTAAATAAGTCGGCTACAAAGAGGAAATCCGGGCAGCTGTCCACTAGTGGTGGCGTAGTATTCCCAAACAATGGTTAAATGACGTCATAACGAAGTTACCAGGGAAACGGTAACGATAGTAACGGTGCATAAACGTTGGTGGAAATTATATTGAGAAATCTCATGTTCATTGAAGAAAGTTGCATAATAAATAATGTACGAAAACTATTATAGTTAATTATTTCCGAACGACCTTCGTACAAAACATTACGGATTGGAGTCTGACTAACAACTTATGTTATTTTTGAAAATCATTTATTATGTTACTTGCCAAGACCATACTGTAAGCAATAAATGAACATATTGTGTGGGCGAAATACTCAACTAAGTTTATATTGAAGAGAAAATGAAAGGCTTGATGAAATCTCTTTATATGCTGCTTTTCATTTCTTGGCAGGAAGTCTTATAATAGAGGCATACATCTGCCCATCTTCCACCGCATACATAATTAGAAGCGCTGGGTTTCATTTCCTTTTGGTAATACATTTTCGCTGGCTTATTGCTGACAATCTTAGCGTTTTCTATCCTTCTTATTATTTTTCCCTCGTTCTTTTTCCTGCTCTATGTCTTTCACTTCCCACACATCTCGTTCTAAGCTCGTTGTTCTGAAACAATTTACATAGTAGACTTCATTTAGAATAACACAATATATAGCACTGCTCTATTATGATAACGTGAATGCTTACAAAGAGCGAGTGCGTTCAGTCCTCGGTTTTGCGGTTTTGTGACATTATGTCATGCAAATACACCTCATTTCATATGAAAATGTTAATTAAAAGGGCATGCTTTTCCGAGCAATTGTCATCAAGTGGAATCGTAAAACAATACAACATTGTGAATTATAAGGCCGTGAAATTTACCGTATGAACTACACGTTGTAGATAAAACACTTATACCGTGTAAGATAAGGAACATTCATATTTGAATCATCGTTTAAGGAATACGGGAAAAAATATTATTCCCAATATGTTAACAAAACCTGTCCCGTAATTTTTTGATTCTTTATAAGCACTTATACTCTCAATATACTGCATTACTTCTTGTTGCTTGTGACCATTCCTTCTAAAGAGTCCTCCAAATGCCGAATGGAACGAAAATTCGATAGAAACCAGACAGTTAGGAAGAAGAATAGTATCGGAGCGAACGTTATCCTGCAGACGAAAGTTTACGCCGCTTCCTCTTTATAAGAAATGGTAGCTCTCTATGGACTCTCAAGGAGATTTGTGTGGTTTGTGCCTCATCATTACCCTTCGTTCTGTGAGAAGCTAGTGCAAAAATCTCACACATTACCAAATTAGTAATATTCTTACTCATATAGCAATCTTCGCTTCCATTGGCTTTAGATATAAAAGTGACGTCGTTTCATTGAGGCTAATTTATTTTCAGTGGTGAAGTGCATTCAGGTTTAATCTATGGTGATAGTCAGGGAATTAGTGTTGATTAAAAAAAAAATCACCTTTAACATTCCCCAAAAACTTGAGAGAATTCTCTGCAAAGCTGAAAGACTAACTAAAATAAAAATGCAAATGAATAATTATTAAATATCAGGTGATGTATAAGTTCGTAGCTTGGCTATGATAACAGTATTAATTTCAGATTAATAGTAATTAATACAGAAAATATAATTAATATACTCTCCTCCATTATCTATGACTCTCCCAACGCTGGACTTGTTTCTCGGTTCCACGTTTGAAGAAATCTGCTGGTTTGTAACTGAAGAAGTCGTCAAACAAAGTTCGTGTAGCATGTTCGTTATCGAATGGGCTCCCTCGAAGATTGTTGGATAGAGAGCGGAAATGGTGGACGTCTGAGGACACAAGATGGAAAAATGTGGGTAACGAGGAATTACCTTGCAACCAAACTCCTGGATAGCTGCTTTCCTCATGTTAACATACAGCATACTTGATGCAGTCTTTACCGTCTTTTTGCAATTGTAGCAGCAAGGCGTCTTAGTTGTTGACAATAATGTAAGCAGTTATGATTATATCCCTGGAAAATTGATCATAGTACACGATGTCTTCTTTATCCCATCAGACACATAACATCACCATCTTCTGTGGGTGATCAGAAACTTTTGCATGGAGTGTTGCTTTTTTGTTGGGCTAAGCCATTTTTTTATGTTAACAAAGAGGCACCATTTTTCATCACCAGTAATAATCTTGTACAGGAATGGTCCATGTTGCTCACGAGATAACATTTGACGAGCAAACAGAGATGCAAAAGTGTCCACGCGCTGATGTTTGTTGTTTTTTCTAATAGTGTGCGGGAACAGTACATCGGATATTTGACCTTACCCATGAATGCAAATGTCGCACGATGGTTGATGGTCACAATTCGTCACATTGCTAATTTCAGGGTTGATAGACGTGGATAATCATGCTCTGAACTCTTTAATCCACGCCAGTCAATCCGAAAAGAGTTCAGCAGATGTTCATCAAAGCCCAATCGTCTTACTGGAGGTGGAGAATCTCTCACGTCAAAGTGACTCTCTTTGAAATGACAGAACCATTTTCTTGCGGCATTTTCTCTAATGATATTCTTTCCGTAGACAGCACAATTTTTCGCTGCCTGTCAGGAGGGTACCAGGCCTAAATTTAGGGTACCTTCCTGGCATATGCCATTTATAAGAACTGAGGAAAACCTGGAAAAAACCTGTCAGAGGACGGTCCTGGTGCGAATGGAACCCCAGACCTCCCGCTCAGAAGTCCGTGACTTAACGACCTCGGCCACCCGTTGGCGGTATATATCGAGGGTGCCAAAAGTGTATACACACTTTCACGTAGATATCTATTTAATATATTTAAAAGTTGGAGCGAAAAATAACAGTAATGTGTAGTATGATGTTCTGTATACAGATGTGACTCACATACACTATGATAGCGTTGCTACATTGAACTATCCAACAAATGGTTTGGCTGCTAAATCCTTGATCACGCGGATAAATTACCTATACAGAAAGTATTATACCCTGAAGCAGTTAGCTAAGCTGAAATCTATGGATATAACTTTAAAAACGAAGGTATATTGTGATAATCCAATACTTATATCCAACACTTCTTTCCAATGCGCTTCCTTTACTCTAGATTTTTATTATATAACACACTTATTAATGATGCCTTGCTCTACAGTTGAATGACTTCCTTCTTCACTAATGTCTGTTACTGACAATTAAATTGACATTAGCACTCTGACTACGGTCCGCCGTACTTGTTCAAAGGCCACGTGCCAAAGAGTCACAAAATTAGAGCAAATAGTTGAACGTAGTTTATGGATGAAATACTTTATATCCTTTCTAATGATTGAACGTAGCAATGAAAATTATCCAAAAACAACTTACAGCCACAATATTTCATGTCAAGCCGGACTTAGCGGGCAATGAAGCAACTAACCACGTCCTGTTTGTTATATACAGACAATGAGATGGGTGCAATTTTCATAAATCGGTTTATTAACCTTATTCCAAGAAAATAAAGCACAGTTTTAAACTTATGCAGCCTAGAGCAAAAGTACATCTAGATGGTTGAATTATGTTATTATTATTATTATTATTATTATTATTATTATTATTATTATTATTATTATTATTTTTTTTTATTTTTTTTTTTTACCTTTGAAATTATTGGGCGTCTAGGGTAAGAATAAGAGCAAACGGTGCAACTTCTCACAGAAGGGATTGGAGCCAATACCACCACTTTCGGTTATCAACTTATTTAAAAACGGTGGCTCCAGAGAGAGACCCTAGAAAGGACCTAGAGAGCCAAGAGAAAAGGGACTTAGTAGATCCTGCCCCCGGACCCAGCTGAGCTGCTGAAACCCCAACGACCGTCATCAGTTATTTGGTATCAGCATGACATCCCCCAAGGTAAGGGAAGAATCATTTTTATTATTATTATTACTAAACTTATACCTCTCAATATAAAATATTATGTCAATAAATAGTGGGAAGGAACTTCCTTTATGCATCCACCTTAATGCACTAAGAGCTTCTTTCCCCATTGTTCACTCCAAGCCTCGGTGCTGCATATGACCTAACAGGGCTTACGGAATTTGGTCCAGATAATATGAATCGCAAATGTATGTGATAGCGACACCAACCCTTCAGACAGGATGCTTGGGAGGGAAAAAGATGAGATTTAAAATGGATATGTTGAGTTCAGATTAAATTTTATTTATTAGTATTATTTATTATAAAATTTCTGAATATATGATAGCAGTTTTAGAGAAATCTGTCGTATCTTAATACAAAGTGAAATTATGGCATGTACTCGAAATCGAGTATAAAATTGCCAATAAATTGTGTTTATTGCTAGCCTTTTTTAAATGCCCTGTTTCATCTAGAAACCTATGCTTGATTTAATATTTGTTACTTTTGAACTCGTCACGACATTCACGAAAAAGAAAACCACTTCTCCTTCGTCGAAAATGAATTCAAATATTCAAAAATTGTACTTTCCTGGCTTTCATCCATTGCTCCCCGTATTATTTTCCTTCTTAAGTATGCACTTTTATCTTTTATCCTTTTTCCAAATTCAGTTATTTTTCATTGGAGCACTTTAACTACAATGAAGGAATAGATTATTTTAAAGTACATTTCTTTTTCAATCAAAGAATTTGCATTTATAAATGTTCGATAATTGATAGTCACATTCAGTCAAGAGGTGTGAATAACTGACGTAGAAGTTGTCTCTTGATGTGCTTTATCGAGGCTGAAGATCATATCGGAGACATATCTCTTTTGGGAAATTTGTGAAACGATAGGTCTTCCCCTACTACAGCATAACTAAACACAAATATTGTTTTGCAAACTTACTGTTGCTTACCAGAGTTATATAAGTATAGTTACAGTAAAGCTATTTACAGCTCAGTATTCTTTAAGAGTGGCGTAATTTATTCACAACTACAGAAATGTTGTACAGCACACTGTCACACATCCCACCGGCTATCGCTTTCAGTCATGTCGTCCGATGACGTCAAACGGCAGTCGATAGGGAAATCATGACAGAGCTTACTCGAAAACCAAAGAAGATATCACTTTGTATTTTTTTTTTTTTTTTTTACTTTGTTGAATTTAATGTATTATTTAATATGGTGCCACACTGTTTTTTCACAGAGGCCTTTGACATATATCAAGAATATTTCGATAAAAAAAATTAAGACATAATTGAAAGTATATAAAAATAAAGATAACCTATTGTGTCCCTTATAGGTTATTTATTTATTTATGGATGTTCTTTAACATCTCAGGTCATCAGCGTGTCCCTTATAGGGTAAAGGCTTCCTAGCAGTAGGGAGAGATCGTTGTTTCCTAACGTGGTGAGCTATTCCACTCCAGTTGCTCCTATGCTGTTTAAGATAATCTGTCTGATTTGTACTTTGGCTACACTTTCTCACTGCACAAGCTGCTTCTCGAGAGATTTCCATTTTTATCTTCCTGCCCATTTGTTCCTGTATGTTCCTTGAAGAGATCTGTCCATCTTCTTCTGGGTCTGCCTTGTGTCCTTTTTCCTGTTCGGAGGTTGCATATTGAGATCTTGTAGGTATATCTATTGTCCTGCACTCTTGCGACTTGACCGCCCCATTGCCATTTGATTCTGGTGGCTAGTTGTGCGATGTCTTTTGTCTGAAATAGCTGGTTTATTACTACTGTAGGTATTTTGTCCTTCAAAGTTATTCCCAGGATCTTGAGTTGCATTTTTTCTTTGGCGTATTTGAATTTTGTTCTTCTGTTAGTAACCAATTCTGGTACCCAGAGAGTAACATAAGATATACACAGGTCTGGAATCTTAGTGTTTGATCTAACAATAAAACTTAAGGGTCCAAAATGATTTCCAGGTTAATAAGATCCTTCTTTGTATTTCTTTTTTTGTCTTGGGATGAAATCTGTTGTCCTAGGTATGCATATTTGCTCACATATGTGAATACCGTTCTATCTATTTGCATCAGGTAAAACTATATGACTAAGGGTGAATCTTGGGTGCATTACCAAATCTCTGAAACCAAAGTTCAAACTAAATATGGAATACAAGCATAAGAACTGTACATACTCTAAAATTTGAATTGCAGCTATCAGCAGGCTAGAGAGCATTCCTAATTTTTATATCGCTTATTCTAACAAAATGTTTTATAGATAATTATTTGAAGAATAATCAAAATAACATATCTTAACCAACCAATTTGTAAAATGGCAGTGAGCTGTTAAGGAAAAAGTTAAATAATGTTAGCTCCAATGAACCAAATTCTTTAACTTAGAGAAAACTGTCAGCTCAGTGATGTAAAGTCTGAATTTATATTTACAATCAATTGTTGATGCATTTTTTTACATTCTAATGTTGATTCATCTTAGTTTCAGTATGATCTATTTGTTTGAAATTTTCACTAATTAACTTGAATGGTTTTGCCACTAATTTGTACTTCCCTTTCGAAAAATTGTTTCTACAGTCATTGGTGAGAGGTTGTATAATTGGTTTATTTATGATATAGTTAATTTCCAATTAATGTTTACATTGCTAGTCCTATGAGGTAACACAAAAGCAATTAATTTGTGACACCTATATCGACGCTTGATTTGTCGCATGTTCTAGTTTGGTTAGTGACATTTCAAATATTCGTTATCTTTAATTAGTGTAATTAAAGGAGATGGGCTCCTGAATAACATGGGATTTAGTAACTCAATATACATAGCCAAATGCCATAGCTCTGTTCATGAATCACATAAACCACATGGACAAAATATCCAGACCATTCGCGGCAACGAGGATTTCAATTCTCATACTCTCTGAAATTGCGCTAGATATAAATTGGGGAAGGACAAGTTCAATAAAGGGTTCCCCAGGAGCAATTTAAAAATAACATATAACGGAGTGTGATATTTTTATGGTTCATATCTACTTTTAATCTCTCTTACACATAGCCGCAATACTTTACGTTTGACGATTTTCGCGAACCGTTTATCCACTCTTATTAGTGCATTCCCCACTACCCTAATATTATGCTAAAGCAGCCGTGTTGAAATGCTAATAGAAGGCACAAACATAAATCATTGTTGTTGCGCATAAACAGGACGAAGCTATCAGATTAAGCAGACTCTACTTACTTCAGAGCAACCCGACTCGGTAACATTTATACTCTTGTGTAGTTGGCAGTACTCGGTTCAAAACAACGATAATCTCTTCCTTGGCATTTAGCAAACATAAAGTAAACAGGTAATACATTATTATAAATGTGGAATAAATTTTATTTAAATCAATAATATATGTATTAGTTATTTAAATAAAATTAATACATTATTAATATTGTTCATTTGTCTCAAATAATGAATCAGGTGAAAAGTTAAATTTAAACATTTTTTTCACCATGCACTTGTGAGTATTATAGAAATTAATTTTGATACAGCAATTGATTATATGTCGGATCATTCATTTATCTGATGACTGACGCGGCAGCAAGAAATTGTTTGGCTGAAATATCCACATTCAAAGGACAACGGATACTATCATAAGCCAGAGTTGATTTAAAAATGAAGGCAGGTAGTCCCAGCGCTCTTGCGCCACATTGGTCAGTAGATCTCTTTTTAAATGCATTAGACCTTTGCGTATTCGCCCGCCTTCTCCGACTAATGAAGTCCGGCTAGCCGTCATCAATGTCTTCTCTGCCAATGCAGTCCCCGCTGCCGCGTTAGTCATCATATAATTGGATCACCCAATGTAATTATACGCCTATGGCGACCATCTCCTTGGTCTAGTGGATAGCGTTGCCGACTGCTGTCCGGGATGCGCGGTTTCAAGTCTCGGTACCTATTTTTCTAAGATAGGGAGGTGTGGAACGGAGTCCACCAAGCCTCTTGAGGACAATTGGGAAGTTATACCTGATGGAGAGTTTCTTCGATCATGAAAGCGGGGTGATTACATGACTCCCTGCAATACTGCGCTCTATCATTTAAGTCGTAAGACGGAGGTGGAGGAAGCAGAGGTCACCGCTGTAGGGCAAGGCTCATCCGAGCTGAAGTGGCAAATGAGAAGAAGATAGGTCTATGGCCTGTCAACCTGAAGAATGTTAATTTTGCTGCCTATGAAGTGTACCCAAATATCCTGTATATTGTTTTGGGTATGACGCTTCTGTGTTTCTTTATCATTAATTTAAACATATTTCTTTTTAACCCATGCATGTTTCATTCTCTTACCTAGCCTCAGATTCCCAGATAAATTTAATGAAATAATGGTAAGCATAGAAGATTTAATTTCATTGACTTCGAACGGATAAGTGAGTACTGTCCAGTGTGGCACGGAGTTGAGAGTAAACATTCTTAAAATTCCCTCCAAATGAAACCGAGATTTCATATCAAACCATTTGCCTCCTTACAGTTAACTGGATACTTTTCCAAACAACATATTTTTACATGTATTTAATGATTTGTAAATTTCAATATCATGCAATACGATCTTGAATTTTCACGTTTATAATAAGTTTATATGGATGGTGGGCCTTTATTCTTTTTAAGGAATGTTGAACTGCAGTTCACCATTCGTTCATATTTTCTTACATATTTGGATAAAAAAGTTTGTAGTTAAATATAATGAATTTAGATGTCTGAAATAATACAAGTACTTTAAAAACTTAGTTTACACTTCAATTACTGTATTTATTGATATATATATATATATATATATATATATATATATATACATTATCATCAATGGCGTACGCCATCAATGACTGCAATACAGTACTATTCTGAAATAATAATAATAATAATAATAATAATAATAATAATAGCTTTATGGACATATAAGAATAATGGAATCAGAAAGAAGAGCAAATAATATCCTCACCTTCCAAGAGAAAAGAAAGACACAAACATGGGTGAAGGAAGATTTAAAACAGTGTGGAATCAAAGATGAATATATAGGAAACAGAAAAACCCTTTTGCGCATTCTGTCATTGCTCCAACATTTTCTCAACCGTCTTTCCCTTCATCATTCAGCATAATGTAGTCCGCCGATTATCAGTACACGTATTTCAAAGAGGTTACTGCCCTCTGCCTCCTATGTTCAGAACTCCAATGCATTGTCGGCAGGTGAGTTAGCATAAGAATTTACTCGCTCAAACCCCGGAGATGTTTCGACTCATCCTGTTTACGGTAAATCAACCACACTCCATTTATTATTACCTTATTTAGATATTTTATGTACAAATAGTGCCAATTTCAGGTCTTAGTCTTTTTAATAGTGTTTAACACCCGTTTTTATATTCTGACATCATAGGCGGTGGACACAGGGTATGCATGGAATAACATTATAAACTGAGAAAGGAATTTTGGGAAGGAAGCGATCCAGATTTATATGTAGGGCACATCTTCGGCATTTCCATTGATGAGAAAATAGGAAAACGTGGAAAAAAACCTGTCAGGCGGGGTTGGAGCTGTAGACATTTCATTCAGTGTGATTTAATGACATCGACCATCAATGTAAACAGGCCTAACTCCGCATAAAAACCGCTGTCTAGCTGCTTCATCCCTACAGAGGGCGCACTATAATAACACTTTTAATTTCCAACTACTGCAGGGAATGTAACTCACTGAGCTTGGCATATGAAGCTACAGGTTGGAACAAGCAGTGCCTAGGTAGTTAAATGAAACAAAGTACCCATACCTGTTTTTTTTCTTCTCCTCCTCCATCTCATTCTTCTCTCGCGAAAGACAAGATAAATTGCACGAGAGCTATATCGCAATTCACTTTTACAGCTACGAAATGACCCATTTGTTTTTCCTTATCAAACAACCCAGAGCTATACTTTACCGTTATTTGCTTGCCAGGCTCCAACGCACAAGAACTGTCTTATCAATCAGCTTTTCCGTTGTTAACCATTAATATTATCCTTTCCCTGGCTCATACCTCGTGGCATTTCATATTTCATATTTTAAACGTGCCTAACGATAACAGTTTAACATTTTGTCATTTTCTTAATGAATCTTTTCATACACGTGTCAGATTTGTAAAAAGAACTTGAAACAATGGTCAGTGAATGTCTGAATCTCATAATGTATTACAAGAACTACAGAGCCGTAAATTTCATTACAAATCAAAAACTTACAAAATGTCATGCATTAAACTCCAACAAGATAAATATAATAATATTCTAAGGGAGTGCGTTTTGTCCACGTATAACCCTAGAGACACTTTTACTCTCAAGTTTGTATCCCCCAAAGTTCAGAGTTGTGCTTAATTCAAAGTAGACACAATTATATGTAAATAAATGAAACAAATCATCCCTTATTATACCATGCGATCAGTGATACTTTTCTCTTATACAGAAAACCATCATCTTTAAATTCTGCATACTATGCATGGATAGTCTTATCATCAGTGGCTTCTTTCTACATTCTGCTCGAAAGAGATATTGAACTATAGACTTAGTTGCATGGAATTCAATGCACAAAATGCCTTCCCTGCTGCTGTGGCCACCATTTTCACAAAACGCTATCTTATGGTCAACAGATCAAACTATATTCTTTAAAAGCACCACCAATAACTTTTTATAAAGTTTCTTCCTATTTCTATGCAATATTCATTGAGAAAAAAATTAATTTTCAGAAAGTATTTGCTTTTTAAACCTCGGATAAGAGTAGTCTAATATGCTTATTATCTCTTTCTCTAATTATGAAACATTTATAAAACGCCTCTATACACAAATTTACCTTGCTGAACATAAAGGTATGCTTCATCTTTTCATTATTCAAGCATCTGGCCACTAGATAAATCTTTATTGTTTTCTTTATTCGTACTTTACCCAAGGGGTAATTTACGCTGCGCTTCAGCTGTTTCCAAGTGGTCAGGCGTTGTGTACACGGCAAACAATGCTACCAGTTTGTTCCAGAGGAAAAGGAAGGAAACTATTTTAGCTCAGCAAAGACAAACATCTCGCTCTAAGTTTTTATTTCCCTGGAGAGCCAGTAAGACCGGGGAGCCAATCCACTGTCACAGCCGGGAAATATGAGCTACTCCAGTTTAATGTGCCTTGTTTTGAACATGGCCTGGAATATATGAGGAGACATCCTTTGCGTGCAACTAGCAGGCCATGAAAAGGGCTATTTTAAGACGTTTAGGTGATAATGGGGTGCATTTGAGATTAACTTTTTTAGTTATTTATGCAAGAATCTACACCTTATAGTCAAATTGAAGTTTTAGATTATCTTGGAAAATACTCCTATTTATCAGTACCTTTAGTTACATATGAGTAAAGCTTTATAATCACATTATCACGAACGAAATAATAAAGGAATTTTGGGTATGACACTTAAGAAAAACTTAGAAGATATAGGAATGGAAAGCGCCTGACAATTAGGGAAAGAAAATGCAATTAGCTTTTGAAAGCAGTTAGATTATGAAGAAAGAATATATGTAGTTTAGAGGGTAAGAAGTTTAAGATAAAGAGAAAATAAAAATTAATGATTATTGTAATAATCAGTAACAAATTGGTTTAGTATATTCAAAAGAAGAAATGTTTTATTGAGAGGTAAAAGAGGTGAATGCAATGAATGAAATAATTGTCCCATGTGAGGAATGATAGAAAATGAGGCAGCATGGGGAAATAAAAAGATGTGAGCTAAACAAGACATAAATAAAAGAGTGTCATTGGAAAGGAAAAATCGGACCTGAAGAATATGCACCTTGGCCGGAACTCGAACCACGGGCCTTCGGCCTTCCGTGCCGACGCTCTAACCAATTGAGCTACTGTGTCCTCATTTCCTTTATTTTAAACTTATGCTCTACACACGGCTAGTGTGAAAGAACTATTTATAAACGGGTATCCCATTTATCTTGCTCACCCAAAATAACTTTTATCTGATGCGTTAAATGAAAAATTGTTTCAAAAAACGATTTTCATGGGGGAACTATTACTGAGAGTATGCATTTTGCATCTCCATTAATGCAGGAGATACAAAGTAGAACTTCGGTTTTTTTATTATTATTATTTTTAAAGGCGCCTTGTAATTTTTATTCAAGAATGCACTTGCCTCTTCCATGAGGAGGACACGGTAGTTCAGTAGGTAAGAGCATAGGTACAGAAGACCAAAAATCCATGGTTTCCAACTTTGACTCGAATATTTTAAATCCGATTCTTCCTTTCCAACTTTCCACTTCCTGCACAGGGCTAGTGTGAAAGAATGTTTTGTTATTACTGCTGCGTTACGCTTTATTGGAACTCCGTCCAAACACTTAACATCTCATTATTTAACAATATTTGAAACAATGCAAATAAACAAAACTTTACAAAGAAATATAATAATGAACTTATTTGAGACGATTACTAGCATTCTAATATAATTTGAAACATTCCCTGCTTCATCTATCCCCGAGAAAAAATTATTTCGCTATATAAAGAATGAGACTGATTGTGAATAGAAATTATAGACAAGAAAATATTTCATGAGAAAGATATAGAATATATCAGGAAGTTAGGAAAGTTTGCATGGAGAATAAAATAAAACTAATTGAGAAGATTTAAAAGCATGGGTGAGAGGAGAAGCTGGGAAAGCGATCTTAAGGACTGCAAGAGTTAATATTGAAAATAGTTGCTGAGATATGGTAACAAGAAAGCTATGTACACTATGTTAAATAATGTACAACTCTTTTATACGTTTAAATTATTTTAATATATTGAAATGTATTTTGACATATGTTTGTAAATTAAATTCAAATTAAATTCTTTTAAGGAAACTCTAAGCGATATTCTTGTCAAGTCTGCATTTTATTTTATATTTATTTAAAGATATATTAGTTAATTTTAAAAAAATATGATGATCTAATTCTAAATATGCTTTATTAGGGAGTTTACGTGCTGTTGCTCAACTATTTCTTATGAAATAAGAATAGTTTTAGTTTTATTGTCTTTTATTTTTTTAGTTAGTAGAAATTCATTGTTGGATTTTTATTATTATCAAATGAGTATCTGATTTTTTCTCTCTGTATCATTAAAACGAGCACATCTTATCTTATAGCAATTGCAACTTCAATTTGATTTAAGTGGTTTTGGGCATTATGATGACACTTTTTGTTTAAAAACGTTTGTGATTACGATTTCAATAATGTATATTGCTTCACGAAGTTTCATATTGGTATACTCCCAAGATGTTCAAAGACGTTGCAGGCTGTTCAGTTCTTTAAGCGTTTTAAAGAGTTGGTTGTGCTGACAGGCGAGGCACATATTATCATCTATCTGTATGGAAGACAAAGCCGGGAGGAAGTGGTCTATCGACTGATACACGAACGGTATCGACCGCTGTGGGCGGGGTGATGATGACGTCAGTGTTGACATAGATCTGCTGCGCACAGCCCAGCCACAGGTGGCCCCTTTATTTAGTCATATGCATCTGGCTGTATATGATCCATTTACACAAACCTGCATTATTTCAGCTTTGTCAGCTTCGAGTTCAGTCAGCTAAAGCCTCGCACCCAATAACACGTTTTACAAAAAAAAAAAAAAAAAAGGGTTACACGTTTATTTCGTCACATGCATCTTAAAATAAAAATCAAAATCAACAACTCTAGACTTAAGGAGTACACTTCATACACCGTGCGTGCGTATGAAAAGAGATCATTTCAAGACTTAAATTGCAAGGTATTGTCAAAAATGCAAGTGGGGTATAAATGGGCAATTTTTCATCGTTATCTATGGTTATCTTTATGGTCTAAATCAGCGGTTCTCAAACTATGGTCTGCGAGGTCCTCCCAGCCTCCCAGGGTGTCCACGAAACATTACAGTACTGTTAATAGTGTTTAAATGTATAAATATAAACAACGAATTACGAAAAAGCCCTTCACGCAGGAGCTGCTTAAACAAAGCGAATTCCTGAGCAAGTCGAATTTGTGACGCTATTAAATTAAACTTTTGAATATCAAAATCACACACTCTTTTAGGTTTTCCTGATTTTTGGACTCGATAAATCGTTTGTTAATTGATCGGTATATGCAGTGTTTCGTTGAGAAAACACATCTTACCAACATGAACTTCAAAAAAAGAATATAAAATCCAAACTGTGGCCTTATTAATTAATGATATAAATTACTGCATTACTACATGGTATTAGCATGACAAACTCTAATGTTGACCAATAAAAGAAAAACGGAACTATAATACTTTACTTAACTAGGTTTTGTCTGTTTTTTTCCTTTAAAATGACTTAAAAATAATCGTCTCTAATGAAATGACTATCATTTTCAAAAATAAGGAGAACAAAATTAGAATTCCTGCAATCTATAAGTATTACAAAAAAGAATCCATATTTTTAGAATTATTTTTATAATTATTGACATTACCACAACAACTAATAGTATACCAATAATTAAATGATATAAATGTCTACTGGTAAATAAAGTTATACTGTGAGGGTATTTTTAAACATTTTTAAATGTATTCATGTTTATGAATTAAGGCCTTGGTATCATATTTACATTCACTAAAATAGAGAAAAATAACAGAAAGTTTCCACTTACATTGTGTATTTAAGAAGAAGAAGCAGAAGAAGAAGAAGAAGAAGAAGAAGAAGAAGAAGAAGAAGAAGAAGAAGAAGAAGAAGGGTGTGTTAATGAAACAAAATATGTTACTACTCAAAGCAAGTACGATTACAATGTACTATGCGAACATGCATAATCAACACTATACAAATGAACGTTCCATCGATTTTCATATAATAAAATAACGATTTCGTGGCTTTGAAATTTAATTTAAATTGTATTGTTCTAAAAATAAGTAACTTAATTTCTGAAGATTAATACGGAGCCCTCTTACAAACAATATAAGTCTCACAATATAATTTAATATTTTACATTTACTATCTTCACGACAAAGTTTTTGTCAAACATAAAACATATGCATCGTTACAGTTTATGTGCTGAGTTAATCAGTCCTTTTATTTTGAAACAATTCAGAGAAAATTAAACGCTAGTGAGCCTTTTAAATTTCAGTTTTCAGGTATACCCCTAATGCTGATGGTCCGATTTCCCTGCTTTTCAGAAATTATTCTTATTTTATTTAAATGACATATATCGATTTTTGTTGTGAAAAACAAATATTGGTTCCGCTAGTGACATTTTTAAATTTTGTGTTTCAAGAAAAATTGTATTTCGCTTTGTTTTTTATTATTTTATTTCAAGAGTACATAAAAATTTCCGTTGAGAAATAACTAAAATTGCGACAACTAAGAGTGATTTATAAATTATGGGTTTCTGGTAAACCCTCATTTCTAATAGTCTGATTTTGCTGATTTTCAGGAACTGTTTTTTATTTTATATTTTAATATTTAATAATTGTATATTTAAATAATTCATCTTTGTAATTTTGGAGTCAGCAACTCTGTAATTAGTTGCAAGTATGTTGCGCATTTTCTTTCAGTGGAGGAACTTTAATGACATAAATAGAATTGATATTGTATAGTATTTTAATGCATTTATAAAGTGTTATTTTTGTAATATTTAAGGAATAACGTGTAAAAAATGTAACTAGGCAAGGGAAAGCCCTCGTCTCTCTCTGAACGGCGAAACACTCGGCAATGCAAGGTAATCCCTTTTGGTATGCGGCTGCAGTTGATAATGTCTCTACCTCAGGGCAAACACGCGGCACAGTTGCAGGTGTTCCGAGTAAAATGTTGACAGTAACATATGAAATCTGTTTAAATTCATCTTACTGACAAACAGAGAAGCATTTGGCTTGAACAAAAATTCTCAGCGATTAGAAATAAAATTCAGTGAGGTAAGCACTCACCTATTAGACACGTTAACTCAAAGGTGTTGGGAGTATTTCGCGCCGTTGCTCACGGATGGCGTCGTTTGACAATGTGTATAAACGGGCTAGATTTTTTCCAAACGGGGCAGTCTCAGAATTTTGCAGGTCCAGATACGTGTGGCTGCCGTCGCACGGAGATCAGTGGAAGAGCGGCCTAAGTACCAAGTACCAGTTCCGATAACAACGAAGCTTGAGCGTCAGTCGCCACGTTAACTGCCGATATAATAACTGAGCTACATTAAGAATTCAGTTAAATTAACAATTTCTTTGCACATTTTGGTCAGCGCAATAAATATACACGTTTGCCAAGATTACCTTGCTGTGGTTCGACGAGAGACGTGAACTCACCCGGATATTCATGTTAAAAAATAAATTACATTAACAAAGTGAATAATGAAGTGTCATTTGTTGTCATTTTCGCAATCCGTTCCACTCAGGCCCGGTGGCTGGCTCAAAGCCGCCAAAATACAGCGAAACGCACTCGAGAAGAGTCTCATCGAAGAAGAGTGTGGATGATCCGCAGCAGCCGTGGCGAGACCTGCAATCAGCGGGCGCAAATTATCTACCGCAGCAACTGTACAGCCCAATACCCGTCCCCCACCAACATTTCTTCTTCATAGCCAAAATTTATATTACCAGTGATCCGGCGTGAAGGGTTTATATACCGACGCCTACATACAATCCTGTTTCAGGTTAATCCCCCCACTCTTTAAATTTCGGTGTTCGTGTATAACCTCAATTCTTTTAGTCCGATTTCTCTAATTTTCAGAAATTATTTTTCTTATCTTATTTAAATTGTATATGCCGAGATTCATTGCAAAAAAATATTGGTGTCGGTAGAACGATTTTTGAATTGAGTTTCAGGTAAACCGCCACTCATGATAGTCTGATTTCTCTGAGACAGTTCCACTCGAGGGACAAAAAGCTGTCACTGTTAGATGGTATCCCACAAATTCTTCAATGTACTGAGAAGAAGCGTCCTAAGATTGCTCCTATTGCACCACGACAGAGCCTCTGAGCACATTGCTCTGGAAACAACTGAATTTCTTCAGGAGTCAAATGGTTGTTGTATCCTTCCTATAATCCAGTTTTGGCTCTATGAGCCTTTTTATCTGCTCCAGAAAATAAAGGAAACCATCATGGTCAACGATTTGAATCACCTGAAGCCACAGTGTCTGAATAGGAAAAACGCATAAGTATTTGTACCATATCTAAAGCAGTATGGAGCTGAGCATGTGCAAAATATTTTGAACGAATGAGGCGTTGTATAGAATGCAAGAGAAAACACTTGAAAAAGATGCAATAATTATATGACATTTTTAAAATGTTACTGGTTTCATTCTCAAAATTTCCGACTGACCTTCGTAACAACAGATAAAAATTTAAATCATTACAACTCGGATATGTAAGCCACTTCATATAGGTGGAATTGTTTTAACATTATTTTGAGATTTTTTTTTATCTTTCAGGAAATAAAATAGAGTTTCACCATCTAGGTCTCCCTTAGAGTTTCCTGCGAATTGTCATACACACTTTCGTTTTCCACTTCCATTATTTCAGTTAATAAACGATTGAGGTATATCTTAGAAACGGTGCTACAGTGTCAAGCTATGAACGTCTGGAGTTGGATGCGGTAGAGACATAGACTTTCTTTTCCATTCTATCTCGTCCTGGCTGACCCAGGATCATTCAGCATCTATCCAAATGAACACCTCAGGGAGCTATCTGTCATTTACAATTAGTGCGGTTTGAAAGGCGGTGGGAGCCTAGTATGAATCCCACAGTCTCCAATCAGTGTCGAGGTTTCGAACCAGGAACGCCTTACCATTCCAATGCTAGCTTTTGGCCTGATCCGATGGATTCATTTCTGGTTATTTATGTGTGATGTATTGCATGAAAGCGAAGTGTGTAACCAATGAATATTCACACTGAAGGTGAGGCTATACGGGGCTCTTTGTTTTTAGAGCGTATATTTCGGCAGCATAGCACGATGGCTCCGTTTACTTTGGACATATAAGTTATTTTATTTGCTCTGAATTGCTGGGGACGCTAGTCTAAATTAACTCATAAAAGGATAATTAATTATGTTTTCCGGTTTTAACTATTTATTCTTCGTAGACAGCGAAAACAAAATATCAGTGTTAACTTGGCGTATGAGCAGAAATATTGTAATGGTAAGTCAAAATGTCCTTCTGTTGGGCTCTTAGTCGCCTTTTCTGAATTTTGTTGAACACTCTGGGAAGACAGACTTCAGCACATTGTCACCGTCTTAGGCCAGAAAGTTACAGAAGTAGAGAAATAGTTCATGTAGTTTATGGATGAAGTATTTTGTATTCTTTCGATTTATTGGAAGTAGCAATGAAAATTATGCTTACAGCCACAATGTTCCATAACATCCCGCACTTAGCTGGCAATGGAGTCACTAACCATGTCCTGTTTGTCACATACGGACAACGGCATGGGTGCAGTCTCTTCAAATCCGTTTGTTAAACTTATTCCGGGAATAAGTCACACAAAGCATATTTTTAAACATTTGCATCCTAGAGCAAAATACAGTCTAGATGGGTGAATATCATTTTTGACCTTTGACATTATTGGGCATCTAGGGTAAGAATAAGAACAAATGGATCAACCTCTCACGGAAAGGGCTGCGAAATTAATACCGTCACTTCCGGTTATTACACTCGTTAAAAACAAGAGAGAACCTAGAGAAACCAAGAATCGCATCGGGCCGTGAGAGAAGGGACAAGGCCAGGGACCCTGCCTCGAGACCCAGCCGAACCTCTGAAACATCAACGGCCGTCATCAGTTTGTTGATCTCAGCCTGAAATTCTCTAAGGTTAAGGAAGAACTTTTACTATCATTTTTATTGATAACTGAGCCCATGTGAAGTATCAATATAATGTTGCTAACAGCAGAGGAAATCACTTTCTGTTATAAAACTCTACCATCTTTGCACTAGAGCTTCGTTTCCCATTATTCACGCCAAGACTCGATAAAGAGTATAACCGAATGGAGTTTACCGAAGTTAGTTGTGACAATATTACTTTGCTGAGCTTTTCTGATTTTGTAGGAAAACGGTAACCTTTCGTATTGCCACGAAAATCTGGCCTTTGTTTGTGATACAGCCTTGAAGAGTTTACAGGACATCTTTGTAGCTATTATCTGGTACAGTTGTGTACGCAAGTACAACAAGCTGGCATATCATTTCTTGAATATCGATAAATATCAACAATTGAACTGTCACAAGAGTTTAAAACGGTAGAGACAGGACACATGCTAACTTACATTGTTCGCTGTGGTATTCGCTTTCCCAGCAGAACAACCAATTTTGCTTATTTTTTGGTGTAGGGTGTAGGGTGGAAATTTCCACACAGAGCTTTGCTGTTTCCTTTCAGGATCGAAATGGTGTAGCCAATTTCATCAGCATCTTCCTGTAACCTTTTTTTCAACCTGCACGCAGCACCTGCAATCAGCAGTCTTGGAAGTGCAACTTTTCGGTTACCAACGTGTAGGTGGGACTCTGAATTTTTATTCGAATTTTTTAATGTTTTCTTAATGTTAATATTCAATGATCCTTCGTCACAATGATAGCAGCGATGTTAATGTTCTCTTCTTCTTCTTCTTCTTCTTCTTCTTCTTCTTCTTCTTCTTCTTTCCTCACTCATCAGCTCTGTATAGCTGGGACATTCAAATATGCCATGCTCCGATGTATCTTCTATTTTAAAATTGCCATCTTTACTACTGGATTGTAATTTCATTCTTTCAAGATAATGGGCAAGGTCCTTGTCCCGTAATGAAGTGCACTAAGCCTTTGGCAGATTGCATGTGTTTCAATTTTATTCTTTCTTTTATTAATGGAAATTGGGTTCTTCTTCCCTGGTCTATCCTGCCCCACTCCTCCTGCCATTTTCGCATTAACACTTCTTTTATTTAATACTTGTCGATATCCATTATCTCTCTTATGTTTTTATAATTTTGTTTTTTAGGCCTGATAAAGGAAATGCTGAGAAGTTTGCGATATAGTCTCTATAACTTCAACACATTACATTCGTTGTAATGATGTCTTCCTGACCTTATATGTCATGATAGAAATCGGAAGAACTGCTACTAGGGGAAGCAGAGATTAAAATGACAGGAGTGTTTACCTTTAGTTCTCAATTGCAACCTCGATATTGTTATCTCTGTCTGTGCTGCTGTAATTAAGCATCTGAATTCAAACAAACACCTGTCTAAAAATGTGAGTACTACTTTGGGACAGAGGTAGTATCTTGTTAGCAATGTTTATAAGGATATTTCTACTTCAGTCTAAATACTACAAAATGCAGAGAGAAATCATCTGAATAACAGGACATTTAAAAAAATTCCTTTAAAATACCTCGTTTACATAACTGAAAAAATAAATGTTTCGGGTAGTAAAATATGGAGAATCTAGGAACTTACTTGAAGCAACATGAGCTGAATAATTAAAAAAGTGTACAAAGGGGATAAATAGTTCAGCCCACAAATGGCTTAGGCATTAGAGCGAGAATTGAACTCAGATCCATCGGAATGCGTTGTTTGATTGCATCAGGCTATATATCAGTAAATGGGCACTGGATTCTCTTTGATGCGATTCACAGCATTGCGGTTTCGCTCGGCCTCCAACAGTCAGCCGCACTGAATCCCCTATGAGCCAACTTTTATTTCAAACAGACTGACTGAATGGTGCAAATCAAATTATGTATGGGTATTTTAGCATAGCGTTGCTCATTAACCCTCTGAGTTTTGAAGCGCTTTATAAATACAGTCTACAGAATTATTTCAGGTGAAATTGAGGTGTAAAACACACAGTGCACTTTCATGTTGCCATACCCAGTTAAGGAGCATCCCGAGCGTTCATTTCGCAAAGGCTTGGTTTCATTCTGATTGATATTTGTGATAAAGTCGGATTTTTAGACTCTCCGGTTTTACCGGTTTCATTTCTTTTCTTTTTCATCTCTGTTCATTCCTTTCATAGCATTTGGTGCATCGGTGGCGATAACTCTTATTCTAGTTATTTGTTGCAGCATCCCTTTGGCAAAGACCTGTATAACTGGGTCAAATTGAAAAGTATAATATTAGTAGGGACCCAGAATATGACCTGGCAACGTTGTTTACTAAGAGAAAGGAAATTGAGAAGAATGCAAAGAAAATATAACTTTAGTAAGATATAAATGCATATATTTTATATACTTGATGGAAGGAGTATAAATGATACCAGAGAATTTTGCACATAAAGATAAATAAAAATATATAACTTGTTTTGTTACTTGAAAACGTATTTATAAAAAATAAAAAAGCTTTACTCCTCATTTTTATGACTTTGTAATTAAACACGAAATAATTACGACAATATTGATACATATGTTAGAACACAGTTGATTTTAATTTTTGTTATCTTCACTTTCTTCCTTTAGTGCTTCGATTCTCCGCAATTTGGCGTTTTTGTTTTGTATAAATCGTAATTTTTAACCGGAGTTCGATGTGTGACAATATCTCGCAGTACGGTGTTGGGAACACGTTCCATGCTTTGTACACCTTCCAAACAGGTTTGGTTTAAAGGGGTGGGCCCATGTGGAGACTGAGCACTTGCACATTTAAAACGGGAGTTAGACTCACAGTGGTTGATCATTCAGTTACAACCTGCACTTTACACATAGACATGTAATCATGGCAACATTCATTGAATATTTAAATAACTGCATTAGCATATTAGTTTACAGTATTTCTTTAATTATTAAACACTTTGCTTTTATTTTATTTTATTGAACGGCTTCGTAAAAACACGAACGTTTTATTTTCTTTCACTGATAGTTGAACTAAAATGTAATGTACTCATTTAAATTTATTTTTAAGTACATGTTAGTAAACATCTAAGTACAAAACTTTTTTTCTCTACTCTTTCATTAGATTTTAAAAGCGGACCAGACTTAATAATTAAATATATACATTTAATATTAACCTTAATCCAACATCAAAACTAAAAGAAATGTGTGTTTTATTTAAAATACTTTCATTAAACATTGAAGCTTTCGCTGCAAAGACACGAAGTAACTCTCTTAGGAAATATAAAAGTTTACAATTCCCTTGATGTAATTGGTACGGCGTAACGGCGACAGCTTTCTGATATTCAGTGCTCAACAGGCAGTGGTCAGTGGGCAGTGCGCTCCAAATGTAAACCTCCCATCGTTAAGACTGCACAGTACGGTCATTCCAGTTAACTACAAGAGGAAGGCGGGGTTGCCAAACGTCTCTTTTTTCAAACACGCTTTCATTCTTTGTAACATTAAGAGATCTCGATGAGATATTTTTCTTCGATCTTTCATCAAAGGCTAATTAACCATTTACATTAGGTAACGTATGTTGTCGCTTCATGTATTCTCCAGCGGACATTCTCATAGTTTTGTTCGTAAGAAGATAAAATGTTTGGAATGGGGCATACACCAACTCTGTAGTAGCATTCCGTACTAAAGATTTTATCCTCCCCCCGCCATACACCACATGCTCTCCTTATCACTTTAGCCTAACTCCATACTCAACTAATATTTGGCCAGTCATTGCTGCTTCTGTTTCTGCCTTCAGAGGATAAACAAAGCCAATAAATATCTAGATGTTTGTGCAGTATTTTCAGTTAGCTTTCTTAAAGGTCAGGGTACTTTGTTTAACCTTTGAAGGTAGAAACAAAGCAGCACTGGTAGTTCCAAGGCAAAGACAATGCATGCTTTCTTTTATCTTTGATTGGATGTTTGTGCTACTTTTATGTGTTTTTGTGTAGCAGCCGTTCTTTAGGAAGGGAATATTTCTATCTTTAATTATTCAATAACTTATTTCATTTGTTGTAAATTTTGCATGTCAATACCTGTTCCTTTTAAAATGTTTAACTATTATTCGTGCGGTTAGCTACAGTATTTTTTGGCATGCTAATGCATTGGATTACTTGGAGTTACATCTTGGTGTGGTTTCTTGAAGCATTTCTCTCCATTACATGTGTTAAGTAAAACCCCTGAGGTTATTGAATGCCTCCAAGTGCTGTCGTCGGTGTCGTTATAAGCTAGCATTCTAATGATGCAGTAATTAAGAAAGACGACTAGCTAAAGAAGCTGTGGCACATCTTAAATAGACCGCTTTGCTCTCTTAAAAGTCAATTAACAGACTTGTTCTTCCAAAACACAATTATTTTCTTGACTGTTTGAGAGGTTTTAGACTTTCTACGGGAACTTTGGCATATAAAGGACCATAGTTTAATTCCCCGATAACGGATTCATACTGTCCTTTGGCAAAGCTCCAGAAACCATCTTTATGCATATGAGGCAAATGTTTGAATGATTTAGAATGTTGTCCAATATTGTTAATTATTTCCTTAATTTTAGTTTGTCTGTCATTCATCACTTTGCTTTCACTCCCCAGCTCTTTCAAACGTCTTCATTCCTGAGAATATATTCCTAGTAACAATATTAGCCTTATACTGCGGTAGGGGTAGAAACTAGAGAAAATTTGACGGAGACTTCTCATTTCCTAAGAGGTGTCGGAAGTAATTTCAATGAAAGATTGGCAATATTGGTACTATTGGAGATTTAAAAGACCACTGCGTTTCCCACCGTTCTCGCAGGACCTACTCCTTCCGTGTCATTGTTAGCTCTCTCTCTCTCTCTCTCTCTTGGGGTTAATCAAAGACCTAGTGCTCACGGGCACAAGACAGAAATCGATGGCAACATGCTTGGTCGAGGTTGGCAGACATTTTATAATGGACTTTATCCCTGTTTAGTGTATTATTCGGTTTATACTGAACGTTTTTAGTTTTCCTTTCAAATTCTGATACTTTTGTATTACTTTCTGTTCGATTTAACCCGCTTAACTATATGATTTATTTTGGCTTAGTCTGCATCTCATCTGGCGAAGCACTTACCTATTTTCCAATAGATATAGAGATTTTGACAATCTAATTCTGATAAAAGTTTTTCCTAGTTCCTTTTATTTTCCTTCTACCTCAGTCAAAAGACTCGTTGACAGTCCCAACTGTTACAGTTTCTCAGTATTTCCCTGCACAGTTTCATTGTGAAATTTTGTTGCATAAATTCTGAAATGTAAAAAAATACAATACATAAACATTATTCATAAAAAATCAACGAAACACTAATATATGGCGCAAATATCACCAACTATTCTACCTAGATAACCGATTTTCTTAATAAACACTTCTCGCTCACAAGCGACGAGCTCACTTTTCAGCCAAGTCCACAAAACCTGCATCTGTTTCCTTGATTTTCTTCGGCAAGCCAAATACTGTTAAATTACAAATTGTAATAAGTAGTGCGTATCATATTAAACAATTTTGTAAACCTATATGAGAGACTTGTCAAGCAGCAGCTAAAAACACTGTAAGAAAGAAAATGATAATGATTGATGATGAACAGAAAGGTTATGTTCATAACGGCGATAGTGTCGAATTCGTTACAAGAGGTAGTGCATCAGGAACGACCCGGATGCTGTACGTTCAAATCCAGAACACGAGCAACATAATTACTGACCCTTTTAATAAACCAACCATGACAAGCCGAACTCATGTACAGGTATATAGCAATTGCATCTGCAATCAGAGATAATTGAGAAACGTGATATCCCGTGCAGACCACAGATCCATGCCACGTGCCTGCCAGACTGCATAGCCCTTGAAGGTACATGCACAATCAAGTAAACCGGATGTGTATTATTCATGGGTAGGCATCAATGAAGTTAAAAAAAAAAAAAATAAAAAGGCAACATTTAGTTTTTTGAGTGGTTTACAACGATTGAGCCCTATACCTTTCATTCTGGGCCCGTGGTGATTTAAATTGCATATGTAGATAGTCGTGAACATTTTAAGAATCAAAATTTCAGGGCAAGTTTATCTGCGAAACGATTAGTATTACATTATATTTTGAGTTTAGGATATCATTGCTGGCAGTCGGATATACAATGAGGTTATTTAAGTTACAGGCCGGTAGAGTGCCGGTAGTAGTTTTTAGTGGTTTGAGGGTGATTTGTCAGCGAGTGACTGTGCTTCGTATGTTTACTCGGTGCTTTCATTGTGTGTAAATTGTCTTCTAATTTTTCTTCGTTACTCAAGTCTTGAAGAATGGGGTTTGATGTATGGTACATATATAAAAACAGGTTCTTGCAGAGAAATGATATGGCGATTACCAGGAAATAATCTTGGCAGTCGTGTTCCAGGTGGAGAAACTGTTCGCTAACTTGTTAGAAAATTATACGATTGACAGAATCTCTCAATAACAAGAAACTTGTTCTCAATCGCTGTGTTCTACGGAAGAAAAATGAAATGAAATACAGAAACTTGTTGAGCAGATGCCGGCAACGTATTGCCGTTAAGGGGCACCATTTTCAACCTCCCTTTTAAGAAAGGTAAGTGCTTATTATCAGTAAATATATTATCATTTTATTTTTTCCTTAAGATATAAATATTAAAATAAAACACTATAATTTTACGCGCGGCGTCATCTTTATCCCTCTTTTTACGGTTCTTTTCCCATTAAGCCCTCTTGCGGCCCATAACTCAAACAACTTTACTGTAGATGACATGGGTATATTGGTCCATTAGTGATGTGCTAATGGAATTCAACGTGGAAATATGCTATTGTCTTCTTGTTTCTGATCTTCAGTAAGGTTATTATAAGTTAAGAGAGAAACATAGGAATGTATGTAAGGAGAGGGACGTTAGTAATCAAGTCAAAAAAGTTCAGAACTACCCGAAAATGTCTCCAAATGTAAAAGCTGCCATTGAAGAGGGATAAAACTGAAGTTTGTGAAACCTTTAAATGTATTAAGGGTATCACAGGGCTTTAGGTATAAACCTTGTTCATTCACGTGGTGTTTTCAGTCTCGGCTACTAACAGTGATATTTTTTTATTCATTTATTTATGGACGCTCTTTAACATCTCAGGTCATCAGCGTCCCATTCAACCCAGGGCGTGAAACGGCCGACAAATTTTGCTGAGGCCTCTCTTTCAGGCTTGAGGTTCTTTTTCGTGCCGTAAATGTACGACACGGGACCCATGGCTTTATTTCCCTTCCGAAGGAAGCCATACTTACGATTTTTACGTCCTGACCGGGTTCGAACCCGCGTTCTTGGGTGTAGGAGGCAAGTATGGTAATCACTACACCACCAGGACCGACCTACTGTGCCCTGCCCGTACTTCAACTCTACTTCCCCATCTTTGTTATATCCTTGAATACCACTTTCTGAATTTGTTCCCCGCCAATCTTACGACAGTATGCATTCTTTCGGGAAGATAGAAGTTAACTATAGAGCAAAGATATTCTCTGCCTAAACATCGTTTTAACACTAGAACCACCAATGTTAAATATATATTAAATGTAAATACGACAAACAACGAATAATGACATTATATTAGTGATTAAATGCTTAAAAATGGGGCACGCGGAATTGAAAGAGTTTCAGCTGAACTCATAATATTCTATTTAGCAGTACCGGAATAACTGACATCCTACGAATCGTATTTAATAAAGTATTTAATGGAGAGAGATATCCAAAAGCATGATTCAATGGCGGTGATACACCCGATATTCAAAGGCAAAGGTAACTTACGCGCGCGCCAGAGAACTAGAGGGGTTTATCACTATTATCTGTGTTCGGTCAAGCATACTGTAAAATTCTGCATGAGCGATTAAGGGAATGGGTTAACGAATACAATAAAATATCTACGTACCAAGCAGGTTTCAGGGAAGAGTTTTCACGATGGATAATATATTCGTTTTAAAGACGCTAATAGATATAAACGTAAGAAGAAAAGTGGGTAAATTATGCAGCCTCTTTTTGATTTTAAAATAGCCTTTGACGACATTCAGAGAGATGCTGTGAACAGAAAAATGTCTCCAGCAAAATGATGAAAACTCTTTTGCAGATATACAGCGACTTACAACGCCCGTTTTAACTACTGAGACATCACAGGCGATGGACACGGATGACACATGAGATGAAATGATAAACTGGAAAGGATTTTTTTAAGGAAGGAAACGTCCTAGGCCTAAATTTAGGGTACCCTCCAGACATTTGCCATTTATGAGGACTGGGGAAAACCTGGAAAAAAACCTCTTTCAGGCAGAACGGTCCTGGTGAGAATCGAATCCCAGACCTCCCACTCACGAGTACGCGCTTTAACCACCTCGTACCCTTGACGGTATTCGGTGTTAAGATAAACCAAAACAGTATATCGAAATGTAGATCAGCCAGTAGAGGAGTTATTCAGTGATGTATTCCATCTCCGTTATAGTTTAATCTATTTATAGATGTCATCTCGGATGCCATGTTGGTTAAACTTTCATCTTACACTTTCTTTTTAACTTTGGGGAAAACTCGCTGTTTAGCAGGTATCGCCACATAATGAGCGCATCACTCAAACACCCTAAGGCAGATACTTTTTATAGTTCATTTGTTAGTGGTGTTTACAACAAAATCGAAATAAGAATATTTTTTAAAATATTTTCTGTAAATGGAGCAGGCATGCATTAATATCTTCACATTTTATTCCAATATTCACATTAATATTTCATTGCTACAATGCGTTCATATATACCGCGCTCTTATTTGACACTAGTTCAGTTTTGTAGTTAATATCTCAGATGAACAGTAAACATTTGCCAATTTCTGCCAGGATGATTTCAACCGCAAATTCTTTAGCCGCGAAACTACAATATTGGATAACATGGACGATGCTTTTGGTGTGCAACAAAATAGCAGGTTGTACACTCTTAGGGGGGGGGGGAAGAGTCATCTCTTGAAAGCCAATTTTATTCTAAGTCCTACCTGGAACAGCGCGCGGTTCACAATTTAACCAGCAAAGTTGTGTAGCCACTGCAGCAATTGTGTTATATGACATGCACTAAAGACGCTGCATAGTGTGTGTGTTCTGTTAACTCTGTGGCAGAGTGTGCAGTAATGTCGTGGTTAAGAGCGCAGAATTGCCTCCCGATATGAAACACTTTTTTGTAATAAATTTGTAACATATTATGATAGATTAATTTTGTAATAATATTTCCCATACACAGCAAGCTTTAACGAATATTATAATATTTCCTTCAGTATTTGTTATATCTACATATAATACGCTGTATATGCATTCCCTGCACATGCACGAAGGACAAAAGTTGGCTTATGAGTACAAATTCAAGAAGGTTATAGCTATATCCCCACTACTATAGAAATCTGACTTCATCAATGCCCGGAAGATTGAGGGCAGTTATACATGCTGAGGGTTCTAACACGATATTAATTTGTGTTTATTTCTGAGTTTTCACTTTAGAAGATAAATGTTTCTGTTCATATTTTATTTAGTTATTCGTAAGGAGTATGTTAGTTTGTGATGATGTTTTTGTGTGTGCATAGATGATGCCATGAAACTCAAATGATATGTAAAATATAATATGATAGTAAGGTAACATGATGTTCTACATATATACATAAAACCAATAATAAAAAGTAAAGCAAATGTGTGGGATTTGAACCCATTAGCAGAAAAACAATGCCTTCTAACACTCGGTCACCGATACTCTATCCTAATGTTCTCTTTCCAGGGGCTTGTAGTTGTAACCATTACCCACTGTAGTGTGCACTCACTGCATGCGTTTGTGTTTACGACCGTCTCCGAAGTTACCCGGTCGACATGTAGAATATGTGGATGACTTTTTTTTTTTTTTTTTTTTTTTTGTATGTCAAAGTGTGTACAAGAAAAGCTCAATTAAAATAGCAACAGAGGTGTGCCTCATAACAAATATAACTGCTTCGAAACGAGTCGTAAGAATATGTGTGAAACCATCATCGCAGCAAAAATAACCTGACGTAGTGATATGTCCAGGTATCATTCCACAAGAACACATTTTCCGGTCACCGAAGGAACATTAATTCCTAATGATATAGAGGAATATCTTGTGACATTGTGTTTAATGCCTTGATGACTTTAGGATTTAATCAAAAGTGCGTGACATGTTCAAAGGTGTAACTTGTGTAAATTTTTGTTTTAACTTAAAAAACAATAACATTTTTGGAACAACTTGTATGTTCCTGTGCAATTCTGATATTGCATATTAAGATTTTTATTATATATTTATGTACAAGTTTTAGGATAGTATTACATATTTATTATACATTTTACGATTTTTATTGTATAATATATATGTACAAAACTTAGGATAATATTATATATTTATTACATATTTTACGGTTTTTGTTATATAATATATATGTACAATTTTAGGATGATATTACATATTAAGGTATTTTGTTACATATTTATGTACAAATTTTAGGATATTGCATATTTAATACATCTTTTAAGGACTTTGTTACATATTTATGTAAATTTTAGGATAATATTACATAAAAATCTGTACAAAACACGCCGTCTCATCGACAGATATTCGCCAGTTCACCAGTACCGACCCTTGAGCTTGTTGAATCGTCTCATGAGTGGTAGAAGTTGACGGGCGTCCTGCTCTTCGTTTGTCACGCTTGTCCGGCTATTTTTAAACTTCTCGATCCACTCATACACACTTCTATGCGGTGGAGCATTGCCTCGTATTGTGTTGAAAACCTGCGATGAGTTTCAGCCTCTGACACACCTTCCGAACAGAGAATAGGATCACTGCTCTTTGTTCCTCCTTGGTGAACACCGCTAGCAGGTCGGCCATGTTTACATAGTACAAAATGTAAGTATGCATTCGCAGAAAGCCTAAAGATGTGTTATGACGAAGGTAGGGATAACTTTTTTATCTTCCTTCATAGATTTGAAGAATATATATATACTTAAAATAGGCATATAATATAATAAATATGTTTAACTCTTAGTAACTCAGAGAGGCACGAAGAAAACCCTTTTAGGCAAAAAAAAAAAAAAAAAAAAAAAAAAGTCCAACATAATAAAGTGCCTTAGATTCTTATGATCGTAATTACTGTTGAAATTTTGTTTACTTTTTAAAACATTGAATCTGTAAAAATTAATGTTCTTATATTATCCTGATATTTGTAAAAATAGATTTTTAAAAAACAAATCGAACTTCAGGCGTCTGTATGCTTTAGAATGTGGAGGAGGTTAGCTATATAAAAAAAAAAAAAAAAAAAAAAAAAAGAATGAGAGAAAACGCAGCTACTTAAGGAAAGCAATAAAGAAAGGCTTAGAGAGAGAGAGAGAGAGAGAGAGAGAGAGAGAGAGGGGGGGGGATGGAAAGAGAAACAAATGCAAACATTGAAGATTGGGGCGAAAGCGGTTGGCAAGAAAAGAAAACTACGACAATGCAACATTTTTTTTGTTCTAATGTTAGCCTATTGTCTCATGAACGTATGGGCTTTCCTCACTGGCATGGATGCCTTGTAGCGGACTTCTGAAGCCGGGACGCCCATGAGATGCAGTTAAATTGTCCCATGAGACGATATGGCTTTGACTACTGGGGAAAGGTGGGTCTTTAAATGATGGCGCAAATGAACTTGGAATCCTTGTTACAATAAAGCTTACCTTCTCAGGGTAAGGAAAAGCTGCGAAAGAATATTAACCAGAAAGCTTGACTTGACCGGAATTCTAGCCCAGGACCTACGATTTAATAATTTTTTAAGTATTGACATGAAACTCAGTGTGTGGTTGTAGCCGTGTACTTTTTTTTAATAACTGCTGAGACATTACAGACGGTTGACACTGATGATACATGATATGAAATTGGAAAAGATTTTAAAGGATGAAAAGGTTCCACGCCTAAGTTTGGGGTACCTCTTGGGCATTTGCATTTATGAGGACTTACGAAAACATGGAAAAAACCTCAGTCAGGAAGACTGAGCAGGAATCGAACCCTAGACATTTCCCTCACGAGTCCCACCTTAACGACCTCCGCCAAATCTGGCGGTATAGCCCTATACTGAGAATTCAAAAAAAATCTATATTACAATTTTTTTGTATTAAACTTTAATTATAAGTAGAATACACAATATTTTATAAAATGTTTAATAATGCTCATTAAGCATTTTTCAAAAAGTATCCACACTAGGTACTCCTGTACACGTTTATTGTTGCTAAATCAAGAAAACAAATGGAATAATAAAACGATACCCTTGTTTATTGTGTTTTTTCAGCAATAACACAGTCCTTTGTTTATATGCATAAAATCAAGTTTATTAATCAGAATTAATCTTATTTAAGGATTAAATCTGACCTCTAGTGTGTTAAATAATTCTATCTTAAGCGAAAGAGAAAGAATTCTAATTTTAATTATGGCTGACTATGGAGACAGGCAGCAATCTCATCGAGAAGAGGCGAATTTTTTTCATGATATGCACCCGGATTACAATCCATTTCCACATACAACAGTGACAAGGATCGTAAAGAAATTTACTCAAACTCTTCCGAAAAGCGCAACTGATGAGAATACATCGTAGATATTCTCCTCCGTGTGCAAGAAAATCCAAACATTTCAACTACAAATTTGTCGTTACAATCAATTATAAGCCAAAGTTCCGTGATGAAAAACCTTAAAAGTTGCCAAGCAATAACATAACAAAATTCAACTTTTGCAGGAGCTTTTGAAGAAGATCTCGATTAAAGAATACAGTTTATGAATTAATAATGGAGCACATTAACAATTATCCAGTTTTACTTACCCAAATTATGTTCTCAGATGAAGTCACATACAGTCTGAATGCATTTGTCAATAGACAACTTCCACTAATGTTCACACGCAAATCCACAATGGATGAAAGGGAGCCATACTCAGTATCCACAAAAACGAAATGTTTGCTCTGGTATTGTGTATTATATCGTTGGTGCTTTCTTATTTAGAGAAACGCTAAACGCTAATAGAAGTTTGAATTTGCTTTGAAAGTATATATTACCGGCTGTCTCAAACTGGTTCCCACATCCATTCAACCATGTACTACCCAGAGATTACATCTATTTTCAACAAAATGGAGCTCCAGCTCACTATGAACACAATGTTAGCCGGCGCTTAGACCGCGTTTTCCCACAACGATGGATTAGCGAGATTCCTGATTGCCGCTTATGAACTTCCCTGGGGTCATTTGAAGTCAGTATCATCGAGAAAGACTAAACAACTTTGAAGATTTGCGGTATCGAATAACGGAAGCGGAAAAGACATTTCTAAAGCCTGGTTTAGTCATTCCTTGAATGGTTTCTAGATCGATTGATTGTCAGGCAGCTAAGGGCTTACAGTTTGAACACAAAAAATTTAGACGTTGAGCTAGCTTTGTTTTGGAAAAAGAAGAAGGAAGTGTTTTATTATTCGCTACACCTTTTTGTATTCTTGATTTAGCAACAATAAATTTGCACAAAAGTATCTAGTGTGGATACTTTTGAAAAATTCTTAATGGACATTATTCCAGAGTGTAAAAATATTTAAGGTATTTCATTTAAAACAAGAGAGTTGGGGTTACTTTCGGTTAAACCGGAAGTAGACGATATAATTTTTTTAGCTCTCAGCGTACGGTTATCCCCATACACAGAGTTTCGTGAACCACATGCTTCAACAGTTGTTAAGGTGTTGCGGGACTTTTGATTCTGTATAACAAAATCTGAAACCAAAAGCAAGGAAACAATAAATCTGGAAAAGAAATTTTCCTAATGTAAGTCATAAATTCTATATGCATTTTTGCACGTTCTTGATTGCTGTCTAACGTTGAAATCAAATTATGTGGATATTATTATGAGATAAAAATAACGAATGTTAACGGAAATTTGACATTAGTTCCAACGTTTGTAGAATGCGAGGAGCAAGTTTCACCGTGGCGATAATTTGTTTGTATCCGTGCTTGAGAAATGAGAAAAGTTCCCCCCGAAAACTTTCTTTCTATTGCCCAGTTATGACTACTAGTGCGTAGGTACTGCCAGAGAAATTTATTGGAGTAGCGTCTACCGCGGGAATATTTGAACATTCAGTAATTTATGTTTGTAAAGTGTAAAAGTGAAATTTAATTTATTTTTGAGGTGAAAAAAGAAGGGCGTATTAAAGAAACAGGTAACGTCAACTATTACAGAATACACGTATACGCAGTCGTACCATGAAAAATGATGTAATTATTGTCTTTTCTCGGCTAAAAATCGGAAAAACATTCTGATTGACATGATAAGATCGGCCACTTAATGTTTGTGATTTCGTGCTAAATTTTTCTTTTACAGAAATAACCCTTAGTTGATAATATCCGTCTATTAAGCGGATATAGCAGATTTTGGTCACACCTGCCTTATTCGTTTATATCTTATATTTCAGCTATAATTCAGTTATGATTTATTCTCAGTGTTAGTCTTTCTTCCTCATTGTTGCGCAGGTATTCGTGTTGAATCGTTACAATTGCCGGATTTTACTGTTAAAGTAAGTTTTATTTTCTCCGTCTGGTAGAAGGCTATTACTATAGGTCGACATTATTAAATTATATTTTTCTTACCTAATATCGCTTTGTTTATAGGTGTCGACCAGTGGGAAGATTCCAAACGTTTCAAGAATAGACTGACGGTGCCGTGTCCCAAGAACATTTCATTGGAAGAAATGCTTCATATATATCTGAAGATCATGTGTCAGGTAGAGATCGTGACAGCGATTCAGAAAATAATATAAATGAGATTACTGAGAATGTAGAAGATGATAACTTAACTGAGATTTTTTTTATTGATTTGTTTATGGACGCTCTTTAACATCTCAGGTCATCAGCATCCCATTCAACTCAGGGCGTGAAACGGCCGACAAATTTTGCTCAGAGGCCTCTCTTTCAGGCTTGAGGTTCTTTTTCGTGCCGTAAATGTACGACACGGGACCCACGGCTTTACTTCCCTTCCGAAGGAAGCCATACTTAGGATTTTTACGCCCGAAAAAAATATCCATCGGCCCTGGCCGGGTTCGAACCCGCGTTCTTGGGTGTAGGAGGCAAGTATGGTAACCACTACACCGACATTACTGAGAATGTTGAAAGTGATACTGAGATTGTCGATAAAGTGCAGTGACTATTCAACTAATCTAAACAGTATCGATATGAAGTGCGGTAAACATTTAGCTAATCGGCGAACTAGAAGATGGCCGCTTGCAGTATTTTATTATCTCATCTCTGTTAGGTGCTCATAATTCCTGTCAAGCACCTAAATAAAACAAAGGTGACAATATTTGAATTCACAAAGAGTACTGAAATGAGTCTACTAAGACAGCATAATAGCAGAATTGACTGCAATTTCCAAATCTACCAGAAGACACCACGGGAAAATAATGTCCAACATTCTAGAAATAAGCAATTCCTGTACAAAACAAATGACAAGATAGAAAACTATAGGAAGTATTGTTATTGGTCATACATAATGACGACATACTAATTATAACGAGTAAAAAAAAATACTTGCAGTGCTGCAAGAAAATCTGAAAAGCTTCTGTAGAAAGTATATAAATTATTCTTGTCTATATTTTAAGAGCAGTCGGAACACTATAACGGTTTATTTACTGAAAAAGCGACTGTTATATTGCAATGTTTAAGATGTTTACTTTTTCTAATCTAAGGTAACATTATACGAACAAGAAATTCTGGTTGTAAGAGTGCTATGTACATTTTTTATTGATTTTCAAAGCAAAAAGTAGCATGATATGAACAAAAGTGAGTCATAAAGCTTAAGAATGTACAACATTACCAAATTATTGATTTTTCTGTTAATTTTGTGCAACAGAAACCCTAAATTCAGCGCGTCAGTTCCCAGAATCTAGAACTCCCTTCCTTCTGAAGTCAGATATTGTCGGACAATAAAGCAATTTAAACGCGGATTAAATTGTCATCTTAACTCTTAGGAATCACAACAGTTAGTCTATCGCTTGTTCTTTCTCTTCTCCTTTCTCTCCCCTTGTACTCCAGAAAAATAATTGAAGAACAAGCGGAATTTTAACACTATCTTTGTAAACTTTCTAAATATATTAAAATATAAGTATCTGCATGCAATATATCTTTAATTTGGCTTTTTCTCTGTATTTTATATAACCATTGAACTGGATTCTTGCTGTTTTTTTTCTAGGAGATAGGGTGGAAGAGAAGGACCTTAACTCTTGTCAGGATAAATAAATAAACAAATAAATTAGCCATCCATTCTCTGAGATGGATGATACTGTTAGGGTCAATTTATGGGATGTTACTGAGGGTTATGCCACGCAGTCAGGAATGAGCTATTTGTACATAACACGATAAATTAGTTAACCGTTGTTCAGTGTCATACTTTCAAAGAATTTGTCCTTATATATATATATATATATATATATATATATATATATATATTACATATAAAATAAAAATAAAGTAACACTATTAACAATGTAACAAATTAACAGTAATTATAATAGTAGAAAAGGATAAAACACCAAGAAAAAGTCACACTTGAGATCGCTATATTTCGAACAATATATTATGGCAATAAATCCTGAAAAGGCTTATGATAAGCTATTGAATATCGAAACCATTGTAACGCAATTTTCAGCTCAATTTTGTTAACATAAATTTATCAGTATAATTTCAATTTTGTATCACCGTAAAACTCTTTTAATTTTTTCTCGTGGATAATATATTCCCACTCTCAAATTGAATGTCTAAGACCCCTCTACAATCACTGAAATTATTGATGTAGTTCTTTAACACACGGTATAATATTATTCATACTGTTCTGATAGATGATATAGGTGTATCATTATTTTGTGTTTATTTAATACAGCATACATTTAGTTTAACTTCATTAGCCTAAGAAAGCAACATAAACACCAATTAATTAAACACCAAACAATTAACACAGTTATTAGCTGAGTCAAAGGCGGTTTCTGGCTTTCCATTATATTTCCCTCGAGATATATATATAAACACTCAGATGTTTTATTTTAAAATAAGTCAGTTTTGTATGTATAGTTTTAAAATCAGTTTAATAAATATTTATTGTAACTATACTTTCTTAATACAAACTTTATCTGAAATACACATGCTTCAGTTGATTTTACAAGTAATAGCAGCAGCACCTCGTAGACCCAAGATCGCGCTTCGATCCCGGCCAAGGTCGATGGATTTTTTTTAGGCGTAAAATCCTGAGTATGGCTTCTTTCGGAACGGAAGTAAAGCCTGGGTCTCGTGTAGTAGATTTACGGCACGAAAAAGAACCTCAAGCCTGAATGAAGAGGCATCTGGGAAAAATTTATAGGACGTTTCATGCCCTGAATGGGACCTGAGTTATTAAAAAGCGCCCGTAAATAAACAAAATCAACAAACAATTCCCATTGCTTTCTGTAGCCATTAGTTTTATTTATCGGGTCTTCAATGGAAATATTCCCAATCTGCGTGGGCATCTCTTATACACCAACACTTCCAGGCAGACGTTCATACTGCTGTTAGAATTCAAAAATTGCGGTGATAAATGCTCCCTTCTTAAAATTTCTTTTCCCCGCATTCTGCCATTTATGCATCTAGATATCGCTTTCTCTGCCTAGCGGACAAATATTAATTATTTCATCTCCTTTCCAAGCGCCTAATCTGAGCCATGCAAGAATACTTTTTTCTTCGCTCCCATAGACTTCTAAGTAGTTCCCCCCTCCCCCATACCTGCCCTCCTGCTGGTTTAGTGATAACCATGACCCAAGATCGCGGATACAATCCTGGCCAGCCTCGACGTAAAAATCCTAAGTATGGTCACCTTAGGAAGAGAAGTGAAGCCGTGAATCCAGCATCGTAGCTTTAGGGCCGGTTAAAGAGCCCAAAGTCTAAAAGAAAAGATATCTGAGCAAAATATATCGGCCACTCACGACTAGAATTGAATGTGATGCTGATAGCTTGAGATGTTAAAGATCGTCCGCAAATAAGCCAAATAAATGAAGAAATAAACCTCTCACACCTGATATATTTAATCCTGCAGGTTAAGCAAGACATTTTCTGCGCATTGTACCTCAGTCTTTTCTCTATCTATATCTCTTAAACGTCCGTCAACTATTTTCGAGTTATTGCGCGTAATGTTCTGTCTCCTTAACCAAATATACTCCAGTCCTATTTGTTCTTAATCGTTCCTTATTTCTGATACGCAACATATCCCCACCCTTCCTTTATTTGCTCCCCCCATACAAAATGCTCGAAGAACTGCTTGATCTCCCGGTATTATTCTTAACCAAAACTTACTTATTTTTAAATTTAACTTTCGTTCCAGTTTAATTCCCATAATTTGCTGTACCCCTTTTGGCGTGTAGTATCCGTTTCAGAAACTGCGTTTGTACCTGAATCAGTTCCTCGGTGCTATCCCAGCCCTAAATTTACGCCCCATATGTCATAGTTAGTTCTGCGCACCTCCCCATTGTTTTCAGCGGTGTGTTTGGAACTTTTACCAAAATATTTTATTTAGTGATTCTATAATTTTTAAGTTACTGTTGCGTTTTGTGATGCCTATATGTTTTGCCCATGTCCCGCCCATAGTGGCCCAAAAATGTGAATTTCATCACGCTACTAATACCTATCCTACACATTCCCATCTCTCTTTTTTGATGTACACCACACTGTTTTTGAACGATTCCTGTTCCTTATAATATGCCTCTAAGTATTTTAGTTCCATTTTTAGACCGTTAATTGTTGTCGATACCAATATCAAATCATACACATAAAGGAAAGCTGGTATTTAGATGCCTTCAATGTTAAGAACAGCAGATTCTGTCACACATTTTCTCCGTCTACAAACGATTGAAAAAGAGCGGGACAAATTCAGGCTTGCCTGACTACTAACATGAATTTACTATATGTGCATCATCTTTTATTATTTCTATGAATAAATTATCATTGATTCCCTGCACTGATGGGGAACTTTTTTCTAAAATGAATACTTTCTCCATAACGGAGTCCATCATGGTTCATGAGTACAGTTAAGAAGTAAATTGCTCCGTACTGGAAAGCTGATATTAAGCTGATATCGAGGGATGCATCTAACTATTCCACCTTTAACGGCGTTCTCTGGCTGCTACGCTCTCTGCAGATCTTTATTCTTCGGAGGAGACGTGCCTTGGATTAATTTATTTCTTTCATATTATTTAAAATTATTTTAGAATATAGAAGTACATTTTATTGCAAAAATGGGCATTATATTATGGAGGGCTGCTAAATATAATAATAATAATAATAATAATAATAATAATAATAATAATAATAATAATAATAATAATAATAATAATAATAATTGGAAATTAGTCAAACCTTTCAAGTCATGGTCAGGATTCACACCACTGATACTTGGCCTTCCGTGCTGAGGTCTAACAATTGAGCTACCGTGTCCTCCGAAAACTGAACCGTGAACTTCTTTCATCTGATTCTATATAGCCCGGAGAACTCCCTAAGATTTCTCCACTATGAGAGATTTATTTTTTAAGTGGTGGCTGGTAATGAATGCTAATGTACCCTTACCCAGTTTCTAGTTTAAACACAAATTACAGAGGGGTAAACTTAGATAAAGAAATATATTTATTATGTATAATAAAATGAAAAATAAATTGATAAGACACTTAAACACTAACGCAAATAACGCATTATTTTCAACAATTTTTGCTCTTCTTCTTCTTCTTCTTCTTCTTCTTCTTCAAAAAGATAATTTTATTTGTGTTAAAGTGTTTTACCAATTTCTACTTCTGCATTTATTTTATATATTATTATGCAAGCATGATCATTATAAATAAATAATGCTAATCGTTGAATACAATAACAATACTCTGTACGCTATCAACACTACCAATGAACCCAAAAATGCTGTGGTAGATATTATACTTCGAAAGTTAAAGGTATATTTTTTCGCTGTCCTTAATGTTATTCTTCTTTTATTCTTCTAGAGGAGGAAAGGCGAACGAACAAAGTATAACTATGATGAATAAAAAAACTCCAACTTATGAAATTCCAGGAACCAATAATAATAATAAAAAAGAAAGAAATTTCTTAGCTGCTTCTCTTTGAAAATATTAATAGATAGCAGGGTCGGGCTGGCGGGGCTTCCGAAATTTCCGATAGCCTTAAGCCGAAAGCCTTTGAACTAGACCAGTCATTTTTCCATAGCATTTGCCTCGCGTATTCTATATTTAAAGCCTGCTTTCTAGGTAAAATCTTTCTGCTTATCTTGATATGCATAAAAAGTTTATCCAGGCTAGAGATTCTGCCCTCTGCGTATTTCTCACTTAGATATGCATGTACTACCGAGACTCGCTTTCGGGAGGTCCTGGGTTCAATTATTGTCGGGCAGCCGTCTTGACTGTCAGTTCTCTTTTTAGTGATTTCTTCTGATCAATTAGGCAAATGCGGGATGCTTATTTAGATTCCACGAATTTTCCGCTCTCCTATTTCATATCATTTCATCCCGATGTTTCTGTCAAGGGTAAACATTGTCTAATTGTGATATACAGCTATATAAGTGCAAATAAAATGTATTTAATAAGTCAGTCACTCATTGCCACTTATCGGTTCCGCGGCCCATTCAGTTGCGCCATGCTTACATTTCATGTCGCTCCTGGTGGTCTAGTGGTAACCACAATGCCTCGTACACCAAATATCGCGGATTCAAGCTTGGCCGATTTTTTCCCGGCTTACTTCGAAAGGAAAGTAAAACCATAAGTCCGTGTCGTAGATTTACGGCACGTAAAAGAACCTCATGCCTCAAAGAAGAGGCCTCTGAGCAAAATTTATCGGTCATTTCAAGCCCTGAATTGAATGGGAAGCTGATGACCTGAGATGTTAAAGAGCGTCGGTAAAATAAACGAATTTAATCACTTGCTTTCAATGCCTCAAAAAATCTATTATATTAAACTTTATTTTTTTATTATGAAATATTTTTGCTCAAGATGCGTTAATTTATTCATAATATTGGAAGCTACATCTACAAATTTATCATTTTCTATTTATTGTTTCTTCAAAATATACAGAGAGAGTGCTGTTCACGGAATCCGAGCCATTTACTTGACAGAGACGAGCGACTCTCAATCACTTTATATCAACTGATTCCGTTGCGAATAGTTTAATACAGTGAAATACACAAACGCTTCTGATTGACGACATCGGAGACAAATTAATGATGTCTGCAGACTCCTGGCACGTACTTAAATATTTTCCTTTTTATCTTACGCTTCTGTTTTCCTGGAATTCACATAATGTTTTGCGAAATGATTCGGTGCCCTAATGGCAAGAACCTTTAATCTGAATTGAATTAGTAGGATCAGATTATGACTTTTAAGTACTTCAACCGGGCTCAAGCGCTGGCCGTTTGTGTGTGTGCCCCCATGGGAGCACTTCTGGGAGGAAGGGTTAGGCACGGAAGTAGACGCGGTCTCTAACGTTGTTTCAAGATAGAACAGGAATACTCCTTTGCGAGCCTAGCCTTCCTTCCCCCTCCCTGCAATATTCGTGTCTCTCAGAAGGGCTAATTCCACATCAAAAACCTTTCCAAAGAGGAAACCACCGCCATATTACTTTATACCAAATGCCCGACACTGCCAATTCTGCAATAGAACCAACGGAATAATTGAGGTGAAATGGGACAGTGGGAAATTCGTGAAAAGGAAAGTTCCGTACAAGCATTCGCCTAAGCGACCAGGAGAAACCAAGATCAGAATAACCGAACACGAGGGATTTGAATTTGGGTCTTCCTGATTGCAAATCTCAAGCGTTACCTCTTTAGCCACCCCGTTTAGTCAGATGACATTTATTTCAAATAACTACTTCGTTAACACAAAACTTAATAAAAATAAAACATATTTGTAGAGTGAAATACGATTAACCAAAGTCGGTCCTGGTAGTGTAGTGGTTACCATACTTACCTCCTAAACCAAAGATCGCGGATTCGAACCCGGCCAGAACCGATGGATTTTTTCGGGCGTAAAAATCCTAAGTATGGCTTACTTCGGAAGGGAAGTAAAGCCTCCCGTGTCGTACATTTAAGGCACGATAAAGAACCTCAAGCTTGAAAGAAGAGGCCTCTGAGCAAAATTTGTCGGCCGTTTCACGCCCCGAGTTGAATGGGACGCTGATGGCCTGAGATGTTAAAGAGCGTCCATAAATCAATCAATCAAACGATTAACCATCTCGACTTCCTCACATCTTACTAATTACGCAGTCAAATCTTGGACACCAGAAGTAGTGTCTCAAGTTTAGCGGGCAAATAGCTCTGTCATGTCCTAGGCCGGAGTGGCACGAGGCATTTCACTCTACTAGTTCACTCAGCATAGTTTATATATGTATGTATGAAATTGATGAGTATAGAAATGAAAGAAGGAAATATATCTGTCTTATCTTTCATTTCCTTTTATCTTATTAAAGAGGCGATTACCACCAACAAAAGAAAGAAATGAAGATGAATAAATGTTTTTTTTTTTTTTTTTTTAATTTTTAAATGTTATTTTTTTTTCTTGAAAAAAAGAAACGGAAGAAAAAAAAATATATGAAATAAAAAAAAATTAGAACGTAAAAGTTCCATTTACTTCTTACCGGAATTGTTATTGAGAGTTAAATTGTTAAGCTGTTAGATTCACTTTTTCCAAACGTTGGTCAGTATTCCGAGAAGAGCAGTCAAATATATACACCTCAAAGAAGATCATACGAGCTTGTACGTTCTAAGAATTTAAACTGAGGAACAGTGAAACTGCAGCAGCGCGGAAAATATGCCAGGCCTTCGGTGCTGACGCCGTGAATGCACAGGCAGGGCTAAGATGGTTTGAGAAGTTCCAGGAAGGCAACGAAACCCTCGCGGATGAGTTATAGACCGACAGGAACAGCAGCTGCAATACGTAACGAGATTCTGCTTGCTTATTGAGGCAAATAACAGTCGTACTTGTGAGGATGTGACTCAGCAATTCAACGCCAGTGCAGAAATCGCACGAGCTTGAAAAGATACTAAATAGGTAGCTGGGTTCCCCACGAATTGGCAACGTTTCAGAAGGCGGCCTGAACTGACACACTTGTTTTGCATTGTTGTCATGTCAGCAAAAGCATCTCTTTCCTGATAGACTGCGAACATTCAAAGACACTCCATGACGGCCATCGCCGTTCGGCAGCCCATGAATCTATCGCCAAACAACGAGACCACCACTGCATTTAAAGAAGGTTATTTCCAATATTTGCTGGCTTGCGCATCATGAACAACTCGAGCCGGCAACCACTCAGGTGCCTCACCAGCTGGAAGGTATCCATGAAATACCGAAAACTAAGGAGCCTGCACTCATGAACCCCAAGGTGTTATTCTTTGGCATGATAATATAGCTAAGGTAGCTTGTGAAATACTTAATTAGGAGATTGTAGTACACCCATTTCATTTTCCAAATGTTACGTCATTCCGGATCTCTGCGATCTGGAAACTGCAATGGACGTTTTCATCCCGCCTTAGGAATTGTATCACAATAGAAATAATTGACTTCCTTCAAGTTGTTAGAAGTTCCTCGATAGAGAAGGTGACCAAGTTTAATAGTATTTAGAGATATTATCCCCCCCTCCTTCCTGGTGGTGTAGTGGTTACCATACTTGCCTCCTATGCCCAAGATCGCGGGTTCGAACCCGGCCAGGACCGATGGATTTTTTCGGGCGTAAAAATCCTAAGTATGGCTTCCTTCGGAAGGGAAGTAAAGCCGTGGGTCCCGTGTCGTACATTTACGGCACGAAAAAGAACCTCAAGCCTGAAAGAGAGGCCTCTGAGCAAAATTTGTCGGCCATTTCACGCCCTGGGTTGAATGGGACGCTGATGACCTGAGATGTTAAAGAGCGTCCATAAATAAATCAATCAAATCCCCCTCCTCCCACGATTTTATTGCTTAAAAATATTTGATCTGAAACCGACATTAAGTTTTTGATTCCTTATATGAATAGATATAGCAATAAAACTATTTCTAGTGCTTTCTTGAAAAGCAAAGCTGCACATAAAGTGAATTTTATATCATCCTTGACACCTAAACTTTTATGGCTAATCTATTACTACTGATCACGTTCAGGTAAAATATACAGTACATTTTTGTTATCACTCTTTTCAAAGGTCACACAGAAGCTCTGATAATGAATGAGAAACGTTGATGGAAAAGCATGTGAAACCACCAGAATCCTTTGCTAAGTCTTTGAAAGCACAGGCTTGCCACCTCACTCCAGTGACGTCATGCCGGCTTGTTCACACTAGCCTGCCCATTTGGGTCAACGTTAGCTGATTTTCTATGTCTACCATCCTCATCCACACCATTTGTCTCTTAGCACAAGCTTAGGCACGTAGCAAACATATTTACTTGTCACCAATTGAGAGCAAGAAACTTTGTTGTACTTTAACTTACATTATATTTTCGAAACAGTTAATTTTTTTAAAGTTTAACGGTTCTTAAATTTTAAGGTTACAGTTAAAATTAGTATTGAAAGTGTCAATGTTACAAAATTGATGTTAAATATATAAACTTATTTAAGGAATTCCCTATTTTAATTTAAATATTTAAGCCCCTGTTTTAATGTTTTTAATTCACTAGGACGTTTGTTTTCGACATCCTATACATTTCAGTGCAAATGTATCGGTTAATCTTGGGAAAGTTTTCAGTGATAAATAATGCTTCATAAATCATATCTTAAGAGACAGCAAAAAGCTGCTTATAACATTATTCGTTTATATTTATGAAAAAAATATTCTTAGCAATTCATATAATAACTTATATATGTTGTCGTTATATTTATAAGCCTGAAAACTTCAAATGGGTGGTTTTGAAGTTGAATGGAATCACAGTAACTGCTTTTAAATTACTTTGGAATTATATTTAAAGCCTCAACATAATGTCCCAATGTTGTCAATGTTGTAAATCAAGGATTTACTAATTATTTAATAAAAGTCTTCTTCTTCAGAGATAGGCTCAAGCATAATACTATCATTTAGTTTCTACCCGAATTTATTTTTCTTTTGATTTATAAATTATTTCAGGAATCCTATTTTCTTCCAATCATTAAATGTTTGATTAGTACCTATTTTAGAGAAAGGGATCCAAAAATAAACAATATAAAATCTAAAATTATGGTTTTGGAAAAGGGTATAAGTTAATAAAGAATTAATAAAGAAGAATGGAGTTCAGCATTTACAAACTGGTTTGTTACTTTCAAAAGATGCAATAACCAGATCGCATTTATAAAATTACATTGCTTTCTTCTCAAAACTGTCAGAGCAACCCTCGTAATTTTATACGAATATACATGTAATATATATGTAGCTGCAACTCGCTCTTTAAACGATCCAGATTCTCTCTCCAATTTCGTTGCCTGCAAGTGCGGAATTAATAAAACTCCAGATATTCTTCAAGAATTTTACAGTTAAAAATGGCTGCTAATACTTTGAAATTTAGATATCATTATAAAAGTTTCTTTGCAATATTAGCATAGAAATAATAAACTGGTGTAAAATATACATGCCGAACAGAAAGGCGATTGACTTTAAACTGACAGATGGCGTTGGGTCAATGCGAGCGGTGCCATGGAAACCGGTGCGTGTGGTTTTTGGAGTCTCATTAGGAAGCTTGGCCGTGCATCGGATTTAAAACAGATTTCCAGCTTCATGAATGTCGAAGAGCAAAGCTCGCTATGGTACTGTGAATTGAAAGAAAATGTATGATTATCTGTGTCCTGAAATATTCATCACCATGGACGATGAGCATTATAGAGCTTTTGGCAGCAAGCGAGAGGCTCAAATCCCTTTTCAAAACGACTTTGGGGTATGTACAATAGGCGGGAACGAAACATTTTTTTTCTTTTGTAACATCTAAAAATAAGTTGTGTACTGATCATTATTAACCACAAAAACTGAAACGCATTAGATAATTTATTAGGATGGTTCTAACGACCTAAAGTTTGTGGTATATTACGACATTTTCGATATATTTTGCAAATATACTTACTTTATGGAAACCAATTTCCCTTGCGTCACCCTTTGGGCCATTAGATGGAAAAAGTGCAAGAATAAATTACTTTTTTGAAACAATAGAAATGAGCTTCCCCATCGCGAACACCCCCAAATCACATCTCTTGAACCTATTGAAGCAAGTCTCCCTTCATTTCAAGTCAAGGATGATGATAGATCAGATCAAACATACTTTTTCAAAAGTTACCAGGTGTTACTCGTGGAACATGTTACCTGACTTAAGCAATTGAAATTCTGAAAATGTAATCCATTCAAGATAGTTAACAGCTGCCAACCGAATATTTGTTTATATGTGAGTGCAGTGACCATCTCCTTAGTTAGTCCTGGTGGTGTAGTGGTTACCATACTTGCCTTTAAACCCAAGATCGTGGGTTCGATTCCGGCCAGGACCAGTGGATTTTTGGGCGTAAAAATCTTAAGTGTAACCTTCGGAAGGGAAGTAAAGCCGCGGGATAATGTCGTACATTTACGGCACGAAAAAGAACCTCAAGCCTGAAAGAAGAGACCCCTGAGCAAAATTTGTCGGCCGTTTCAAGCCCTGATTTGAATGGGACGCTGATGACCTGAGATGTTAAAGAACTTCCGTAAATAAACCAAATTAAAAAATCCGTAGTCTAGTGATTAATGGGGTTTCCGGATTCGATCGCCTGAGAAGTGTTGTCCTTCGATCGAAAGCCGCGTGATAAAATGACTGACAGGTTCCGCCATGCTGCCCTCTATGAAGATGTCGCAAGACGAAGATAGAGGACGCAACGGTCGCTGCGGCAAACCAAAGCCCGATATCGGGCTATCCACCACAAAAGAGGAGAAGATGTTAATGCAGAATACCTGCATTTTTTCGTGTTCTATTCAGTTTAATTACATCTGTTGGTCTTTCTCATTACCTACCAGAAGATTCCAAGACCGTAATTGACCGTTGCTCATCTTGAAAATGTGATTTTGAGTTTAATTAAAATGCAATCATATTAAGAGGAATGTAAAATAAGAAGAAGCGCTGTTCTCTAAAATAGCGTCAAATAGGAAAAAAAATGTTTTAGACAAAATAATGTTACGTGTGCTGGGAAGACAGAATTTGTATAAAGCAGAAAAGAATATTATAGTTTACTCTAGCTTCTAATATGAAATAGAAACTGAATAAAGAGTATTATATTTTACGATAAATGTAACCATGTAAATAAAATATGAAACATTATCTTATAATAGGAAATGAAATATACCAGAAATTGATTAAAAAAATCAATGCGAAGTACACCAAACATGTTGATCTAAGACTCGTTTAATTTCTTTGGAAGTGACGCGATTAGAGATTCGCACATATCGAGGCTTTCGCAAATTTTCGGACGTGCCTCTTCAACCCCCCCCCCCCCTGCTTTTGGAATCGGCTTATGCAAAGTCGGGCAGAATCCTCCGATTTATCGACAGAAATGGCCATGTCTGAAATAGAACGATCGCATTGTCACATCCCTACAATACGTCCTTTCGTTGTGCCCAACGAAGGTTTGATGATACGAGTAAGTCACCTATATCACGCCGGATGCAACGCTGATTTAGCGCAGTAGCAGCTGCGTGCCTTCATTATGAAGCACAAGACACGTATAAAAACGACTCGTACTCCATGAAAGTCAGACGTGAATTACATTTGTAATGCGGTGCTTGTTTACTCCATTTAAGACCAACATTCTTTTTTCCCGTTATAGTATAGTATCACAAGGGGTCCACCTTGCAATCCTGATCAAATACCTTTATAACAAGTTAATCATACGAGGTTGATTTGATAAGCAACTTAGCATGACAATAAAGAGAACAAGTTCTGTCTTGTACGCGCTTTGTAAATAAATCCCCTCGTAGCTCAATGCACTTGCTCGAACGTTTCTACAGGTTCGTGATTTCCTCGGGAAAATGGGTTCTTTCGAGACTCTCAAAATACTCGTTTATCTCGTATGGTCTCTATTTGAGTTGTATTTATATTCATCTAGGAACGTGACAGAGCATATCAGATGAATCGGAATTGATGCAGAAGCATTTCAAATCGTAGTTGGGTCAATTTGTCCTGAGCAATGCGGCTTGAATGTACTGGATCATTGTCAAGGTGAAATATCGCCTTCTTTTTGGCCATTCCCAGGAGTTTGTTCCCCGATCCCATGTCTTCAGTGCGTAGTATTGTGCAGTAATACTTTCCTCTTTCTTCAAATAGTGAATCAAGAGAATTCTTTTTGCGTCCCACTTAAGCTGTCATCTTTCCAGGGATGAACGCATTTCGCCTTTTTGGGGAGCCGGTTCGTGCATCCATTGTTTAGACTCTGTTTCGTTTCAGGTGTATAGTAACGAATCCATGTTTCGTCCATAGCCACAAAACACCGTAATAATCGTTTGAATTCTTCTGAAGCATTTCCACATTTGATACTATTTCGTTTTTGCTTCAGAGTGAGCTGACGTGACACTCAAACTCAAGTTTTTTTTTCTTTTTTTTTTCATGTGTACTTCATTATGCAAAATTAAGTGAAAATGCTCAGTTGAGATGTCCGTGGCCTCACACACTTTCAATCTGTCATCCATAACAATATCATGGATTTTATTGGTGATTTCGCGCCTCACAGGATGCGGTTCGTCTTCAATGCTTGATCTCACACGCTTCATTAAACTCATTTACCCAAGTCATTGGAAGGGCATGCATCACTCAATGTAGACAAAATGCTCTCATTAATTTTCTTTGCTCTTTTCCGTTCTAGTGAAAAGCATTGAATCACATTACGAACTCCATTCTTATCCATTTTTCACTATCATTTGACGCTTATGTTTAAACAACTGCTAAACAAATAATAAGCATCAAAATGTGATTATATAATATTGATACATTTAAAGTAAACATTATGATCATATAGATATTGCCGTTGCCCCGTATAAGTATGCAATTCAAGTAACTTATCAAACAAACATCACGGCTTCTAGTATCTTAAAATGTGTGTGAAATTACGTGTCAGCATACTGAATATGTATTTCCTGCTCGTTGTTTTATCTTTTGACAAATTGAAACCGTTTTTAAGTATTTTAGAGCTAATTGCTGTTCTCCTCTGCATTGAAATGGTCTTGCGGCCCACATCCACCGAAATATAATATGTGTGTGTGTGTGTGTGTGTGTGTGTGTGTGTGTGTGTACATACATATATATTTATGTAAGCCCAATCATAATATTTTTGCATTGTAATTAGTAATATATATAAATTAACAGTAATTATTATAGTAGAAAAAGATAAAACACAAAGAAAAAGTCACACTTGAGATCGCTATATTTCGGACTTGTGGAGTCCTTCTATGGTGTGACTTTTCTTTGTTTTTTTTCTCTTTTTCTACTATCATAATTACTATTAATTTGTTACATTATTGATAGTGTTGCTTTATTTTTATTTTTCTTATATTCTTATATTTTATATATATAAGCTTTATGCAATGTAAGAATTGTATAAAAGCTTTTAATCATAAACTTTATGCTATTTAAGAATTGTATAAAAGATTTTGTCCGTTGTAGTATCTTGGAAAGTCAACAGGGTCAAAAACTATACAAAAGAAACCCAAGGTTAAGGTGCGAAGCCCTTTTCTTTTTAAAAAGAACTGCTGGGACAAGGTAAATAAACGGAAGGACTTTAAATACATTTGGGGCTTTGACTTCAATAGGCATAGTACTGTTAACCCGTTAAACTAGTCAATATTTACAAAAAATTCAACATTTTCAAAAAATTGCGCGCGAGGCAGGCGAACTTAAACCAGCCAATGGAAAATTTATGTTTGAACTTTTAATGATAGGCGCGAAACCTGCTCATACCTGGGTATTTCCGTTGGTGTAATTAAAGCGACGTCCACTTGACTTGAATTTAATAATATAAGTGACAGTTTACTCGACTGGGGCAAGCAATTCTAATTTTACATTCGGCGAGACACAGGCAGTTCTAAGTACTACACGCCGCGAGACTCATTCCTCAGTTGTAAATTTTACACATGGCGAGATACCCGCAGTTTGCAGAAGTAGGTCGCACTACTCGTTATAAATACAACGTTGTTGAGGCACACTGTTCACAGAATCAGCTAAGACGCAGTTAAGTTCTCATATGAATATGCAGTCATCAGTTAAGCAGTTTTTAGTTACACACGCCGAGGCGCTCGTCTATAAGTTTCACACGCGGCAACTAAGTTTATATTCAACGTAGCCAAGCCTATCATACGCAAAGTAACAGAGGACGCGAAAGAATTTGTACATAATAAAGTACTAATATATATTTCGATTATGTCGCATCCAGTGCTTATTTACAACAATGAACTATCCCGATCCTGTTCTGTGCGAATCAATAAAATAGCATAATGCACCCTGGGAAATTGTTGTCATTGAAGCGTGAACAACAACAACGAAGTATCCAATAATCAATCTACAAGATCACTTTAAAATTGACATCACAAGGTGAGGCCACTCGACGTTGACAACAGATCGCTTCAAGATTGGTGCACAACCTGGAGCACATAGCTGGAGCCTACTAAACAGTCTCATAATTAGGCTCTAATTGTTGGGGCCGACTAAACCACTTCATAATTAGGCGCCCAACGTGGGGCCACACCACAATCTTAGCATCAAAAACAATTCCTTAATAATCCCAGAAGACCGTGATCATGACGTTTGCTGCTGAAAGAACTTTTTATTTTATTTTATTTTTTCCTCTTTCGTTGGTAGAATTTCGGCTTTAAAGTCTTTTGTACGTCATCAGTACGATATTTTACCACGTAATAGGATAAAAGTTTAACCACACGAACCATTTTTTTTTTACATTAGTTTCTTGCGAGTTCCGAATTGGAAAAATGGGAAATAAGTGTTTGTCATGATGAAATTAAACCGGTACTGAATTTACCTCTTGGTCGGGACTCAGTTTACCGCATTTTTCATGTAGGGACTGCCTTTACCAACTCCGACGTTCACGCATCCCTCAAGTGCTTAATGGGACTGGAGCCATTTACATCCAATTTATTTTAAAACTGAAAAAGGTTTCGTTTCTGCAGTTTATTTAGCATTTAAAATAACAATTTATATATGAAACCACGTCTCTGGCACGTAATTAAGAGCTGATACCGAAGTGCAAGCAGTCTTCTTGAAATCCACCTTACGAGTAGTTTTCCTCAAATCAGCTTTCGTTTTGAACTTCCAGTTAATGAAATGTTTATTCACATAGGTACGACACTTTACATTGCTATATTGCAGGAACGTTTTGCGTGTAACTTCGAGCACTGTGCATTGATTGCGAGACTGCTGTTGACAACACATGCAGCATTACCTGCCTAAAGTGTTAATTGAATTCCACAACCTCAGCACAGCGGTCGGGAATTTGAAACCACATTGCCCAACAGGAGTGTCGCTAATCTTTATAACAGGACAGTTGTGTGAAACAGATGTGCACTTTCGACAGTAATGCAATGCCATGTTTTCTAGTGTGCACATTACACCGGTATTTAATTATAAACCTGAGAGGTAGTCAAGCGTTTATATCATTTTAATAGGTAATTGCATGCAGTAATTAAGCGCAATTGTGATATTTATTATTTTTTGTATAGTTTACTATACCTGTCACCTCCATGGCCTAATACATTACAAGTATATTAATTAGTACAAGTCCATGTAAAGTATGGACTCGTAACTTTGTATTCCGTGTAAAGTATTATGATGTGACAACATTAATGAACAGCTGTTTACTACACGTCGCCATACTTTGAATTAGGTTATGTCCACTCCTTAATAGATATATATTTGTGTTTTTTAATACATAAAGCGGACTATTGTCATTTCTGATAAACGACTCTTGCATTACTCTCAGAAAAAAGGACCATTTAAATACTTTTATGTGCATTAGTCAATATTCAAGCATAATAATCCACTTTGAGACGACAGTCGCTTACAGTTATAAAGCAGCATCAATTTCAGCGTCGATTGATGCCAGAAGAATCGAGTTTCCCAATTGCACTCAGCCATTTATTTTATATGCTCATTTGATTATTTATATGTAAATAAATATGCTTTTATTGTTTGGCAATCACATTTTTATAAGAAAAATATTATAAAAATTGGTGAAAAGATATTATTTTAACAGAGAAAGCGGAATAGAAAGAAACAGGCTTTGTTTTGATTTGATATATTTATGGACGCTCTTTAACATCTCACGTCTTCAGCGTCCCATTCTATTCAGGGTGTGTAACGGCCCACAAATTTTGCTCAGAGGCCTCTTCTTTCAGGCTTGATATTCTTTTTCGTGCCGTAAATGTACTACACGGGATCCACAGCTTTACTTCCCTTCCGAAGGAAGCCATTGTTAGGATTTTTACGCCCGAAAAAAAGTCATTGGTCCTGGCCCGTTTTAAACCCGCGATCTTAAAAAAAAACAAAAAAAAAACAGGAATTTATAAAAATATAAATTAAGATGAAACAGGAAATGCCAATATCAGTTAATTGCACTTAACCTAATTTTTCTTTTTGAATTATTCTTTATTTATATATTTATAAATATTTATAAACATTTCCACTTTCACCGTTATCATCACTTATTGAGCTCAAGCATTTTATCATATTATATACTCTATTGATTAAGATGAAACAGGAAATGCCAATATCAGTTAATTGCACTTAACCTAATTTTTCTTTTTGAATTATTCTTTATTTATATATTTATAAATATTTATAAACATTTCCACTTTCACCGTTATCATCACTTATTGAGCTCAAGCATTTTATCATATTATATACTCTATTGATATCTGTTTTCGTAAGATGATACAGAGCTTTATTTCTGAACTGCATAGCCTAGGAGAAATTCCCTCGCTTGCACGTACAAATTTGATCATTACAGCGTGCATACAATGTTATATTTATTAATGAACCCTAATCTGTATTGTAGAAGTTGTTCCAACTGGTGTCCATCTGCAGTTAATGGCATTCTGATATTAGTGCGCCATGCACACGCTAGATGGCGGTTGTAAGCAGAGTGTATAGCGAAAGGACAGTGTGCCTTTGTTGTTAAGTTGAGAAAGACGTGGACAAGATGGAAGGCGACTATCATGGACAAAGATAGACTGCATGGTTTTTGTGTCAAAACTGCAGAAATTAATTGATGTTTAACTGCGGTGTGTGGTCAAGAAGTTCCTGTACTGGAGGCGGTTTACAATTGGGCCCATGGATTCGCCAGCGGCAGGGAATCTGCATACAAGAATGTAAGTACTAGTCGTCCATCAACATCGCGGTCTCCCAGGAACACTGAGTTTGTGTCTGAATTGATTTTGGCTGATAGAAACATAATCTTTGATGTACTAGAACTGCATACCATTATTTATAGACGATTTGAAAAAGATCTATGCACACTGAGTTTCACGTGACTTGATACGGACACAGAAGGATAAAAAGGCTGAAGTCGGTTGTCGGCTACTGGAAATGCATAATGCAGATCCGGCTTTTTTGGAGACGCTAGAGACTGACCTGGTGGCGAGTTACGGCGTCACTACTACACACCACAGCCACGGGTTGCCGAGGTCTTTTAAGGCGCGGACTCGTGAGCGGGAGGTCTGGAGTTGGATTTCCCTCAGGATCGTCTTTCCCTGACTGAGTTTTTTTTTCTTTCTTTTTTTCTTTTTTTTCTTTTTCTTTTTTTTTTTTTTCTTTCCCAGATTTTCCTCGGTCCTCATAAATGGCAAATGCGGGGGAAGTACCCTAAACTTAGGCTTGGAACGTTTCCTTCCTTTAAAAATCCTTTCTCAATATATGCTTTCATCTCATGCGTCATAAGTGTCCACCGCCTGTGGAGTCTTTAGTAAAATCGGGCATTAAACACCATTAATAAAAAAGAAAAGAAAAAGAAACTACCATACACCAGAGAAAAATAATTTAATCTTTACAACGGAAACATTCATAGATTCCCTGCCCAAGCATTTTCGTGCTCATGCAAGCTGAAGGGGTTCGATAGGAGTGTTTCTCCAAAATGACAACGCGCTACCCCATACCGGCAACACTACGACCGTAAGGTAAGTATCGCTGGGGTTCATTGATGTGCCGCTTTCGCCATATTTACACTGGATTTTGCCTTATCTGATCATGGCTTTTTCGATAAAAGGTCAAAAATTCGGTAACAGTAAGAACATTCAGGCAGATGTACACGAGTGGTGGCAAAGTATTCCCAAACAATGATTTCCGATGGCACAATGAAGTTACCGGGAATATGGTAACTGTGCATTTAATTTGTTAAGGAATATATGAAATCCCATGTGCATTGAACCATGTTGCATAATAAATAGGAAACAAAAAACTACTATTGCCATCATATATTCATCCAATTTTATGAGAATATCTTATTTATAGGTACGTAAGATGACTCTCGGTCATAAAATCAAAAATGTGTGAAGTACGTAAAGGATATATGCATAATCAATAAAAATCCACGCTCTAAAGCCTGAAGGGTAACAAAAAACAGCAAATATTTTTATTTCCATCTAGAAATTACTTCAGCCCACAAAAGTCTTTGGTTGAAGTATTTTTATCAAATAATATTGAAGTATTTCCCCATGTTCTTTACTCTCCTGGTCTTAGACCGAGTAATTCGCGACTTGCTTCAATTCTACAGGAATCTCTTCGTGGGCGGCAGTGTCCTGCAGATGCCTTTCGAGCAGGCTTCTAATTACTGATGATGAAAAAAGCGTAGGGCGAGAAGTCAAGTATAAAACTATGCCCTATGCTTACTTTGCGCGGGAAGTAGAACCTTAGAACACGATTGCACTGTTTACTGCATTTTTGGTTACTAAACATGTTATTTAAAACAAAGCTTAACATTTTATTGCAGCTAAAGAGCTGAACAAGTTCATAATTTTGTTGACATTATATTCGTACTATAGAGGGCTGAAGAGATGAGATAATTGAAAATGTTAATATGAAGAATTTTAAGCGAAATCGGATCTCACATTCTTTACATTTTTTTTAATGATTTATTTATGGATGCTCTTTAACATCTCAGTTATCAGCGTCCCATTCAACTCAGGGTGTGAAACGGCCGACAAATTTTTGCTCAGAGGCCTCTCTTTCAGGCTTGAGGTTCTTTTTCGTGCCGTAAATGTACGACACGGGACCCAGGCTTTACTTCCCTTCCGAAGGAAGCCATACTTAGGATTTTTACGCCCGAAAAAAACCATCGGTCCTGGCCGGGTTCGAACCCGCGTTTTGGGTTTAGGAGGCAAGCATGGTAACCACTGCACCACCAGGACCGACACAATAATATACTGTGTGCACTGCTACAAATATATAAAGATGAATATTTCCTGAAATATGACTCATAGATAAATATTCTGCAACCTTACCGTATTTTATTAAAATTGCCTTCTTCTTTTTAGAAACATAGATGTCGAAACTATTAAAATGTGCTGGACATTAACATTTCAGCACATTGTGCGTCTTCATAAAAGTCATACGGTAATGACTTCTTGTCTTTTCGTTCGGTTATTTGATTAGACTGTTAGGATCCTTCACATCTGTGTGTTCGCCCTACCTCGATCCAATGCTCTAATGTTCATTTCGCTGTCGACGCACGAGCATCAATTTTTCGGAATGCCATCCTTCACTCTCGGTATGCCCCAATGTTCCCTTATTCAAATACAGACCCCTACTGGTAATGCACATTGCTTCATTCCTCAGGCACTATCATTTTCTTCATCTGATGTCTCTGGATTAAAAGTGTACATATCTCTTCCGTAAAACTTTGTTGTTCAAAAAACTCCTTACTTATAATAACACGCTTTACTCCTGTAGGTGCAACTTCGGAAATGCCAAAGTAATCCACCAAAAGCTTCAAATTCCGCCTAACTGTAGAAGAATACCGTACTGTACAAGACTACCAACTCTGTAAACACTTCCATGGCACAAAGACATTTTATCTTCTCTACCAGACAACACAACTTCCTTGAAACCGCTGCGCTGCTTGCAGTAAGATAGGGAAAGCCTACACCTTTCCACATGTACCTTCCTCTCCTGTCAATAACGTTGCAACTTAGCAGCTAAAATCTTTGCAAGAATATTTTTGTTTATGATTCTTAGTTTTGTTCTATTTTCCGAAACAACTGTCGTAACCTTTCCTTGTAAGACCACGAAGGAAATAAAATAAACGAAGGTCCATAATATACACCCTTGTGCAAATTAATGTGAACAGATATTATTCTATTTTTTTACTATTTCACAGAATTTCAATATTGATTTTTAATAAAGAGAATTTTCAACATTTAATTGCGTATCCTTGGCCTTAATTGCCAATTTCACCGTTTGGGGATACAGTCAATGAGTTTCTCATACATTTCACTTATTTTTTGGTCATAAAACCACACTTTATCTCAGCACAATCATCTTTTCTTTGGTGGTGAAGTTCATTTTCCCCCTCTGTTTCTTGACAATAGCATTAAGATTCTCTATAGGGTTGAGATCTGGTGAATTTCCAGGTCAGTCCAAACACTATAAGCCATTTTTCGCAATGAAGTCTTTTGTTGATGCTTGACATGAAGCAAGAAGTTGCTGCAAAATAGTCTTTTCAATGTTCAGTTTTACTGCTAATCTCTTCAGCTGTTTTCTCTTAGGATGCACTTGTCGCTGTTCATCATTCTGCCAATAGGAATCAAACATTTAGTGCGTGTGAATACAAAGCAAGACAGATCCAAAACATATTTTGTGGAACCTTTACTGTTAGTTTGATATGCTTCGGTGAGATTTACTCTCCATCGTTTCTCTTTACATGCGAGACATTCAACCGCTGTACTTCAAAGCGATTTTCATCTTCTCCACTCTTCTTGTGTCCAGTTGTAACATTTTCTAGCACAGGTTAATCTCTTTTCCTTCATATGAGAGTCAATAGCGGTTTTCTGACCCGTCTTCGAGCTTTCCTTCCAGCTTCTAGAAGCCACCTATGCACTGTCGAAGCATCGATTTTCACCCTCTAGCTTCCAAATCATTTTATAAATCAAAATTGTTCTTTTCAATATTAATTTACTGGTACTGATTAGATAGACTTCATCTACCGGATGTTTTTTTGTTTTCGCATCATTTATTCTGTTTTTTTTCCCCGTCGATATCGTTCTTTCCTAGAGGTAAAATTGACCCAATCTCATTTTTTCTTCCAATTATTTTGTTAACAGCACCCTAAATTACATTTAATTTATCTGCTATCTGTCTCTGAGTTATATTACTAAATTATGATCTTACTTTTCTTCTTAGGTGTGATATTCATTATGAACAAAAATATTTTTGCTAAATAAAATGTTAAAAACAACTAGAAAAAGAAGCAAATTGCTTAACTTAGTACAACCAATAAAACAATAACTACAATTAACTATATCAATAGTGGGTATCAATAATACGGTGTAAATTGGAGAGATATATTAACACTGAATAACTTATAAAATTAGACTGACATTTATTCACACAAGAATATATAATATTATATACATATAATATATTAATTTCCGTAATATTGGGAGTTTTTTAGTTAGCGCCTTTTGCTGATGACACCTACATCATTTGTAGAGAGAAACCACAATAACCCATTTTTATGCAAATTTAATTTCAAATTTACGAGATACAGTGAAGGTGAAAGGGTCTCGCTGTGCGTTGAGACGAGGTGTGCTCCATCAGCAGTCATATGTTTTTGTAGCAACAGCTGCGATTGATGAAGCAGAAGCTTTTTCATCGGATATGGGCTGTTCAGGAAAGGAACACTTTACTTTAAAAATAATTTTGCATGCATCATACTCTAGTTCCAGGAAAATATAGCAATGATAACACCATTGAGAGATATACATCAATCTTCAGAAGACCACATCAAGTGAAGTAAAAATAAAACGTTTAACATTAATCATCGTATAATTTCCATATCATTTTGGCATTATCATTATTTCTTATGAAATAAATATGAAATCTTGCTAAATGCAGATATATTTAGGTATTCACTGGTATGACGAGGTGCCCTGCAAGGACAAACCCAGCTTCATTACAGAGCACAAGTAGGCAATACCTGCGGAGGACACATGGCAACTTTTTCTCTCTGGTGTAGCGAAGGACTCTTGGAGCACGACAAAGAAAAACAAACAGCAAACTCCTCTTGTGGCGAAAGTGGCTTTGTGCAAGTATTTTCTATTAGCACAGAATCCAACACCTGTGCACAAAGGAATGACACCCTTTGCACGGAGTTTAGCTGCAGACATAAAACAAATGAAAAGCTCTACGAATACCCATAATTAGAGCTAGGGACTTAATGAAATATCTTTTCTCTGAGATATCACAGAAAATAGAGATAAAATATAAAGTGGCTTTGCAAAAATGTTAATACTCCATTTAATTTCACATTTTATTTTATTCTGCACCTCTGAGAATTTCAAGGCGGAATCATCAGCAGGTAAGATAATGAAGCGTATTAATTTTGTGAAGTAAAAGGAATTATTCTGGTTCATTATTTGCAGAGAGGTGCAATTGTTTGACGTTATTAGTATGCTAATTTAATTCAAAATTACGGTATACAGTTAAGGAGAAATGGCGCCAGCTTTTGTTCTTTGTTGATAATCAAGTAATAATTTTATGGTATTTCAGTGGTGAAAACGGGCGTTAAACACTATTAAAAAGTAATAATAGATCATGATTAACATAGCTAAAAAGTTCGTCACACAGGAGCTGCGAATTCCTTAGTAGCCGAATTTACACTGCGTTAGTGCAAAGTAGAGCAGAGCAGAAAAATTGGTAACGTTAGATTTTTCAGGTGTATCCCCACTTCTAAATGTCCGATTTCCCTATTTTCAGAAATTACTTTTCTTATTTTATTTAAATTATATATATAAAGTTTCGTTGCAAAAAAACCAAAATTGTTGCCGCTAGAGCGGTTTTTAAATGTTCGCTTTAGGTTAAATTCCACTCTTCAAAATTCTATTTTCCTGTATAGCTCCACTCCAAATGGTTCGATTTCTCTGATTTTCAGAAACTATTTTATTGTTTTATTTAAATAGTATATACCAAATGTCGTTGAAAAAACAAACAAATGTTAGTACCTCTAGAATAATTTTTAAATTCTGGGTTTCAAGTAAACCCCCGCTTCTAATAGTCTGATTTTGCTGATTTTCAGAACTATTTTTCTTATTTTATTTCCGTGGTAAATACTGAATTTTTTTGCGAAAGAAACAAACATTTCGGCCGCTAGAGAGATTTTTTCCATTTTCACTTTTAATTAAACCCTATCTTGCAATGATCCAAATTTGCTGATTAAGGAACTCGAGGAATCGTTTGACATTTGATTCTTATATGGCGAGTTTCGTTGAGAAAAAAAAAAAATGTGACAGACAAAAGACAGACGTATACACACACTTGTGTGTATATATATAAAATTAAAACTAAGTCTCCTTTGCCCGTTGCGCAACATTCCCTATTTCACAGTAAGGATTTCGATGATGCAATTAATTTATTACTTATTGATGTGCGTTACCTACTCATAGCTCAGAAAGTTTACTCAGAGATAGAGAGATAGCAGATATATTTCTGTATAAAGCGGGTACACTACCAGGGTTTAAATCTTACATATTAACACACACATATCTTACACACTCTTGTTGCTTGTTTTACTATGTTGTTGCTTATTATTTCTTCCATGGTTTTTAGTAGCACACATCAAGGTAGTCCATCAGGGGTCAAGCATCATCTGGAACTGGTTGCTGGCAGTATTTTTCGAAAAAAAGAACGATAATCTGATACTTGGAGTTTTTACCACGATATATCTGCAGATATTGTCGCAATGCACTAGTCTTAAGAAAATTACATTTGTGGAAACAGTAGGTTCATGTTGCGTTTACTTCGGTAGTACTTGCTTTTTTGAAAATGGTGCCCTTTTTATGCACTTCGCATGTGATGTTATAATTACGGCTTCATTGATCATTTTTTTATACATACTTTGCATAGTGCAATTTAACCCTCAGTCGTTTGCCACCTTAATCATAGAGCATAAGAGAGTGATCATATTCTTTTAATGATGGTTTGAACCTGTTGAGATCCGGTGGAGTTCCAAAGGAAAAAAGTTCTAGTTTTTGTTTCCGATGATGCAGCATTTGTATTTATGTTGAAAGCTGCAAGTATGCCTCTCTGCAACATGTGGTGGAAGAAATGAAAAGAGGAACCACTTCCCTCATCTTATTTCATCCACAACAAAATATACCTACTTATGAAAATTCCTCAGAGTCCAGTGTTTCAAATAGATTGCCACATGTGCCTCTGCAGAACAATACTTATGACACAGAGTACCTGAATAAAGCCATGGACAAGGCACATTTTGAATCTTTTAAGTATGTAGTTGAAATGTTCCCACTTGAGTCAACTTTCAGTGCGTGAAGCTCAAACTATTGCATACATTACAGACAATTTTGGTTGACTTCCAGAGAAGATTACAAAATTAGAATCTTCAGGACTTTCCCTGCAGGAATATATGTTATTATGAAAGATGTGAAACAGATTCTATCGACTGTAAAATGAGATGTTGGAAACAACCTTTCTCGAAAGTTTCAGACAGAAAACCTGGTTACCGCACTTTTCAGAGGACACATTTTCAGGAAAATTTGTCTTATTGAAGTACTGTGACACCTTGTAATGTCGAAACATTGTTTTCTTCATATAAGAAGATTTTTGTCTGAAAGACGTCTCTCTTTTACACCGGAAAATATGAAAAAGTATCTTATAGCATACTTCGTTAAGTAAACTGTATGAATTATTTATTTGATTTAATGCTTTTTAAATAAATTAATATATATATAAATGTACAGCAACTTGTGCAATGCTGATTTGTATTGAGAACAGAATTTAAAATATTCTGAAAAGTATGTAAGTGAAAATGTTGAACTACTTAAAATATCAACTTCAGTTAATAATAGCTGAAAATAATGGTGCTAGAACTGTGAAGTGTTGGGGGCAATAAATATTGTATGGAAGATGATTGGAGTGTGAAATTAGCTAAAAGCGTCTATTAATAATTGCTAGAACCCGTTTTATACATTTCGCTAATTATTCATTGTAAATTACACTTTTATTTTATATATTTTAATTACACATTTCAGTAACGTACACATTTCTCAATTATTATACTACACAAAAATCAACTGATCAACTTGCGGTTTTAAGCTTAACACACTGCATAAGCTAAACTGCCGAGGGGGTAATGCGCATAATAAAATAAAATATTAAAATTATAATTTTAACTACTTAATTTATTATTACTAAGAGGGGTGACGCATTTAACTGATAGGGCTGTCGATACTAGAGCCGAAGTGACTGTAACAGCCTTCGTCTCTGAAACCCCGTACATTTGCTCCAAGCATTTGACTGATCGCCTTACTTATTCGTCTGCTATCCCTAATTTCTGATTTCAGGAGAGCAGCAGCCCAATTATGTCACTCATGTGTCACTCCCTTATAGATAATTTCGAGCCATTATCTCCAATTACAACAGTCTAATTTTGAACGTCCAGTTTGATATTGCACCATTCTCATGTGTCATAATTAACGTTATAGGTGTTCATAAGTTTTACCAAGACATAAAACGATCATGACTTCACTTGTTTCATATAGAAGAATGCTGGGCTAGTTACTGAGATGATTTTAATCGGCATTCTCCCGCAATGCTTCAGTGTTTCTATCTTTATGAAACATACTGCTATAAGCCTGCAGTATATGGTATGGGAAAATTATAAAGGAATAAAAATTTGTGGCACAATGCACTTAACTGTATATAAGAAGCTTCAATAAATTTGCTATTTAATAAATGCACACCTTCAAGAATTAATTTTTAAGTTCAAGAATAAGCACGAAGGATTGCACATTGAAATGATGATTACAATAAATAAAGGACCTTGAATCATTTCTCTTTGTATATTTTAACATATTAAAACTAAAATGTCTAAACAACAAGTGTAAGCAAAACAAAACAAAAATAGGATTAAGCATGAATTTTAGCTGACAACACGTTAAAATTCAATTACACAATAATTACAATACCTAAGCTTAGAAAGTACGCCAAAGGAATTTTCCTTGTTTTACTCACTATGGAAAAGGAGAAATCTTTATTTAAATATCATCAAAAGAATAAAAATCATAATAATATAGCAAGAGCAATTCCAAAATTTTACCCATATCGAAAAAAGTATCATCTACTTTCTGAAAAGATAACTGGGTTAAAAATAACTTAAACAAAGGAATTCCATAATTGACTGTATTGGAAAAAAGAACAAATACCTGATAACTGGTGGTAAATGTAGGAGTTGAGTGCTAACACCCCCTCCCATTACAAAAATGATGTAAGAAACGGCATCCAAATGTAAAAGCATTGAAGTCAAAGCACGAAACGTGGGCTCATCCCGGTATCCAAACCCAAAGCCGAAAGATGCTCTCCGCCAAGCAGCCCGCGATCAATTCACTAATGCCTCGAAATCGAGCATGGAAGACAAGCATATAAAAAGGGGATAACAAAGGTCTAGCACTCAGTATCCAGAAAAACTTTGGATTTTAAACATATTTTTGCACGAGGTGCTGAAGTTATTAAGTTGGAAATTGATGATTATAAACGACCATTGTTAAAAATATAATGCAAAAAGATTGGATCAATTACGTGGGGTCTGCACATCACAATCTATTTTTCTCGAGCGTAGCGGCACTTCATGAATCTCTTGAGAATTTCTTATTGTCCGCATACATATATTTTGGAGTGGACATAACCGATTTAGAGAACGTCACGTTTCATCTTGAAGTAGGGTCCTTTATTGGGAATGGGAATTGGGCTGTATGGTAGATGTGTTAAATAATTTAAACCCGCTGATCGCAGATTTCGTCACAGCTACTGAAGACCACCAACTCTGCTTCCATGAGATTCTCTGGAGGGCTTTCCGCTGAATTTTGGCTGCCGTAAGCCAGCCGGGACTGAGTGATTAGGATTTTGACGCGGAAGGAGACTATAAATAATACCTTGTTATTTATTTGCTGACGTTGGTTTATTAACTCAAACTTAAAAAGTCAAACGCCCGTCTCACGCCGAATCACTGGCAAGGTAAGCTTCCTAAACACTAAATTTGTTTGCGTTCGCCAAATGGTTATAAAGGAGATGCTACTATAATAATATGTGATGCAGTACAATTGTGCAATATACGTAGCTCTCGTGCTGATTGATAGTAGAACCCCATCGTTGCCGGAGCTAGCACCTCGGACTTAGGACGTTCTTCCTCTATCTGCCCGGGCAACGCAGTAGCACTATCTTGGTCCAGAGAATTCTGAGACTGCCACTTTTGAGGAAAAAATCTATTCTTTATATGCTAAAGAAAAACTAATGCTCTCCCCTAAAAGCGACGCGTGACATTCCCGCCAGTTTTGTGTTAACCATTCTCATAGGTAGTGCATCATAGAAATCCATTCCTATTTGCTGGACAAATTTTGGAAGAGCACACGTTACGCCATCCGTCAATCAGCTCACTTCAAACAAATTTTACACGTTAGGTCAATTACCTGCGAATGCACATCTGTCGCGTACTCAAGCGAAAAGTGACTACCTTCTACGCCTGAGGGGTAAACATTCTTTGCTTGCTGATTACCAGAAGGATTAACTTGTATTGTCTCACTTTTACAACCCTTGTCTTGCCATGTTCAGAGTGAGACTCAAGTCCTACTTTACCCTTTGCTATATTACATATTATTTCTTAAACGTTACTAAAATTTCACATTATAAACATTGTGCTCAGTCTTAAACACTCTTCAGTCTAATTCTATACATGAATTTTGTCATCGAAGTTTCTTACATACAGAAAGCATACATACCTGTAAGTAATCACAGAATCGTTTAATTAAAATTACAAATATTAATAATCTCAATTACTCTGTAATTGATAGGGGGGAGGGCTAGGGACAGCTTCAATCTGTGAACCACGTAATGTTCACAGCCAATCACAATATATCGCTCTCTCCTGTGCATTCAGCTGTTTTAGTAAAGTGATAAATCTTTAACTATGCATTCTTATTTTACAGATTGAATAGAACAAAAAGGTTTACTAAACAATGTTTCTTTGCCGATTGTCATAAGCGTTGCTATACATCCGCCTATGTTTCATCTGAATGAATATTTAAAACACTTCCAGTTTGCTCCTACTTTTTCACCAAATTCGTGTCACATGTCGGCAGACACCACTAGCTGTCTCTGTGACGCTCGGACTTCCCTACCCCCTTGGCTCTCACAATGTGTGAGGAATGTTTCTGCGTTGTACGTTCATAACATGCTGACATATTGCATTTTCAGGAGTCTAGAGCGAAAAGAATAACTTATATCGTAAGCAATATAAACACCGCAAGCATTTCTTTGTTGTTCTACCACGAAAAGAGTATAATATTAAATTTATTAAATATGCAAAAATATCAGTCGTTAGTGGTAAATTGCATATTAAGGTAAAGTGTGATCTAACATCTATATTGTTTGATTTATGCGCAAATCACTTGGTGAAATGACAAGAGACAGCGATTTTATCTGGGGAATATTTTTTTGAATAGTGTTTAACGTCTGTTTTAACTACTGAGGCATCACAGGCGGCATCTGGGGAATAGGAAATCAATAACACCATAGTGTTTGAAGATTATCAAGTATTAATAGCTGGTTCAGAAGATCACTTCTATGATAATGGTACTAAACTGAATATAGTTGAAAACATGCAGGTTGCCGGAAAGAATTTAGAATAAAACAACATGGAGCTACGGACATCGATATATATAGTTACGTTTTGTCGATCCTGGTGGTCTAGTTTTTTTTTACTTGTTTATTTGCGGATTCTCTTTAATATCTCAGATATTCAGCGTCCCATTCTATTCAGGGGGTGAAACGGCCGACAAATTTTGCTCAGAGGCCCCTTCTTTCAGGCTTGAGGTTCTTTATCGTGCCGTAAATGTACGACACGGAACCCACGACTTTACTTCCCTTCCGAAGGAAGCCATACTTAGGATTTTTACGCCCGAAAAAATCCATCGATCCTGACCGAGTTTGAACCCGCGATCTTGAGTTTAGAAGGCAAGTATGGCTTCCACTACACCACCAGGACCGACAGGTGGTCTAGTGGTAACCATACTTACCTCATAGACCCAAGGTCGCAGGCTCACATGTAACCAGGTAAATAGCATTTTTCGAACGTAAAACTCCTAACTATCGCTTTTACGGTAGGGAAGTAAAGCCGCTGATCCCGTGTCGTAGATTACGGCATGTAAAAAATTCAAACCTGAAAGTTCTCTGAGCAAAATGTATTGGCCATGAATGGAACGCTAATGACCAAAGTTGTAAAAGAGCATCCAAAAATCTAACTTTATAAAAATCTAAATAGCTGACATGTGTTAAAATCCAGTAAGGCGTTTTGAAAACTCAGTAGATAAGTTTATGATTACACCGCAGTATCACAACAAAACGTTTTAGACTTTTTGTTCCTAATTTTGAAATGCGTTTTTTTTATCCGATCCTTTCTTTAATCATACACTTCGTACACATTTTTCTGCACGTGTATTAAAATATCAACTGAAAAAACCAAAGTATGTAACTGTAAGGTAAAGCATAAGGCGAAAAGTGTAATTGATTCACAAATAACATTAAGATGCACAAGGCACGTCAGTAAATATATTGATCGTTGTATTAATGAATATTTTGAAAAATGCACGAGAAGGGAATTAAAATGAGGGTATATGTACTCATAACAAAACCTCACTCACATTATGGAAGTGAAGCTCCGCTCTTATGGCAAGAGGGCAAAAACAAAATTCAATTATTAGATATGAGGTTCTTACCAAAAGTATGCAAGTAATACAAGGAAATAAACTAAAAAGAGACACATTGAAAAGTAAAGTGAGACTATCAAAAGCAGTGGAGGGTTCATGTAAAATGATTGAGCCCTAACAGCTCCCTACCAACCCCAAGAATATAGATAGATTATTATCAGTATCTAAATGGAAACATATCTGAATTTGTAAGAAACAAGAAATGGTATTTTACGTAAAAGTCAGATATAACTTAACAGGGATATATTTGATTCGGCTATTTTAAATTTAGTAGACCAGTATAATTTGTAAGCAATTTAATTGCATTTTAACTAACTATTAACTACATTATTTTCATGTCTCCCATTTTAAATTCTTTATTTTCCCCTCTCCGTAATTCTTTAGTATGGATCAAAACATTTGAGAGACGTTATGTTTGTTTTGACATGTTCGTTTTATCATAGATAGTATGACAAGATGCATTGAAATTATTATTCTTATTCTTATTATTCTTCTTCTTCTTATTATTATTATTAATTATATATTCATGATAATAATAATACATTCACGACCCTGTCGAGTGAGTATATCTAGGTAGCTCAGAACTAGCAATATTTATTCGGACTAAATTAGAATAAATATAATATATTCTTAAAATTTAATTACAATAATTGTATAAATGTTTAAACTGGCACGTAAGAATAAGTACCTATTAAGGTAGCGTATCAGAAATTGATGAAAACCGATTACTCCAGTTCGATTTACTCACTAGTACCAACTGAGAAAAAATACAGATTTAACAATACTAATTTATGTATTGCGCTTTTATTTTATTCTTACAGTAGTACAATTTCACCATTTTTAATAACTGATTTAAAGGAATGACATGAACAATAATGTTTATATACGGGCATAGATTTTTCACACTAAACATGGATAGAAATGAAGAATCAGATTTGAAATTTGGGTCATGGCCGGAATTCGAATCACGAATCTTCAGCCTTCCAGACTGACGCTCTACTAACTGAGCTACCGTGTCTTCCTGCAAGCATGGAATAACAAATTGCTCTCAACTGGTTCTATACGAGGTCGCTTCAAAAAGTATCGCGAATTTTGAATTTCCGCGGGCTACGTATATTCGATTATCGATTGTTTTGGGCGTTATGTTGGTACCCCTATCCCTCACTTATGTTGACAAGCTCGGCCATTTTAAATGTTCAGTTAATTGTTGACAGTTATTTTGCTTGGACGTGTTTTGGCTCGTCTTCGATTTTTGCCTATTCCAAAAAATGAAACAAAGAATCTGTATCAAATTTTGTGTGTAAAACAAAATTAAGTGCGCGTATGCATTCCGAATGTTGACTGTGGCACATGGTGAAACTACCTTGGACCAAAGCAACGTTTATCGGTGGTACAAAACGTTCTCAGAGGGTCGAGAAGATGTGAACGACGAAGAGCGTCCCGGACGCCCGAGCTCGTCAATAACAGATGAAAACATTGAAGAAGTGAAGAAAATAGTATTGGCCAATCGTCGAATCACCGTTAGAGAAGTTGCTGAGGACCTAAACATATCGATTATTTCGTGCCATTCGATTTTTACCAATGATTTGGGCATGAGACGGGTCGCCGCAAAATTCGTACCAAAATTGCTCAATTTCGACCAAAAACACCATCGTATTAACGTTGCTTAGGAGCTGTTGAACTCTGTCCGCGACGACCCAAATTTGCTGCAGAGGGTCATAACTGGTGACGAATCATGGGTTTATGGTTATGACGTGGAAACTAAATTTCAATCATCCCAATGGATGCTGCCACACGAGCCAAGACCGAAAAGAGCGCGCCAATTCGGTCGAATGTGAAGGTTTTGCTTACAGTTTTCTTCGATTGCTGGGGCGTGGTGCATCATGAGTTCTTTCCACAGGGTAGAACGGTCAATAAGGAATATTACCTGCAAGTTATGCGCAATTTGCACGAAGCAATCCGCCTGAAACGCCCGGATTTGTGGAAGAAAAAAATTGGCTTTTGCACCATGATAACGCCCCTGCTCACACATCGTTGCTTGTGCGCGAATTTTTGGGTAAAAACAACACACTTATGATGCCGCAGCCACCGTACTCCCCAGACCTGGCCCCTGTGACCTTTTTTTTGTTCCCAAAACTGAATAGGCCCATGAAAGGACGATGCTACGCCACGATTGAGGAGATAAAGACAGCATCGAAGGAGGAGCTGAACAAGATCACAAAAAACGATTTTTTAAGTGCTTCGAGGATCGGAAAAAACGTTGGCACATGTGTATAATATCTGGTGGGGATTACTTTGAAGGGGACAAAATAGATATTCATGAACAAATAGATAATTTTTGAAAAAAACACAAAATTCGCGATACTTTTTGAACAACCTCTATGCAATGCAGATATCTGTTATGTTTCTCTACTATGAGAGGTCAATCCCTTAAGAGGTGATTCATAATAATACAAATACTTAAGACCTAAGCTTCTAATATATTTAGTGTTGAATGTCAGTTTTATTGCTGAGGTATCACAGGGGATGGACACTGATGATACATGAAATGATCAATAAGAAAAGGATATTTTTAAAGAAGGAAAAGTTCTAGGCCTAATTATAAAATACCTCCCCGGCATTTGTCATTTATGAAGACTGAGGAAAACTTGAACAAAACCTCAGTCAGCGGTCCTGGCGGAAATCGAACACCGTGTCTTAACGACCTCGGTAACCCCTGGCGGTGGCTTCTAATTTAACTACCAACCATCTAAGGGTTAATTTAAAAACCGAATTTGTTTTTTCATGTATAGTACATGAGCTGGAAATGAAGATACTTGTTTCGAATTCCGGCCGAGACCCCAGTTTTTTCAAGACACTCTTCAATTCCAACTTATGTACTATATAAGGCCAGTGTGAAAGAACAATTTCCACACATAAATTAAGCTCTACATAGTTTGTGGTTAAACTACATTCAGGATCAAACAACCCCCCCCCCAAAAAAAAATCGGACCCTTTTATATTTGCTTGTATATTGCAATATTTTTGCTTGCCATAAACTATTATCGCAGGCATTTGTTGTCATGAAGATATATAAGGTTATGTTGAATGTTTTTTGTTTTATAAACAGTCATTGTAGCCGAATATTCCAATTATAAGTATAAAGTCTCAGATAGACGCGTTTGTTTTAACCATTTTATGCTTCATTGTCATTATTTCTTAATTTTTACAAGTTGTAAATGTAAGTAAGGTTGTGTCATTTAATTTTAAAAAAATGACCTGAAGATGTGGTTAGAGCTGTAGCCCTAAACGATGATGGACACAGTGTACATTACATTCCAAATGTAATCAATATGGCTAGAGGCACAGTCCACGATGCCTTAAAATAGTTTAGAGAGATCCTATAATATATCAGAAGACCAGGTTTGGGCCGTCCGAGAGCTACAAATCAAAATGAAGACAGGTACATGGTGTTGACAGTTCTTAGGGAGCGCAATCTGCCAGCTATGACTGTAGCCCAGCAGTATGTTAACATGCATGGACGTCTGATTTTGGTCAAAAGGCTAGAAAAGGTCGAAAGCAAGTGAACTGATATCAAGTAGACCTGCAACTGTTACCAGTATGCTCAGAATGCACCTAGTCGATGATTATGTTTCGTAAATGATCATAGGTGTTGGAGAAATGAAACGCAGAGCTTGTTCTGTTCTGTTCACAATCCTGTTTCAATCTGCTCACCTGATAAATGTGAAAGGGGAGAGAACAATTTGCACAATGCTGCATTTCCTAAAAGTTACCATTTGGAGGAGGTGGAGTGATGGTTTGGGCAGTAGTGTCTATGGATGCTCGTACTGAGTTAATTTGAGCAGAAAATGGAAGTCTAACAGATGATAGATACATAAATGAATGCTTGGCTAACCATGCTGCACTACTTGGGTAATTTATAGGCCATAATTTTCTTTTATTGCACGACAATGCACGCCCGAATATTGCCCACGTGGTCAGAGATTATCTCCAAGATGTGGGAATCTATGTTTTATCAAGGTCAGCAAGGGGTCCCGTCATGAATCCGCTTGAACACGCGTGGGACACGTTGGAACGGTGTGTTAAGACAAGACTGCCACTGCCAGAAACTTTACAGGAGTTGAGGTGAGTACTTCTCGAGAGCACATTCCTCAAGAAGCCGTTGCTAACCTGATCGAAAGCGTGCCAAGGCGTATAAATACAATTATAAGCCAGAGAGGGGTGAGGCCCGTTATTAAAATGCGTTTTTAATGTTTCAAGCACCGAAAAATGTGCTTACAGTTACAGAACTTGCCATTGTTTTACATCCTTCGTAACTTTTCTAACTAGAGTTAAGTTTTTGTTTCTATTATTGTAATTTAAGGAGCTTATAAAACAATATTTTGTTTAAATGGGTATTCTTTCATTTTAAAATAATTTAGAACATATAAAAGAATTAAGAACAAAATATAATAAAGTATAAAAGTGTGCGTTTTTTTTTCTTTGTCCGCGACTGTAGAAACTTGGTTCATAAATACCGGTAGCATTATGAGTCGCCTCTTGAGGAACAAATCTCTCATAGTAGGGAAACCTTAGGGAGATCTCCGGGGTATATAGAATCAGATGAGAGAGTTCGTGGTTCCGTGTTTGGAGGAGGCGACGGTAGCCCATTTGTTAGAGCGTCAGCCCGGAAGACCGAAGATCTATGGTTGCAATCTCGACTGTGATACGAATTTTTCAAGTCTGATTCTTCGTTTCCAATAAGTTATGTATAAAATTGCAGATTTAGTTGGATACACATTAATTAAATGAAAATTATTAAATACGATATTATCAAAACGGATGAAGGAGCTTTACATACAATGGATATGTGAGAATTAACAAATGAAGATCTGTAAGTAGAATCTAGCAATTTGTTGCGATTAATCGATTCTTGCTCACGGATTTGCTGCAAAACAGAGTTGGCCACACTGGGAAGACAGATGCACTTCAGTAAAATGGTTACGGTAAAATTTTTCCAAAATTGTATAACGAATGCGACTGTTGAAAACAAACAAAATTCGTTACATGTCATTGGTAGAAAATGCCTATAAGGGGACGGAACTCTCTTCCTCTGTTGAAGGAAGCAAGAACGCTGTAAAAGGTACTTTCCATGCAATAACGCGCCCTAAAAACAAAATATCGGTATCAAATAACATCTTTGTTTAATTTAATTGTCTTAGAATAGATCATAAAAAGTTTCATTGCGGACTAATGGCTAATACACGGGCAATTTTAAAGGCACGCGATGGTATACGGCACGTAACTGTCATTTCATGTAACATTGTATGCATAGGCCCTATTCCAGCAAGTGGTGGGGTGTTTAATAAACATGTGCATGTTTTCATGTTTCACCTTTACCTCTACTGCGTTCATTTAACAACTGAAACAGTTAGCGTTGTTACTGACACCGCAAAATATTTGCATAATATGGTAAGCTAATTATTAATTATTTGCTACTTCTCAGCAACGATGTTAATTATAATTATACATACTAATGTTGTTAATTAACGGCTTTTGTGCACAAGTAATTTCTCGGTGCGTATGTAGTAACACAAACTAATTATCACTATATAGCTGGTGTGACCATTTTGTCTGCTTTAAAGGTAAGAATATAGTATAATAATGGGTGATTTTTTCTTCCTTGGACCTTTGCACACGTAACGGTCGGTCGGTTCAAGCTGGTACCGCGATGAACGATAGTCAGAAACTCTGCAGCTCTGATTATTGCCTAAATTATTATAAAACTTAAACACTTAAAATGTATATGTATTCATCATTACCAAGCAAGAAGATGCTGGAACTGCCTCCCTTCAATTTTCATACATTTCTGACACAGTCTTATGAAATTAACCATTATCCTCTCCAGTTCTCTCTGAGAAATGAAAGAAACGTTATTTTTCAATTCATCTAATGAGTGTGTGTGTGTGTGTGTGTGTGTGTGTGTGTGTGTGTGTGTGTGTGTGTGAATTTGCTTGTAGACGTTTTCCTTTAATTCTTCCCAGAGATAAAACCTTCAGGGCGTTAAATCCGACGGCCAATATGTTGTAAGCGACAGCTCTATCATCGAGTATTTAATGGTTGAACGCAAGAGCTATACGTGTTATTGCAGAATCCTGTTGTAAAGTCGCGAATCTACATTTCCTCACAGTTAAATCATGGAAAAAGGGTTGCAAAACACTCTCCACATAGCTCTCAGTAATAATTATTTCTACGGAAGAAATGGGGCTTACAATTATCTCATCGCTAATGCCTACCACACTCCTATCTTTTGATCATGCAGTGGTTTGAACTCCAGTATCGGTTGTTTTGTAAATTAGCATTAGATTATAGACAATTTCTCCATCATATACACCATTCAAAATCCATCCACAAAATGTACTCCTAGGTGCAGGGTCACCCGGTTTAAGTTCTTGCACTGCAATAATTTTATAGGATTTTAGCTTTCAATAGCTTTGTATTCATTCAAACAGAGGAATAGAAAATGCCCGTTTCTGAGAAAGACATGGAAGTGATTTTTTAGGGGAACGTTTTACAGCATGTCCAATGTCATGTAAAGTTTCTTCTGTGAGTACTGTACGTGGCTGTTTATGCTTTTTATCAAGAACTCTTTCCGTTTCACGAAATTTATTAACCAATCTGTGAATCAAACTTCGACTTGGAAGCTGAGTATCAGAGAATTTCTCTTGAAACAACCTTGGTACATCGGGAACCAATTCTGAACGCAAATATGAATCAAAGTCAATGCTCTTTATGGGGAATAGAATATCTGAATTGAGCCATATTAACGTAAATAACACGCTGTATTACGCCTCCTAATGAAAATAGTTAATAAACTGTCACACAACACATAAGAACACATCCATACGTTCCTAGAGCTAAACTCCTGCCGATCTTCCCGTCCGGGTTTCAAGCGTGTGAAAGAGACGATAATTCCAACAGCACGTGGAGGGGTCCCGCGAAGGAAAAATCACCCAATAGTAGCTTTATGAGAGTATAACCATAGAGCGCTTATGTTTTTCAAACAGTGTTACCATTTTCTCCAGTAACAAACAGAACCGGTAATGCACTTAAAAGCATTCCTCTGGTGTTGCAGACATTCTGCAGATAAATGAAGTTCTTCGTCAATATGCCTGGGATATATTGTTATATCTGATTTCTTCCTTCGCTGAATGCTTTACATCGTTAATTTACTTGCTTGACAGAAAAGGATTATTAAAGACGAACTCTCATTCTGTGTACGGTTAAAAACATTTGAATACGTGTTGGAATACTGGCGCGTCGATAGCACTAAGATTTGCAAAATCTAATATACATTCAGTATGGCCAAATCAGAGATACCTTTGTCCAAAATATATAATGGAATTCTGTTAATAAAAATGATATCTACACTATTGTAATGCAACTATTTTCCAATCACTGGTCATACTTTTTTCAAGAATGTATCCAGGCCAGTCTAACGTTTTTAATAATAATAATAATAATAATAATAATAATAATAATAATAATAAATATTTATCCCTCAAACAAGAGATAAGGGATTAAGTAATGTCAATATAGAAGAGCCAATACAGGTTTGGGACTATTTCATGAATAGAATAAGAACAAAAGCTATATATATATAAAACCTTTTACCATTCTGAACAACATGTTTATTAAGATATATGGTTGCTTAGGGAGATATTGTTACATAATTTATAAAATGATTTCAGACTTTTGGATGAACATGCAACAATTGCTCGAGTGAATACACATTGATTTAGTAAAATTTACAATTGCTGAAAACACACCAAAGTAATAAGTGATGCGTGCACAAGTATTATATAGTGGAGGCATAGTTGATACACTGACCACAAGACAAATGCACGTCGCGTAATAAAACAGATTTGATAATTTTTTCAATAATTTCACTTCGATGTCAAAATTTTGTTTCATTTTATTGGTCGATCTTTAGATGACGTCACATAAATGAAATAGTCTATGTTAACTTCTAAAGAAAATTAGATTTAAATGGTAACAAAAAGAAGCATGTGATAAAAGTTTGAATATATTTTGACAAATGTGTAAGAACGAACTAGTACTGCGCACTCGATGGTAATAATAATAAAATCTACTTTATCACAGTCTCCTGAAACGTATGTCTTGGATGTCTTGCCGAGTTTATTTCTTTTACTAGCGCAGTAGTATTTCGGTCTTTACAGACGAAGAGAAATAAAACTTGCAGAACCAGGCGAGTGACATTTGCGTGAACATTATTTGATCTTTTTATAAAAGTCAGGTTTGTTTATATTTCTAGTCGCTGTAACTGTCACAGAGAGACTCAAGCGGCGATAAACGAACGTGGCACGTTAAAATAAAAAAGAGGAGGAAAAATACTGTCACTCCGACAAAACTAAGTCCTTTTTAACTCAGCTGTAGGGAGACCGCGTCTGCTTTTCCAATATTCGATATCTGAGAGCCTACGTCTTCACTAGAAGGTTTACCAGTACAAAGGCTGAGATATTCGCCACCTCGCATATCTCGTAAACGACAAACGCTATCTGTGCGTAATTTTTGCAAGATGAAATGACAGAGAAATCTCATAGTTTACAATATACAATAAACTGATATAATTTTGATATAATTTCATTCAAATTAAGGAACTTGTTATACCTATATATTGTGGCATATTTGGGGAAATGTGTTGTAGCATCAATTTCGTTGAGAAAGATTACGTAAAGAAAATTTGGGTCTGCACATGCGCCACATAGGAATTAGATAGCGTTCTTTAACGGATCTTGAGAGTCAAAAGTGATAACTTGAGGAGAGTGGACGTGCCGCCGCCGTCTGCTACAGGTAGCCATCTTGATTGGCGCCCCTCATGAATGTATACCGGTTATAAATATAATCCACTTCATAATTGAATATTGCTTGTGTTTTCTGTGAGTATAGTGCCTGATATTTTCTTAATTTGAACCAGTTTTCATTAAAGGTGGTTAGAATTTCTTTAGATTAGTTTAATAGCTACATCCAGTACGACTTCAGTCGTTAAATAAGTTTAATCATGATCCCTGCTAGCCACTAGCATAAAATACAATTCTGTAACTACGAACTGCAGTCGGTCTAGGGATGTAATATATATTGTATATTGAATACTGGTGTCACAGGATGCTACATGCGGAAGAGATAAGCTCTTGCTTGTGTTCAAAAATATGCAATTTATTTTAATAGCGCTTTAAATTGAAATAATTTAATTTCAATTTATTCACACAAATAATGCTAGATAGCACTATACAGTAAACCATGTCGAGTAAGCAAAGCATCGTGTGAATATGTGGCTAACTTAAATTTTTATTGAGAAACAATTATAATATATAATTATTAAACGGATATTACAAAATATAAATACACAAATAAATGATTGCATCATAAAACAAATAAGTCACAAACTAGGACAGTATTGTTATACAGGGCTGGATCTCTTGCTAGATGTCCTAAACTACTGTATATCAAAAGTTTATGTTATATTTTCAAATTTACCCCCGCCCACATACGTGAGCGCGCGCTTTCAAAGGTGCATAACAGCATGGAAACCTCTGCGATAAAATGGATTTGTCCAGTGTCCTTCATTTGTATATGTTCCGCGTCACCGCATCTCGTCAGATGTTACTCAACTCGACTGTACACAGTGGCACATCGCTTGTTCCTCATTCGTAAATACTGGCAGACAAGTTCATTTAATGTATGCAAGATAGCATTTCGGATCGAACCTTTTGAGTTTCATGGTGTTGCATTCAAATATTGATTAAAAAGTTAGGAATCAATGAGGAGATTTCCTACTCGACATTCAAGAGGTCACAGATTGCCATAATTGTCTTTAAGTAACATATAATGTACACTATTTGGGGTCTCTAGCTAGAAAGTAGCCCTATTTACAAGTTACTGAAACTAAAACTATGTAATGTGTCTTATCTTATTGTTAAATTTGCATAAAATTAATCTGCTTAACTCTTTAGATGTTGTAGAATTTAGGTCAAAATCTCCTTCCATGTTTTATTCCTGGGGATGTAAAACATTTGAGTTTGTATAATAAACGATACTCATTACTTCTGGTGACATAATGTTGGGGGTTAGTGGTCACGATTATAAATGCATCAGTATTTCTGGTTGAAAATATTTTCAATTTAAAACATAGGCTTTTGTATATATAACATTTTTGTTTGTGTAAACAAATTTGTAATTGAAATTGAAATTTATTGAAATGCTAAAACAACCAAAAATACAAAGCGGTCTACACCCATCTGGCCCAGGTCACTTTTGTATGTGGCTCTCATCAATACATAGATTTATTACAATTATTTTTATAAATTACACCGTTATGCTTCTTATCTGTATTCTATTTAAGTGCAACGTTTTCACTGTTTATTTCAGACCCCAGTCCCCAGTTCATCAGTATGTACCTACTGGCATGTCAAATATTTGTAATGTATATTTTTTAAATCCTTAATATATTTCTATTACTGATTTTTCCTCCCCAGCCCTTTTCTCTTGCACTTGGTTATTTTTCTTTACATTATATTACCTTCAAAATCCAACATTTACTTTTACCACCTTTAATTGCCTTCTACCTTTAAAACAGAACACAAACTGTTAGAAATGTTGAGATATTTGTGTTACTATTTAAGTATTTTCTGCTTCTCCAGTTCTTGTTATCTAAGTTACATCGTCCCAAGGGTTGTTTCATTTTTATTATATAATATATTTCGTAAAAAGACTAAAATGTCCATTAGTTCACAAGAAATTAAAGCTTTTCTGAGAAATAATTGTAGTCTCATTATATTTTGTTATTAAGTTCGGACTTATATTACCTGTTCTTTGAGCCACTTTCTTTGGATGTATAACGTTACTGCTTAACAATGTCATACTTTACGAGGGCTGTTGGATAAATTTGTGCAAAAATAAAGAATACAAATTTCGAATAAGATACTATAATTTCTCAACTTAATCTCCTTTCAAATTTATACACTTATTACAGGAATTTATCCCATCCATAAAATGCATTTTTTCAGCTCTATATACGCCATTTGTTTAGGCAACGATCTTTAATACACATTTATTTACTGCTAGGTATTTTTTCATTTTGAAGAACAGGAAATAGTTCGAGGGAACTAAATATGGGTAGTAGGGGGATGGACATATCATCAGCGATGAAGATGATTAGTTGCAGAATTCTGTTCACAAACTAGAAAAAATAACAAGGAGCTATGTTTCGAAAATATTACGAGATTAATCAGTAATTAAGAAAAATTACCTGTACACTAAAAGCAGTTTCGTATAACTGCAAAATGGCCGGAAATAAGAGTACAGTGAAAATTGTTATCTGTACTACAAGATGATTTGGGGTGTTGAATGATTTAACAAATAAAACATGGAGTAAAATGACAGAAGAGTATATAAACAATAAAATCAAACAAGAGAGTAAAAACAACTGTCAGAAATAGTATGCTCCACTAGAAGACCCTAGAGATTCACAGAGAGAGATATACACAAGAAGAGTGAGTTAAAAAACAAGAAGATGACGCCCAAAATCAGAAGAAGGGAGCAGAAATAACAGAAGAAGAGAATAACGGTATTTAATCTTCGTGCAGAAAGGAAGCAGCTGAGAGAAGAGGATGTAGACCGAGAATAAGGAGGAAAGAAAAAGGAATATATGGAAAAAGTAAAAAAGGAAGAAAGAAGTACAGCAGTAAAAAGCACCAACGACCGATCCAAATCTATGATGAAAGTACAGATAAACGTGGAAATGTAGAAGATGAAGAGAAAAGAGCAGAGAGAAGGAAACTGCGTAGTCAAAATGACATGGTCCAGTTTAGCTGTTGCTTGAGACCGGCAGCAACCTCATTGATGTTTAGATGCTGTTGCTTGGAATTCCAGTGGGGAGCAGCCCGAATGTCTAGCGTCAACAGAAATAAAGAACTTAGACAGTAAACTGTATAAAAATTGTAAAATTTGATACGTTGTTTGAAAACTAATTGAAGTACATGTTCATTTATTCTTATAGTTAAAACAGCCATAGTGCTGGTTTCTAGTTCTGGTTTAGCTTTTTGAAGTTTTAATATTGTTTAGTTATAGTATTAGTACTGTAGTTTTTAAAATCTGTAGAATTTAAACTGTAATTTAAATTGTATTGATAAATGAAAAAGAGGAATAAATAAAATTTAATTTCGAGTATTATTCCGTGATATAGAATCAAGTTACCAGGATATAAAAATTGCAGAATTAGGAAAAAAAAAAAAAAATGCACACTGCAAAATTTTCTCGTATCTGTCCTGAAACATTACGATCTGTATCCCGTGAAATAGAAGCAACACATGTCCGAGAAACACATACTTACAAAAGCCACTTCATTCAAAAAGACGCATATGTTCCATTCTGATGATGGGTAGATTTCCAGCCTGACAAAATCGATTCGACAACAAGCTCTCTGCTTCTTAACTGACTGGTGGTAGAAAGTCTGTCACAAAAAGTAGGTTGCAACGTGTCCATGACCAAACACTTGGAGGTGTAAAAGGGCATGTGGCAGTCTCAGAAGTGATTCAAGAGAATCGTTCAGCATCACGTGACATTCAAACTGCATGTTAGAGAAAAATGTTAGTCTTCATACACATTTGCTCTCGTGAAGAGCGCCCGACCCGCATACAGTAGGAAAATGCTGCCAGTTCGTAAACAAGTGTCTAAACCATAGAGTTAACATATTACAGAGATGCAGTCGCGTTGCGGATGACAGGAGCAGACATCGAGCTGCTGTTTGGCAACTGTAACAGCGACGTGAGTTAGTGTAGTGCTTCTGCCATATAGACACTTTTATGCGTAAATAAATTACTATGCCGGTTTCGTGTGCCGCCTATGGCTGTATGGAAAGATTCTAAAAAGGGAGTGAAGTTCTTTTCACTGGTAAGCATGACACTCTTCCTTTTTAACTTAAATATTACCGCCACGGGTGACCCGACGTCACTAAGGCGCGGACTCGTGAGCGGAAGGTCTAGGGTTTGATTCTCACCAGGATCGTCCTCCCCGACTGAGGTTTCTTCCAGGTTTTCCTCAATCATCATAAAAAGCAAATGCCGGGGAGGTATCCTAAACTTAGACCTAGAAAGCTTCCTTCAAAAAAAAAAAAAAAAAAAAAAAAAAAAAAAAAAAAACTTTCCCAGTTTGTCAATTTCACCTCATTTATCTCAGTATTCACCCGTCTTATGATGCCCCAGTATTTAAAACGGGCATTAAACACTATTAAAAAAAGGACTTAAATGTTAACTTACGGAGGGATAAATTTACATAAAAGTGCTAAATTTCATAAACTATTAATCAGACCTAATATGTCGTGATCGCCTAATTTATACGAGTAATTCACCTGAATTGTATTATTTGTCATTTATAGATTTTCTCTTAAAAAAATTACTAAGGAAATAGATAGTAAAAATCAGAAGAGAAAAATATAAGTCAGTTCATTTGATGCAAACATTTAGAATCCGACGATTTTACATTGGAAAAAGCGAATAAATGCACCTGAAATCTGATATTAAATTTCCCTGCCCATTTGTGAAATGTAACTAATGTTTTGTTTGTGTTTATAATTTAAGGTTAGAAGTATATTTACTGAAGATATTTTATTTTACAATTAATAAGTTAGTAAATGATTTTGTTCTATTCATTTATATACTATTTTATTTGATAATTTAAGAAGTTAATGTTATCAATAATGAATAAAAAATGCACATTTTTTCACTTATCAAATGCAGCTGTAAATATTTTTATTATTTATCAGTACTTTATTTATATGAAACATATTTTTATTATTAATAAAACAAAATGCATATTTCTAATCTTTATATGATTCTTGTTCCAACACATTTTTTCATTTCCCTTCTTTGAAAGTCTATTTAGAAAGGACAGGTTTGTAGTAAGTTTGCCAATAGTAAACATGTGACATATTTAGTAGCTGTATACATGTATAGCATGCATGTTTGTGTGCAATAGTTGATAATATAGAATTAATTTCATATGTCATAGTAGATAATACTAAAGTTCATATCTCACTAACCAGGAACACTGTTCGATAGCAATAATATTATATCTGTAACTAGAGTGTCCCGTATTGTAAATAAAATATACGCATATTTGTGCTACTGTCAACACAGTTTTATTCAACATTTATATATGAATTTCGTGTGCTTGACATACAAATTCCTCCATGCCAAATAACATATAGCTTTGAGCCCATTTAAATTGCAACATCGCATAGATGCTAACGCCAGACGTTTGACATACAGGCTCTTTCGTAACACGCCCGATCTGGTGACCGCAGAAGTATTTTGAACACAATCCTCTCATAGTTGTCGGTCCTGGTGGTGTAGTGGTTACTATACTGGCCTCCTACACCCAAGAACGTCGGTTCAAACTCGGCCATGACCGATGGATTTTTTCGGGCGTAAAAATCCTAAGCATGGCTTCCTTCGGAAGGGGAGTAAAGCCGTGGGTCCCGTGTCGTACATTTACGGCACGAAAAAGAACCTCAAGCCTGAAAGAGAGGTATCTGAGCAAAATTTGTCGGCCGTTTCATGCGCCCTAAATTGAATGGGACGCTGATGACCTGAGATGTTAAAGAGCGTCCATAAATAAATCAATCAAAAAATCCCTCGTGGTTTTTGTTCTAAATGAGTGCGTTTTTCCAGAGCAATACATATTTGTCAGTTGCCGTTTATTTAATCGAGACGTTGAACACCACGTCTGCCTGCACGATTAATTTCCGTAGGAACAGCCTGTTCATAAATATTTGTAGATATATTTATCATTGAACAATGTGCCCATTCTCTTCCAGCTCATTACGATGCCTTTCTTCCTATGTAGTAGCATTGTCAAAGTTAAGTATATAATATTTCCGGCTATGCGATACTATCGCCAGGGCAAGTTCTAAATAAATGCTTTACTACTGTTTTCACTCTAACGTAAATGAGGGTGTTTTGCTGACTTTAGCACTTCTGTTAAATAAAATCTTTAACCATTTGAAGGCTATAAAGATTATTTAACGAAAGAATATGGGCATTTGTTCAAATTAGCATACATTATAAAATTGTAATAACCTTCGCATGGGTCAATGCTTTCATAATTCACAAAAGATAAATTTTAAAAAATATATTATTGCCCCTATTAATTAATACAATTAACGCAATAATACCAATATTAACATACCAAAATTTCAGAACATGAGAATCAGCAGAATACATGAGTGCAACACCATACTTGTATATACAAACTTTTCTTTTATTCAGCTCCTCCTTTTCTCTCCCCAGTTTTCAGCCTTTTCAGACCTGAGCTGTTTACCTTAGACAGAAATTTACCTACCGGTTCCACATCATTGCCTTCCAGCATAACCCTTACCCTCTGTTAGAATCACTCCCCCGAGTGGCCGAAGTCGTTAAGGCGCGCACTTGTGACCGGGAGGTCTGGGATTCGAATCCCGCCAGGATCGTCCTCCCTGACCGAGGTTTTCCTCAGTCCTCATAAGTGGCAAATGCCCGAGACGTACCCTCAATTTAGGTCTGGATAGATTTCTTAGGAAGGAACACGGCAAGTGTTTTTTCTCCACGCTTCTATGCTGCTCAAGACGCCTGGATGTGTGACCACGAAAATAGTAGGAAGCAGATTGCTGTAATTAAAGATTGGTCTCCCAGAATAAATCGCATATAATATTTCACCGCTCTAATTTTATATTCCATTATCTCACCATCAACACCAAATGCCCCTTTAATTCTACAGTCCGCCTGTCCCTTCCCACCCCATAAAACCGGTTTCAAAAAACGTGCTCTCACCTAATGTAAATTCTCTGTTTCTCCTACCCCAAATTTCTGCGCATATGGCAACAGATCTGACCAGAGCTCCGTAAACGCTTTACATTAAACCTACTACCAGATCTGGAATTCCGCTGCTTTTACGCCGACACATGCCTAAGAAAATCAGAATATTGCATTTACACTAAATTCTTTCCTAATTCTAATAGGTATTTTCTAATCATAGTAGATACTAATAACAACATTTTAAAATGTGCATTCAGATTCCCAATAATTCAGTTCCTCTGATATTATGGTTCATATTTTTTATTCTACTACTAGCATTTCCAGCGGAACCGTATATTAAACTCAGTTCTCTGAATGGGAGTTATTGCGATCTCTTTTGCGCTAGGGAAGTTGCCAACAAATCCCTCATGACCTGGAACCACACCATTTGCTTTGTTAAATTTTCCAAGCTCCGTAGGGAATCGAAGGCAGTCTCAAGTAATAAGGATGATAGTAAGCTAGAGTCAAGTGCTTAGAAGACAGCAAGAAACAAACTGTCATAAAACCGTAGCTTTACTGCCGTTTTCTCATGCGGCAGAGAGCGGAAAGAGAAAAATAACATTAAGAATCTCTAGGGATGAAATAATGTAAATGAGTACCAAGAGCCTCACTGAATGAACGTAAATGAAAATCATCAGCTGCAGATATAAGGAGTAACACACACACACACACACACACACACACACACACAAAAAAAAGCCAGGCAATTGACAATGGAACGAGAGAGCAGATTTCCAATCCATTATATTCATCATGCAACGAGGTTAATGGGAAAGCAAGTAAACTTTTATTATTTATGAAAAAGTAAAATTCAAAAGATAAAATTAATTAATAGCCATATATTGATAAAAGGATAAACAAAATCATCAAAACTTTTGCTTAATACATTAAGGGGAGAAAATCGCAGCTTTAAATGCTTATAATTTTAACATTTTTCGAATATTACTAGGTTGACTTCATAGGCATAGTAATAGAGGGCAACAACATCTTTATATGTATAGCCATAAAGTTCCTTTTATGTATCCATGTGGTATGGTCACAAGTCATTTTGGCGTTAATTCATTGCTTGGAAGACCGCTAAGGGTGGCCGAGGTCGTTAAGGCACGGACTCGTGACTCGTGAGCTGGGTTCGAATCCCCGGACCGTCCTCCCTGACTGAGTTTTTTTCCAGGTTGCCCTCATTCCTCATAAATGGCAAATGCCGGGGAGGAATCCTAAACTTAGGAACGTTTCCTTCCTTAAAAATAAATTCTTTCACAATTTATCATTTCATATATCATCAGTGTCACCGCCTGTGGTGTCTCAGCAGTAAAAATGGGTGTTAAACACTACTAAAAATTGTTTGGCAGTTGCTAAACACAACCATTTAGAGTGACAGTGAAAAATGGATAAGAATAAATCGTGGTATGTTTTAATTATTTTTTCTAGAATGGAAAATAGCAAAGGACAAGCATGAAAGGATTTTGACTGCATATTTGGAAACACATGTCCTTCTAATGAAAAGCATTCGACTTTGAGTAAATGAGTTCAAACGTTGCAGAACTAGCATCGAAGACGCGCTACGTCCTGGAGCTCCAAAAGTTGCTGCGAGACAATAAGTCATCAATATAGTCAATGATAGTGTTATGACTGATAAACGAGTGAAAATGCGCGTATTAGCAGAGCTCACTGGCATCTCAACCGAGCTGATTCGTTTTATTTTACATTATAATTTACATGAAAAATGTTTGCGCAACATGAGTGTAGCGTTAGCTCACTCCGAAGCGAAAGCAAAATTCAATGAGAATAACGACTATTCAGTACCACACCCCGAAAATGAAACAACAGTCTAAACAGTGGACTGCACGAGGAAAATCGGCTCTCAAAAAGGCGAAATGCGTTCCACATGTTGGAAAGGTGATAGCTTCCATTTTTTGGGACTCAAAAGCTATTCTTTTTATTGACTGCTTGGAGAAGAAGGAAAACATTACTGGAGAACATTACGCATCACTTTTGGAGAAAGTGATAAAAAAAAACTCTTTTGGGAACGGCCACAAAAAGTGTTGTTTCACCATGACAATGTGCCGCGTCGCTCAGAACAAATTTATTGTACTACGATTTGAAAAGCTTTCACATCAGCCCTACTCCGGTTTCCTCGGAATACCATCTGTTCCGCAACCTCAAAAATTTCCTGACTGGATATAGGAGGTAAACGAATATTTTGAGAGCCTCAGAAAAACCCACTTCCATGAGGGAATAACAATCTGGAAAAACAGAAAAGACTGAACTGATTCTCTTTAATATCAAACTAAGCTATTTGTCAAACTTCGTACTACAATAATAAAGGAGAATATTTTGTTAAATTTGCCGTTTCTTAACTCTAATAGTTTTCATACAAATATTCGCCACAGTTACCGTATGTTATTGCAGTTGTATTTTTTAGATATAATTCTCGAAACCTTTAAAGTACAAATATGAACAACAGCTCATTCTAAAGTACACATTTTGCCAAATTTGATGACTTCATTATTTTACAAGATAAGAAGAAAATCTGTTTTATGTAATGCAGAATATACGTTTAGCTATTTTGCAAATTATTAAGGAAAAAAAAGCAAAGTATTCATATCTATCTTGCAGGCCGATTAAAATTATCACATTCTCAGGTCAAACTAGTTCAGTTGACTTCTTGCTCGGCCCTGCGCGTCCCTATGTGGACATGACTATCAAGATCCGCTTGTTGCAAAATGTAATTTTATTGGGTTTTTAACGGTACATTGAACACGTGTTTTATTAGATAAAATGTTGTTTTCACTGTTTTCCATGAAGTTAGTTAAATCTAAATTATAACATTCTTTCGGCTTACACGTCTGGAGTTATTGTTTATTAAAATTGATTATTACGGGGCTATTTTGCGGCAGTCATTAATTTAAATAAAAATTAAAAACCAAAGCTTCCGCTGCCTTCTGCGGACATCATCAGTGAACAGAGTGAAAGTGTCTGGGGAACATAAGAAGTTGAAGCGGTTTTTTATAGCAGTTATTCGATAATCAGTAACGGATTCCAAGAATGTTTAATTGAAAATCTCTGTCTATGTATATTACCTGGATGCTGCTCTATTTCTAAGGCATTTCTTCTAGCCAAATTAAAATATGAAGTTGATATTGCCATTTTGCAATTTCATAGTTTCCATGGATTTCATTTCGTGGAGATTCATGAATCTCGGCTGAGAGAACATAAGCGTAATTTGCGTCTACATCAGTCAGAAAAATCTGCGATTATGGAACATGCCATCCATCTTGCAATGAAATTAAATTAAAAAAAAAAACAAATAATTTGAAAAACAAAACAGATTTCGATACTAGTCAACTAATGCCTACATTACAATTCTTGCACAATTCCCACTCCCTCCTCTCCTAGCGGTTATGTCCCTCTCTGTTCCTCCACACATTCTCACTCAGCTCACTAATGATGCTGGCCTCAATAGCCAGCGAAAGTCTTCGTTTTTAAATTCCATTTAAACAAACAACAAGGGAAAATAGCCTAATGATGATAAATTGTTAATGAATATGAATTAACTTATGTTCCTGTTGAAATTTCACACACACACACACACACACACACACATATATATATATTGTCACTTGTCTTCTTGCCATAGAAGAACTCCACAAGTCCGAAATATAGCGATCTCAAGCGTGACTTTTTCTTTGTGTTTTATCTTTTTCTACTATCATAATTACTGTTAATTTGTTAATAGTGTTACTTTATTTTTATTTTTATTATATATTGTTTGCACCTCTGGTTCTGCTTTTAACTTTGTTTATTAAGTTTAATTTGCTTTTGCTTTTACTTTGCTTATTAAGTTTCATTTGCTTTTGTGTGTTTTGATTTTGACTTCTTTACTATGTATCTATTATTCTTTTAATTTTATTTCTTAGGTCACTTGTCTTCTTGCCATAGAAGGACTCCCCGAGTCCGGAATATAGCGATCTCAAGCGTGACTTTTTCTTTGTGTTTTATCTTTTTCTACTATCATAATTACTGTTAATTTATATATATTTGAAAAATCTCTGACACTAGTCTTTTCGGGTGTATGTCTTTGAAAATTGTTGATTTTTAAAAATAAAGATAAATTTATCTCATTAAAACAAGAAAAATAATGGAGTAACAGAAAAAAAATCCCATTATCACATATATATATATTAAAACTGTGAATGTTTTTTTTTTCCTAGACGGTAATAATGTTTAAGATTCCTTGGTGTCTGGTTTCATTTATATTAGCCCACGCAAGTCAATTCAAATATACTCAAAAAAAGTGTAAACATGCTAGCCCAGGAATATCATATTTAAAATCGGTGATGCAATCTATTATTATAAACCGCTTCCTATCTGATTTTAGCTGCGTGATGCTCCATCATGCTGGAAAAATGTGATGTGAACACTAATTGGAAAATGGATGTTCTGAAGCACTACTACATAACTCTTCCATTATTTTCGAAGAAATTATATTATACAATCATTACGAAGAAAGATATTTCATTTTCGAAATTCTACTTATCAAAATGCCTATTTCATTTTGAAATCGTATCCCCCCACTCTTGATATAAAGTTATATCTTCCGGAATCAACCATAGAAACAACTGCATGCTTCTACAGAGATGGCACAAATCTCCACTTCATAACACATCATAGCTTCTTCCGTACTCCCAAACTGATGGCCCCTCAGATTTTCCTTGGAAAGAGAAAAAGCTCCCAGGGAGTCAGATCTGGTCTACATGTTCACCTGCTATTATGTTGCTTTAAAAGTGGTGTGTGCAGAGGTGTTTGCTCGGCGGAGGAAAACCCAGACTCGGAATTAAATATTTTGCAACACGGCGAACATGAATTTAGTGCCTATAACCTCTCTAGATTTTAATTATGAATTAGTATTATATTAACATGAAAAGCCAGAGGTCCACAAGCTCCCTCCATTTTGATAGTCATATTAATTTCAAATATGAAATAATGACAGTATTTTAACATTTTTTAACATTCATAAACAGCTGACCAATGCAAATAATCTTGAAAATTGTTTCAGTCGTTTAAGGTCACATGAATGTTGACTAGGACTAAGAACTTTGATGGCTTAAAACTAGACGGAGAAAACACTTAAAACGATGTATTTATGACCTAAAATCATCTAAAATTTCTTAAAAAAGAATAAAAAGCACTATATTTAAGACAAAGGTAATTTATTATTTTTTCTGAATGATGTTTAACGCCCGATTTTACTACTGAGGCACCACAGGAGGTAATGATTTGATCACAAACTACAACTAATACTATGCTCTCATTCCGCTGTGCAGTTGGGTTTTGATACACTGCTGGAAACCGTTTGACCTACAATAGACGACATTTTCCTGTAAAATATAAGTTTAAATTTTCGTTGATGCAGGCAATTGAGCTTAGTCAGTCGTGTTTATCACACCATCTGTTTCAGGTGCATTTCTGCAGGAAGTACTTGTTACACTTTCTACTGTTTTTCTGTATTGCGAAGTGTGCTGAGAATGAGATATAATTAGAACAAAGAACATTTATTTATGACTTTTATGTGTAAAAAAATCATACAAATACTGTAGGAGAAAATTTCGTGCTAAATTTCCAGAATATTGTCTCTTCGAGAAGCGCAATTTTAAGATTGTTGAACAAAGTTCAAAGTTTTGGTCTTTTTACTGGCAAGAAGCCCGAACGCAAGAAATCAGGTTTTAACAGAAGAAATGCTTGATGAAATAGGCATGAGAAATTCTTTAACACAAATAATCCAGCAGTTGGTATATCTATCTACAGATCATAAAAAGTCACTCAGCTGCACCGCCACGGTGGCCGGGGTCGTTAAGTTGCGGACTCCTGAGCAGGAAGTCAGATTCGAATCCCGCCAGGACCGCCCTTCCTGACTGAGGTTTTGTCTAGTTATCCTCAGTTCTCATAAATGGCAAATGCCGGGGAGGTACCCTTAAACTTAGGTCTGAAATGTTTCTTTCCTTTAAAATAAAAAAAAAAAAAAATCCTTTCCCATATATCATTTCATCTCATATCCTCAGTGTCCACCGCCTTTGGTGCCTCAGCAGTAAAGCGGGCGTTAAACACTATTGATTCATTCATTCCACTCAGCTGCTGCATATAAAATGACTACTGTACCTGAAATAAAACACTTGGGGCGCTGAAACAAAATATCCGGGAGGCCGTTTACAATATTCAGGAGGGTGAACTGCGGCGAGCGTTTCAACATATTTTCAAAAGGATTCATGCTGTTCCGCAGCGGAGGGCAGGTACTTCGAGTATTAGTTACTATTTACTACTCATAAAAATCGAAAGAAATAAATATGCCCTACGAATTCCGAAAGCATAAGATAATTTTCCTCGGCAGATAGCGAAGCCGTTACTCAGTAACTTCCCATCGGCAAAATTAATTTCGGATTGCGTAGCGGAATGAAGCACTCACAGGAACAGAGTAATAAGTATTTTGTGGCTGAATTTTATTGACATACCTCGCAGAATTGGACTGTTCTTCTTACTTCTTCAAGATAAGAAACTGAAGCATATTTAAATTAAAGAACGTGCTTCAATTATAAATCTCCATTGCCTCAAGGGAAGTTTTTTCTTTGTAGAAATTATCTACTATTAAACACAGTTTTTCCAACCCTACCTTTTTATATATCTGCTGAACTTTGTACTATTGCGTTACTGTTTTAAAATATCCAAAATTTTAAATATTATTCATAAATCTAATTTTAACTAACTTAACCCGAAATGTTTCAAACGAACTGAATGCAGCTAGAAGAAAACAAACATTTCCCTAATATATCAACATTTTCCTTCTATTTCCGGATGTGAAGGCAGTTTCTTCACACTTCAATTTAAATTATTATTATTATTATTATTATTATTATTATTATTATTATTATTATTATTATTATTATTATTATTATTATTATTATTATTATTTTATCAGTTTTACAATGTATTAATATCTTCTGACAGCCAATTACAAAATACAAAATGTTTTATCGTTTATAATTATATAATTAACTGTAAATTGATATGAAGTGCTGAAAAGCATTTCTCCCGGTGCAGACATTGTTCTTTTAGGTGTCTATTCTCCATTTCTTCTTGCATGCCCTTCATCCATGTTGCTTGTGGCCTTCCTCGTTCCCGTCTTCTTAGTAAAATCCATTTATGCATCATCCTTGGTAATCTTTCTTACCGATTCGCATTAAATGACCATGCCATATCAAATGTCATGTTAAAACGTTAAAATTTTAATTTTAATTCTCCTTTTTTGTCTTATAGTTACCGTTTATGAATCTATCTCTTCGCGGCACCCTTGCTGATCGTCTCCAGTAATCCATTTCCATGGTCAAAAATCTATTTTTTGTTAGTTTTTTTTTTTAAAATTTCCATGTTTCTATATCATATAAAGCTGTGCTTCTAACAATCGATTTATAAATAAGATGTTTTATTTCTTTTATTAATCTGTTTATCCATAATATAGGATTAAGAGTCGATATTGGAAATTTTCCTTTCTTTATGCATCCTGTATTATCTATATCATTTTTTCATCATCTGTAATTATAAAACGTAAATATTTATATTTGTCACTCTATTTAATCACTTCTTTATTTTCAATAATTAGATTTTGTTTTTCCCGTCCTATTACCATATAATAAGAATTTTCACAATGAAACTTTAGGCCCGCCTTTTCTTACTGTTCTACGACCTCGTACTCTGTATTTTAGATCATCATATTCTCCAGCCATTATTTGACTGCACCTGCAAATTACAAAGTGTAAATACTTCTATCATCAGCCTTGATCCACACATCTCCACATTTCTTCTTCCAGACATTTACACAAATTAACTTAATTAAACAACATTTCACTTAATCTAATCTAACTTAGCTAAATGTGTGCAAGTAATAATTATTGGACTCTGTTCTTAACCTATGGATGCTGACCAGATTCTCTATTTACATGCTGCATCATAGCGAATTTCCTATCAGCTGCTAATCTCATATAAAATGTTTACACTATACGTTTTTTCGACAGTACTGAATATCTGGGGCACAAAACTTTTTAACTTGTATGCATTACTTTCCTTCACTCTAGACATAATGAGAACATTAACTGGATTTTTGGATTAGGTTTATTTACAGACGTTCTTTAACAGCTCAGGTCATCAGCGTCCCATTCAAATCAGGGCGTGAAACGGCCGACAAATTTTGCTGAGGCCTCTCCTTCAGACTTGAGGTTCTTTATCGTGCCATAAATGTACGACACGGAACCCACGGCTTTACTTCCCTTCCGAAGGAAGCCATACTTACGATTTTTACGCCCGAAAAAATCCATCGGTCCTGGCCGGGATCGAACCCACGATCTTGGGTTTAGGAGGCAAGCGCCACCAGGACCGACAGAACATTAACTGAAAATACATCTCGCAATATTTAAGTTAATATTTTAAGTTAATATAAAAATTTCCGTGAACAAACACTGTCATTCATCACAACATTCAAGCATTATTGCCTCAATGAGAGACAATTAGAGACTTTGATTTCAGGGAAAAGAAAGGCGAAATATAAACGCGTTACATGTACGAGGGGTTGTCTAGATATGCCTGAGTATGAAGCAGTTGTCAAAGTAAAGCAAACTTGGTGCCATTTTGGAGCCTCATCCTCTACAAGTAATTTCCATCTCTTACGGTTCAAAATGGTGACTGAAGACAAGTTAAGACAGCTTCAGTGATCGTACAACATACTCTACACTTTCCTGAAGGGCACATCAGCTAAAAAAAACCCATCCATAGAAGATCATATTGAGGATAACGCTAATTTGCCGTATCTGAAAGGGGCAGGACATCCATTTTTGGCCGTCCAAAATGTTACCGCCGATGAAATGGTGGCCTGCATCCAGAATATCATCCTGGAGCACGGGCGTATAACAATCAGGGCCATAGCGGAACGGGTGAAAATGTCCACAGAGGGTAATGCAATTTGACAGTCTGCATATTGTGAAGATCTCGAAGTGCTAGCTTCCCCGAGATCTCACAGTTGACCAAAAGCGACACCAAGTGCAGCTATCGGAAGCACACTTGCGACAATCTAACGATTTCTTGGTCTGGTCATCAGGTTTAACGCAGAGACCAAAGCAATGACAACATGCTGGATCACCACGTCCGGCCGGATACGTTTAGTACAGACCACAGTAGGAACTGATGGTGTATCTTCTGGGATTCAGAGGGACTTTCTTATTTCATTTACTCCTAGAAGAGCAAACAATCTCCGTATATTACTGCAACCTGTTGCAGAAATTGCGGGACCAATTACGTATAAGAGTCACCGAAAAATGGAACGTGGAGACAATACGAGCTCCTCCTTGCAGACAGTTCATGAATGTGGCTTTGAACAGTTATCTCTTCACCCTACTCAAGGGTTTGGAACCATTGGACACCTGAAAAGAAAACGGTTCAACTCTTTTTTTTTTGAACAGTGTTTAATGCCCGTTTTTACTACTGAGGCACCACAGGCGGCGGACACTGGTAATACATGAGATGAAATGGTAAATTGGAAAACGATTTTTCTTTTATATTTTTCGGAAGGAAACGTTCCAGGCCTAAGTTTAGGGTATCCCCCCTCCGGCATTTGCCATTTATGGGACAGAGGAAAACCTGGAAAAAAAAAAAACTCAGTCAGGGAGGACGGCCCTGGCGGGATTCGAACCCAAGACCACGAGTCTGCGCCTTAACGACCTCGGCCACTCATGGCGGTCGGTTCAACAGTGACGTAGCGGTCAGGAACGCTGCTCGCGAATTGCATGATGGTCAAGAAAGAAGTCCTATAGCATTTCAAGATACTCTTATGTTCTAAACTACTCCATATTTCTTTCTTTTCAATATTAGCTATCCTTTGTTTCACTTTATTGATAATCCTTGTCTATTGATTATCTGTTGTCTATCTAAATCCCCCATTCCAATTTCTTGAACTATTTTCTTTATTTGCGATAACCAACTTCTTTTCCATTTTATTTTCTGTATTGTCCGTAAGTAGTTTTTAACTATATATGTCTCTCCTTCCTTCCTTTTTTCTATTTTACACCAATATGCGCGTTTAACTCCACACCTTTCCTGCCAACTCTTCCCCATTTAGCTAATGCTACTCCATTTGGAGCTGCCCTCGGTAATTCCAATACAATTTTACAAAATATTCTATGATCCATATATCTCCATATATTTTCCGTTCCCCATATTTCAACCCAATACATCATTTTCAATTCTAAGTAGATAACTTCTCTTGAGCCCACGCAAAGCTCATGCTTAGTGTCTTCTTTAAACAGGTTCTCATAATATTAGTAGTTAATTTTCCCTTGCCTAATACATTTTCCTCCCGATATGTCCATCTTACACTATTATTTTCCCTATCCCTTAATAATCCAATTTGTTTACTACTTTACTTCAATTTACCCTCAAGCCACCATTCTCATCTCTTTTTAGTTTATTGCATACCATACATTTCGATTTATTTTTATTTATTTTAACCCCCAACTCTGTACAATATTTCACCATTGCTTGTACTACTTTGCTGCTGCTAAGTCATCTACGAATAGTAATCCTCATATATCTTTATTATTAATTATTGGCAATGATACTCTTCTTTCCTGTTTATTTTGATAAGTCATCTCTAAAGAGCTTGAATAAAATTGAGCTTAATATGCATCCTTGTCTTAACCCCATATTATTGGGTATCCATTCTGTGGCTTTATTTTATGTATATCTAACAAACACAACTTTTGTAATAACCCTATGAACTTCCTATTTAACCTCTTTTTCCCTCAACTTGGTCCAAAGTGCCTCTCGATTAATGGCGTTATATGCCTTTCCTAAATCTACAAGAATATGTATACCCTTATAGGTTTAACCATTTATCCGTAGGAAATTTGAAAAAGAATGGGGGCTGGAAAATATGTACATGTTTGTTACAGAAGGGGAGCAGAGGGATTTGCTTGGGTTTAGGTGGATCAAAAGAGAAAAAGGAAGAGTGATCATTATGTGAAAAAATAGAAAAGGATCTACATTGTATAGACGAATGTTTGGAAATTGAGTATGCAGAGAACAAGTTTGGGTTAGAAAATTGAATATTTTACAGATGGAAATTTTGACATCAAACATTTTTGAAATTGGCAGCAAGGAATTTTTGGGAAAATTTGATAACTATATAGGGAAGGTAAGAGAGAAGTGGTGGATGAAAATGATTAAATTAAAAGAAGGAAATATTTATGAAGACAATATTGATACATGTAGTTCGTGGAAAGGAGGATCTATTGCATATGTAATCAGGATGTTAATTGTATAAGATCCTAAAATAACAAGCACTCTAAGAACAATTTTAAATTGTAAAAGTTAATGCAAAGGAAATATGTAGAATAAAACATTCATGTAGAGAATAAGATTTCATTTTCCTAGAACACTCCTAATGAAGGTTCACTACTTTTCAAACAACCTTTGTATATCAGTTGATAAAATTTGTGTTTATCAACAAAAACTAAATAAAAAAAGTTAAGAGAATTCAAGGAACAGAATTCGGGTATATGCAAGTGAATTTAAAAATTGTGATACCATATAATATTAAAATGTCAATAAAATTTTAAATAATGTTTTATAAAACATATATTACGAAAAATACTCGAGGCTACATTTATTTTAAAAATGTAATGCTCAATATTTAGGAAAAATGCTTATACCCAAATGAACAACGTATAATGCACAATATAAAGGAGATTCAAAGCATTAAAAACCAGCTCCAACAAAGGGCATGCATTTGAGAGAAATAGTAGAAAATAATAAATATTTTACAATTGAATAAGAATTCTTACATTTTTCATTTGGTTGCTAGGCCTTTTGTATTATATACTTGGCATATGTGGTTTCAGACTAATTTCAGTTTTAATGGAAAAGAGTGAACGCAAACTATGGAAGATACCACTAGCTTTCAATTTTCTTTGTTGTACTAATTATGTGATCTAAAAAGGTGGTCTCTAATTTATCTTAAACCCTAATTACCGTTCTTTGAGCCTTAAGCTTGCGTTTTCTTACCTGTAGACTGATAACTTAGAAATATAAGGCCTTGAAAAGATACGCATCTAAAACAGAAGCAGAAAAGGCGCAATGGAGAATAAACGATATTTCTTTTCTTTAAATGCCTGTGAAGAGCGATTAAAGTGAACCTCTGTAACCTACTCCACCCCGTCGCTTTCTGGGTTTCTAAAGGCAATCTGAACTAGTTCGTTGTGATGAAAAAGAGAGAAATGCAGTAAAGGAAAAGGTGTTAAAGTAGATGTGGTGGAAAATATTTAACTCTGGTCTAGTACATTCTTTGCATTATAAACCTATAATTTTTTTAATTTTTATTAAGTGTTTCTATCCAAAAAATATCACACTTCAACAAAATGTGACTATTTTATATACAATAAGCACTGTTCATTTCATACAAGAGTCAAAAAATACACAATGAATTTTTTTTGACCATCTAAGCGATTCATAACACCGATTAATATTTTTTCATAACTTGTGGCTCTAGTGCAGCTTTTTATTGTAATTTCAAAACTATAATTAAAACCGTTCCATTGGGCTTTTTTTTGTGGCAGTCACTTTCATTTTTTCTCCAAAAATTTTAGTACCCTTTATCCTGTCAAGAAACGAATTAACTTTATATTTATATTATTTATATATATATATATGCCCTTTGACTAAAAATAAATGAGTCATCCCCAGATTCTACGTGTCGATTGGAGAACTTGGAATGCTCGTAAACGCTCTACTCACAACGATGTAGACGAATGCACACTGCACAAATCCTCTATCACATTAGAAAAGCTGCACTAGTCGGAAACATTCTGTAAATCTGCTTTTATAGTCTAGGTAAGATTTCGTTTTTGTGTATACCTCGAACACGATGTCAGTACCAGAGTAAAGTGGAGTTGCTTGTTCATTTACGTTTTGTTTCTTCAAGCGCAGCGAGCGATACATGTTTTTATGATACACAGTACTAAATAACTGAGACAACATGAAAACATAAATAACCTTACCTTACAAGAATGAGTTTATTCTATTCCCTATATATCTCTCAAATGCTATCAGCATTCTAAACTACACCTCTCTCTGTACAGCTTGCCAGCATAGTCCAACAAGCCTAGCTCTCTGTGTTTCAATGTAATAACAGATAATGATATTTGCTTTATCCTCCAGGATAGGCATTTAGGATTCTTCTTCCTGGCATACAGAACAGATTCCCACCCAGTTTTCATCAGTGATCTTGATCAACCGCCAAGCACCGAGTTTGAGACTGTTAGTTCTTGAATACTGAGTATTCAAGTATTCAAGACCTCAGTACTGTTTGTACTGTTAGAATGTACTGTTTCAATTCCAGCCATATTTTCGTTCCAAATGTAATGTGAAATACTGTTGTAGGCCCACATCGCTCAGGTGGTTCTTTAGGCATTCCTATATCTCTGACTCTCTTTACAAAAGTAATTCATCCAACCATTTTTAGCTCTTTTCTGTATTTAGCAGTGTACAAAGCACATTTCAGAAAACTAATTTCCATTACCACCCTCAAACTTCGGCAACATAAGCTATAGTGAGTGTGATTACTGACCCATGTGTCATTTTCAGTTTGGCACTATTCCGACCATTTTAGATATCGCTGACAATTAAAATTCTCGTTTCTTCCACTTGATATAGAGCAAAATTTTTCCAAAAATTCACAGCCCATTAATACGACCCATTTTCGTTTGCTCGCCATTTTGAGCTTATGAATTGTGCTAAATTAAATATTGTGTGTGCCATGCAACTGCTAGTTTTCTATGCCTCTTCCTCCAATATCCCATCCCGCACGGCCGCTGCCTCACACGCTTCGTCGTGTTTTTTTTTTTTTTTTGAGTAGTGTTTAACGCCCATTTTTACTACAGAGGCACCACAGGCGGTGGACGCTGATGATAATGAAATGAAATGATTATATTGTGAAAGGATATTTTTTAAGGAAGGAAGCGTTTCAGGCCTAAGTTTAGGGTACCTCCCCGGCATTTGCCAGTTATGAGGACTGAGGAAAACCTGGAAAAAACCCCAATCAGGGAGGACGGTCCTGGCGGGATTCGAACCCCAGACCTCCCGCTCACGAGTCCGCGCCTTAACGACCTCGGTCTCCGTCGTGAGTGGACAAGGCAGAGGACAATATTGTGACTCCCGCTGGTCGCTATCGAAGAGATGGATGAAATTATAGGATCGCAAGATTAAACTGGGTCATTGGCGGAATAAAGTGTGTCCCTAGTAGTCTAAACACATGGCCACACAGTTGCTATACTTAGCTATAGACTACTGGTACAAACATATGAGAACATGTTGGTACCAGTACGGTTGGCCAATTGCTAGAACACGGGTTCGTAAATGGAGGTCTCAGGTTCGAATCCTTCCAGCACCATGCTCTGTGACTGAGATTTTTTCCAGATTTTTATCAGTCCTCATCAATGGCCTATTGCATGGAGGTACTCTAAACTTAGACCTGGAGCGCTTCCTTTCCAAATTATCACTTTCATGTGTTATTAGTGTATCTCTGATGCCACAGTAGTTAAACATCATTTAAAAAAACAAAATTTCCTTAAAAACAATTGGGCCTCTATTTTCATTATTCTTATCACTTTACAGCAGAAAATATTACATTTCAAATTGCCTTTCACTACATTTGACAAAGCCTCATTCTTGTTATCTGGTATCTTAGACAACCAACGAGAGAGGGAGCTGTGCCACAAAACCTGCCATATTCTCCTTCCATTTCTCGTCTATTCAGCGAGTCTCAGCAATGTGATATAGTTCCCATTGGCATTATACCAGGGTTTCTAAATTGGCAACATTACAATTTTATACAATTTCTGTGTTAGGGGAAGCTACATACTGGCAGTTATTTTCTCATTTGTGAGCGGAATTCTTACCCACATGTACTCAAAGAAACATTATATGTATTATTTTAATTATATACAACAGGTTTAAATGTGCTTGAAAATATAATTTCAATATAAACAGTATACTCTCCATTTTAAAGCAATATTTCAAATATAAAATATTTTGCCCTCTTTGTTACGTTGCTTGGTAAGTATTTCAGCGAAAGTTGCTCACGGTACTTAAAGTGTGCTGGCACATTAGTGAAAGCTTATATATGCCTGCATCGTCGTCATTATCACTTACAAACATGGGTTAGGTTTGCAAACCTATTCTGATTTAAATAATTTTTTTCTTGCTCTGTCCTTATCAGTTGGTAGGATCTACAAGCACCAGATTTAGTCCATATTTTTAATTCGAACTTTCCAATTTGTATAAGTATGTATTTTATTTGGAAATTAAAATGGCATTAAATATTGTGTAATTACCTCATTAGACATTCTTTGTGTTATTTTTAAGTTATTTACAAAATAAAGACATTTCATTTATGATGTTATAAACATTTTTCATCGCATTTTTTATTATCCACGATCATCGTGCAGTTAGCCACTGTTGACCGAGATCTGCAGTTCCCACGCTTGAAATCCGGCCGGGGAGCCGAAGGGGAAATCAGTACGAGTTTAACTGCAGAAACACACAGATGTATTTTTGTGTGTTGTGTGACAGTCTATTCATTGGGCGGCATAATAAAGTGTATTAATTGCGTTAATATGGCTCAACAGAGGTATTCTATTCCCCAAAGTGCGTACAGAATCGGCGCGTAATGTTTCTAGAGAGGTTCCCTGATATTCAACTTCCAAGCCGAAGGTCGATTCACAGATTTGTAAATAAATTTCTTAAAACGGGAAGTATTCTTGGTAAAAAGCATACATAGACACTACAGTATCTACAGAATAAATGTTAAATAGGGTTGGGAATCCTCTGGAACTTCCCCTAAAATTCACTTCGATGTCTTTCTCAGCAAAACAGGCATTTCCTATTCCTCTGTTCGAACTGCTGCAAAGCTACTGAAGTTAAAATTACCGTGGTGCAGAACTTAAACCGGATGACTATGCATTCAGGAGTATATTTTGTGAACGGATACATGATGCAAAAATTTATCCTAATCTAATTTTCTTTGCGGACGAATTTTGGTTACACCCTAAGTGGGCATGTAAATGAACAAAACAACCGATTTCGCCAGAACCTTCGCCTAGAAGACTCAGACCGCGCCACTGAAGATGTTCTCCGCAGGAGGGGATAAAACGTTTGGACACCTTAGCTCCAACAAACCACGGCTTCCAAGGCCGGAAGAAACATTTAAATTTAAGTCTGACTCCGGCCGTGAAAGCTTCCGACTACTCAAAACAACTGATACTGGAGTTCAGAAAAACGTTCAGGAGGAACCCCTGCATGATCAAAAAAATTAGTGTGGTGCACCATTAGCGGATAGAGAATAATAAGCCTTATATTTTTTAAAGATACAATTAATATGCAGAAATGTTGCAACCTTTTCCCTTGAATTAACTGTGAGAAAACGTAGGTTCGCGACTTTCCAACAGGAGTCTGCAACGGCACATGCAGCCCATGTCTCCTTACACACATTTAATAAAATATTTCTGGATATAGTCATCATAACAACATAGGCCCCCTCGATACCCCGATTTAACGCCTTACGTTTTTTATCTTCGCGAGAGGGAAGGCATTAAAGTACACGAGATGAATCCACACAAACTGAACTAAAAAATTCGTGAAGGCATTTCTTCCTTTTCTCAGAAAGAGCTGAAGGAATGAATGGTGTTTAACGCCCGTTTTTGCTATACATGAGATGAAATGATAAATTGGGAAAGGATTTATTTTTAAGGAAGGAATCGTTCCAGGCCTAAGTTTAGGGCATCTCCTCGGCATTTGCCATTTATGAGGACTGAAGAAAACCTGGAAAAACCACAGTCAGGGAGGGTGTTTCTGGCGGGATTCGAACCCCAGACCTCCCGCTCACGAGTCCGCGCTTTAACGACCTCGGTCACCTGAGGCGGTCAGAAAGAACTGCATAGGGTGGTTAATTTCATAGGCCATTTCCATAAATGTACGGAAAATGAAAAGAAGCAGTTCTTGCTTGACAATGTTTAAATATTAGTATTTTTTAAATGTTAGTAAGGTATAAATAATATTAAGTGTTTAAATATTAGTAAATAACTACGCGACAATCATATCTGTGAACTTTCTGTCTGTTTTTCACCGCGGTACCAGCTTGAACCGACCGAACGGCCGTTAAGCGCGAAGCGGTCCCTCGGTGGAAAAATCACCCTTTACCATATAAGTCGTGTTATATACCTTTATTCATAAGTGTATTGTAATTTACTTTACATCATAATTGTCTTAAACAATGTGTGCCCAGTACATCAATTTGACCACCATTGTTATACTAACACAGATAAATATAGGGAGAAGTTTTACAGAGAAAATCATTTATGATGAATTCGAATACTTCTGCCATAGCAGCCCGCAGTTTTCCCGTTGTTCAGTTTCGATATGGACTTGCTATATTCTTAATACAAGCCCATAAGCCAGGACTCTTTGATAGCCAGGTCAGAGAGATCCACGTTGCCTCCGATCCGCGTCCATTTCCTGTCTGGAAAGAATTCATTAACGTATTGATGTGCAAACCTGAACTGGTCACTAACAAGCCTAGACTTGTCCACTGCAGACAACGGTATGTGGAGTGTATATTTTTTTTTTTCTGAAAAAATGCAGATTGGTGTAAAAGCGTTCAATTGCATCACAAAATATGTTCTCTGCAAAAGATTTCACCGAATATCGTCGTGTTCAGTTGTGATATGATAATGATTCTGGCGCATAAGGTACAAGGTATGTTGCATTATAAAGTTAATGACTGTATCTGTTGTGCTTGTGAAAAAGGGGGTAACACGATTTATTACCCACTCAGCTATAGCATAATAGCTGATGGAAATTTATACGCATGAGATGAAACTTATGTTTAAACGCCAGTGTTAATCATCAAAACTGTCACAACCCTTACTGAATGACAACATACACGGAGCAACCTCGGAAAGATTATCCATATTTGCAGATTTAATGGGAAAGGAAATACGTTTCATAGAGGGAAAATGAATTCCAAACCTATGCTTGACGAATGCTTGACGATATTATCCTAGCTTACGAACAGTTGTTTCCTAGTAGCAAGGCAAAGCCCCTCCACATTATCATAGAGAGTAATCGATAACTTGAACCATGTTTTCCCTGGTAAATGGACACACTGAATGGCCAAATGGAGTATTAAATATAGAGAATATTGATAAAACAAACAACATTGAAGACTAAAAGGAATAATTGGAAATGAAAAAGAGGGTCTGAGATTGACTGTAAAGTTCAGACCCTCGAGTGATATTTATTAGGACCATTTCACGAATAAAATAAGAATTTAAACGTAATTACTTTAAACTTGGATTACAATTGTAATAATTGTATATTTGCATTATGAATACGTAACCTTTTCAAGTCATCTTGCAACAAAATAATGTCGATTGTCAGTAATGCCAACACAGAAGAGGGCTTAGAACTATTTCATGAAGAGAACAAGAATAAAAGTAATATTTATTTGATAAATAATGTTAACATAATATTAACAAATGTATAAATATTATACTTATGAATAACTACCTATTCAGAAATCGTGAGACTGAAATAGATGAAAGTTGACTATTACAATCGCTATCGTTCGATTTACTAATATCAACAAACATAAAACAGAGGTAACTTCTTATATTCTGAACAACGTTTTTATTAAAACATAATGCTGCATAGGCAGGTATTGTTACACAAATTACAAAACGGTTTCAAATTGTTTCGCTAAATAAGGAAAAACAATTGCTGAGTGAATAAACATTAAGTTAGTTAAATGTACAATTATTGTAAACACGGTTATCAAATTTGAATGAAGGGGCTGCGGTTTCATTGAATACACAGAACATTTAGGAACTAGTAGATGAAGACGTGAAAGCAGAAATCCGTACACTTTATTTGGTATTGTTGAATGATGTTCTTGATTATGTATGTACGGTCTTGAATGTATGATTTAAGACTTTGTGTGTCCCGCTAATTTTATTACTTCTAGTTTCTGGATTCCAGCTGGAGTGATTCGTTATTTTCCTCCTTTTACTGTTGACATTTTGGTCCATTTAGTGAATTCTTTTTTTACAACCGGAGAGTTCTTTTACCATGACCCACTCTTCTAGTAAAATTGATTGGGAATGAGAGAGAAAAGATCTGTTTTGACATTTATGGTGCGTTTTCTCACCAACAATTTATACGATCTAACAGGACATTTGTGTGGGTTTTCTGAATTTGGTGTAAGCCGTTTGGTGTCCGCTAACATATAATTGCCATTTTGGCAAGTTTTAAAGAATATGGTATTATACTTGTATGTTATTCTTCCCTTTGGATTTTTATCATTTTTTATTTCTTCTTGGAAGTAGTGGGTCAGATATTTCAGCCTTTCTCCTCCATACCACACTAGTTCCAACGAAGCAACATGAACGAATTTCATTCACAGGCAAACGGGTGTATCACCAAAACGCTTTGAAGAACCCTTCACGTTGCGTTATGATTGTCGACAGTTGATAGTTTTATTACTGTTGTCACGAATGCTATTGTAGTGACTTGGGGGTGAGTAGAGGTGAGAGGTCTAATGAAAAAGACGTGACTCGCTTGGCTGACTTGTTTATTAGTTATTTGAATGATGCTTGAACACCGTACACACCCGTGGGTGTTGAGTCATATTGGTTAAATGTTCTGTGCTGTCACTACCAGTCCGGCCATGACACAGTTCTTACCTTTGTAAGTGTTTCGGCTGTTGTAGGAGGATGGGCAAACCCAAGTCATCGTCAATGGCGTCGAGCAGGCGGAACTGGCAGGAGCAGACCACTAACCGCGAGGCCAGGCGGGCGAGAACGTGGTAGACGAGTCTAGGAGCGGCGTGAGTGAGTTCTTTATATAGAATATGCTTGTCTAGGAGGTCTCTAGATTATCATGTTGGCTTTATCAATCATGGTGTGCCACCCAACCAATGACAGAACAATGAATAGGTGTTCTAGATACTTCCTAGAACTTCCTAGTGACGCATGGCAGTCTTGGGTGCAGCATGACTTTGCTTCCTACTAGGCGGACGCTGATGTCGTGATAATGTTCCTTAGGGCTTGTCATAGGAAGTGGTTAACCAATTGTTCCTTACAATATCTTTGTGCTTTCTGAACCAATTATGTTAACATAAGTTAAAGAATATTTATCCTTTAGTAATTTATGATGCTCCTCAATGGCGTATGTAACACTATCAATACTTTTCCATTGCCTGCTAGGAAAAGTGATCAGCGATGTGTGCTCAGGAATTATAGTGGGATATAGGGTGACTACACTGGACAGAAGTCAAATGCATTTGCGCGGTAAGGGGATTTGGTAAATCTTAACGATAATTTCACTGCTATTTCGCACTGTGTCTGGTCAAAATTCAAAATGTTGTTTCATTTCATTGGTAGATTTTATGAAGTGAAATATATGATCATTTTATGGGCATAATTTCCAGCAATAAAATTTAACTTTAATATATTTTGTTAGTTTAATGGATAAGGTACATGTGGTATTAGTTTAGCTGTTACCACTTCCGGCTGAGATATGTTCAATTCAGCCTATAACAAAAAAAGTGATATGCGATGATTCAACAAATCTTCAGCCGAGGTCCATGCAATGGTACAGGTATATGGAGTGTTTGTTCTTCCCTAAAGCACAGCTCGAATATTGTTTAAAAAGTTTAAACAGAGGAGGAATTTAATTTTAAAAAAAGGGTGCACATCGCTCTCCAGTTTGTGTTCTATGGAAGAAAGCATTAATACCGATGCTATCATTGTGAGAGAGAATCGTCGAATAACATTAAGAATATTTTCAGAAATTTTTAAAAATTTACTGGTGCTACCCACCCGTTTGGAGCTTAAAAAGTTTAGTAAGACGGTTGGATTCCAGAATCAAAGGAAGTGCAGGTTTGTATGCAGTTGCATGAAGAAACGGATTTTTTTCCCAAAAGCAATTACTGCTGATGAAACTTGACTACATCATTTCGATTCGGAGAGCAAACATGGAAATCTCCATCATCACCAACACAAAAGTGGTTACTTCTGCTGGGAAAATTATGGTATTCTAATTTTCCGATATTCAAGGAATGATTTACCAGCATATCGTACCTTAACTGGGCAATACTGCAGATATGTTCCAAAAACTCTGCAAGGCCACATTTCCGTGCAACAAGCTGAATGCTACACCACGACAATGCATGACTGCACATCGCAAATGTTGCTGAATATCCCAGCATATCACCATCCCTAAAGTCCAGATTTAGCTCCTTGCGACTTTTTCCTTTTCCACAAATTGAAGAAACGCTTTCTTGGGAGGCATATTCCATCATCAGAATCTGTGGTGAAGGCTGCGGAGTTTTTTTTATTTGGTTTATTTACGGACGCTCTTTAACATCTCTGGTCATTAGCGTCCCATTCAAATCAGGGGGTGAAACTGCCGATAACTTTAGCTCAGAGGTTTCTTTTTTCACGCTTAAGGTTCTTCATCGTGCCGTAAATGTACGACACGGGACCCACGGCTTTACTTCCCTTCCGAAGGAACATACTTAGGATTTTTACGCCCAAAAATATCCATCGGTCCTGGCCGGGATCGAACCCGCGATCTTGCGGAGGTGATTCTGAAACACCTGTGTTTCCAGCATGCCTTTGAAGACTGGCAGAAACGCTGAAACAGATGCATTGCATCCAACGGGGACTACTTTGAGAAAAATCATCAAAAGTATGAGAATAAATATAGGTATGCTGTCAAAAAATAACTAGGATCACTCTTTTTTGAACAGCTCCCGTACAATAATTTTCGTGATAAATTGAGACGGGAATGGTTCGCATTCGATTTAAATGTCCTGTGAAAACGATCTATTCCATATCAGTGTTTTGTTAGTTTCGGTGCCAATTCTATATACATTTATTTTGTGATTATATTTTTTGGTCATAACCTTTTTTATAAAAATAAAGTACTATAAAAAGGTATGAGTGATATTTCATATTTAATAAATCTGTATTGTACATATTGTAAAGTTTTAGGAAAATCTACCTCATAGTATTTGATATCTTTCAATGTGTTAACATTTAGTGCAAAACACACACATTACTTGCATAAGTTTGTACAGTTTTGAGTTTTCACTTGAATCCATCTAGCAGCGTTTTCAAAGCAACACTCTCCACTTTGTCAACTCATGCCATAAATTTTGAATCTTAGATGTTTAATTTATCGGTGATGACCTTATCAAAAATCTACATAGCGCACTTTAAAATTACATGGTTGCATTTCTGCATTCTATTTCTGCTTTGCAGCAAAGAATATTGTGATTTTCCACCTTAAAGTATTTCGTTTAAGACAAGCAAGCAGAGAAATTGATTTATACGAATTTTGGCTTTCGCATTTTGTTATAGATTACAGTTTTCATACGTGGCCAGTCCAATTTTACTATCATATTTGTGAATGACATTATCGATAGACTAGATTCTGATTTTACTTTATTTTTTTAATTATTTATGACTTTAAGTAGTAAATAGTGTAAAATTATTTTGCAATTTGCTTTCTATTTTCAGTAACACAAACAGAGCCAAGAGTTCACAATTACATAACTAATCATACAGATTTTCAGAAACACATTGCATGCAACGTTAACTAAAGAGGTTTTCAAAAACATTACCATCACCAACATCTTAAATTGTTTGTCATGTCTTTTTAGTGTGAGAATATCACAAGTATTAAACAGTGCGGGGGGAAGGAGAAGTAATAAAACTAATCATATTTTTTTAAAATGGGAATTAATTTTAAACCTTTATAATTTGACATTTTCAATAAGCTATCACTTACGAAATACATATTTAGGAAAGATGAAATATGCATGAGAATATTTATCAATGGAAAGGAACAGAATGATATTATTAGTATTAGAAAATATCTTAAACTATTTATGAAAACAAATTAAGCAAATAAGTACAATGAATAAAGGAGGGCTATTACATAAGAGGAAATTGAAAGTAAAAGATAAATGATCAGTAAACAGAAGAGTGATTATCTCTCCAATTTCTGACCAGGCTCAGAGATCCTTTATACTTAAATATCTCTCCAATGTTTAGACATTAAGCATCCACCTATCAACTGGCGGACCCCTGTTCAATTCCCGGTAGGGACAAGTTGCCTAAGGATTTTCCTGAAAAGATGGGGTGCCATGTAACCGTAGTTCATCATCCATGATCTCGAAGACAAGTGAGTTGGACAAAAAGCTATGATATCTGCCTACCGTTTTGTTTATCAGCCAGTGGACGCACACAGTAGATGAAGAAATGGCTTCACTCGCATGCACGTTTCTGCTGCATGCCAGCACTTGAGGTAGGAGACCACGTGGAACCAACCGTTCACTTCACGCAGGTGTTCTCCAGCAGGCCAGACATCCCTGCACCTTGCTCACTTTACAAACACAGTATGTGACAAGTAGGCTGCTGTTGTTGTCTGGGGAAAACTGCGATCAGTTCCATTTAACGGTGCGAGACACGAAGAAATCTATGACATAGACACGCAATGCACGATGTTGTTGTCACCGACGGTTCGCTCCGAACTGTTTCGGGTGCACAACTGAGAGAGGAAAGGGTACTGTTAGGGCGCAGGACTCTAGTGGCATTCCACCCCTTCTCTATCGATTTGTGTGTGTGTATGTAAGTAGGGGAGACATTTCCCCCTCGCCGGCGGCCTGTTCGAACTCGAGGGCTGGACTTGAACAGACCTGTGTGGTTGCGTCACGAAGTACACATACATTCAGAGTGTTTTTTTGCTCTTCTTCGTTTTTTAATGAGTTTTGAGGACGTGTTGAAGTACAGAGGTAATCTTTCACTCACATGCTTCGTTCTCTCTTTCCAATTTCCTCCACGTCCTATTCTCTTGTTCCTGCTTGCCCCAGCAATTGATGAAGTCAGATGGAAACTCAAGAGATACTTGCCTTCCCGGTTTTTTAAAAATCTAAAAGTGACTGCATCTTTTCTGACGATGAAATTCTTTTTAATACTCAAGAGCTGCATGCTTTTGTTTGTAAGTTGAGTTATGTTCTCATTATATCACTTTGCTTATACGTTACACCGTTCTTCGCATAACCACTTAGTTGCAATACATGCATGGTACTATAAAATTGTTCATATTTACTTACTTGTCATTAACCTGTTTTTAAATAATATGAATTCGGCACCCTGATGCCCAGAGAAGATTAAATCTTAAAGTATACTGGAAGGGGATAAAAAAACTCAGGATATTACTGTAGAAAGGGGGTTTTGCAGCATAGTATAAGAACGATTTACACTTTTAATATATTTTATTACACAATAATAGTAATATATAACAAACATGTTAAATATATCGATAAAATCTTTAACAAACCGCTATTCTGGCACAAGCATTTCAAAAAGCCTCCCATTTAAGCAATGAATGAAATATTTTAATGCTCCACATAAACTACAATAGATTAAACACATTAGCTTCAAAATACAAGTTCCCTTCTAATTTAACAGGCTAAAAGAAAACTTAGGCCAAATTACTCATTTTGCAATTAATAACGTTATAACTAAAATCCTAAAACCACATTTTTACGTAAGTCACTGGATCTGTCTATTGGAAAAGGCTCCGAGCCTAACAATTTAGAATTAAAAGCCGAATGCATGAACTCAATTCGTACCCCAAGGTCAACTCAATAATCAGAACAAGGGACAGTGAGCACGTCAACCAGGCACGTCGCCGATTTCCAGAACGTTTGATACTGCCGAGGTCGTTAAGGCGCGGACTCGTGAGCGGGAGGTCTGGGGTTCGTGCCCGCCAGGACCGTCCTGGCTGACTGAGGTTTTTCCCAGGTTTTCCTCGGTTCTCATAAATGGCAAATGCCGCGGAGATACCCTAAACTAAGTCTTGGAACATTTCCTTCCAAAAAAAAAAGTTATTTACGCTTGACAGTAAATAGCAAACAAATGCTAGTAGATGGGCCCTGCTGATGTACAAAGGATGGGGAAGCGGGAGGAAAGCCACTGGGAACAAAGGTATCAGCGCAAAAAGGCACAATTGGAATGCTAATTTATTAAACATCAGAACTGTGACGTGTGAGACATGCTTAAGTGGTGATAGGAAATAAGGAGACATTGAATACATTTATGTTAACATGCGATCTTGTTTCCAGGTTACGGGCATTATAAGAGAGTTCACCTTCTTTCCTAAAAGTCAATCATGTGGAATACGAGGAAAACTCAATATACATATGATATAAATATTCTATTCTTACTATAGTTTTTTTTTTTTTTTTGAGTAGTGTTTAACGCCCGTTTTTACTACTGAGGCACCACAGGCGGTGAACACCGATGATACATGAAATGAAATGATATATTGGGAAAGGATTTTTTTTTTAAGGAAGGAAGGGTTCCAGGCCTAAGTTTAGGTACCTTCCCGGCATTTGCCAGTTATGAAGACTGAGGAAAACCTGGAAAAAACCCCAGTCAGGGAGGACGGTCCTGGCGGGATTCGAACCGCAGACCTCCCGCTCACGAGTCCATGCCTTAACGACCTCGGCCACCCATGGCGGTCTTACTATAGTGCTGCTGTGATCCTGCTTTTTGGAAAATAAGTTGAATTTACCTTAATAGGGTTGGTTTCTATTGATGATGGAAAAAAGTTAAATTCCTCCTTATAGGGAAGTAAGTAAAAAAATGACTTAGCAAAAAACAATCAATCACATTCCTAAATAACCAAACGGAGTGGCTCAAGCGGAGTAGAAATATTTGGAAAATACATGGTTCAAATCCAGTGAGACCGACCATCCTAAACTTAAGTATTTTCTTCTTTTGCCCTGGTCGACAGCTGCCTTGGGACCCATTTCTACGCACTTTCCTATACCCGCGGTCATCATGAATAGCACTGTACAAATAGGGTTGATTCTAAGGCAATTTCATCATTAGCGATTAATCGGGAACTCATTAGTTCTGACATGTCTAGAACTGGAACAAAATCTACTAAATAAGATACAAATTAGCATACACAACGGATATAGAAGAGGTCTAAATACATTCACTTTCAGTGAAGAGTGAGAAATTGTATTAATGAACAACATGGAAATATTTTGAGTCTTAGACAAGTAATTAGAGATAGGAAACCCAGGGTTACAGACATGTAGTCATGGGCTATTGAATTGCAATTTGGTGCTCAGAAATGCTTAGGCCTTAATCTTTATATCAGAATGACTTCACACTACTTAATTGTCGAAAAATCCCTAGTTGTCATTTCATGAACGCCGTTTTCAAAATTTAGCTTTAAAATATTCCGCAAAATTACAAGGTAAACACGTTATAGCACGCCACTATATTGGTGTACTGCAATTGCTACTTTTTCATATAATATTGCCAGATATAAATTATTTCATGCAACAGTTGTTTATTTTGTAACCAAAAGATGTAAGACAAAATTATTCATCAAATAAATTATAACTCGAAGACATAAGGTAAGGTTCTAGTTTTTCTAAACTTGTCGAAGTATACCTGGTTTATAGGGAAGAAAGGCTGTGCTATTTAAAATTCCGTTTATTGTATTCTTATTTAGAATATAGTAATTTTGTCTATGAATCTCTTTATAATAAAGGCAATTGTCAATGAGTAACATATCGGTCATTATTTATTATCGTATCAAATGAAACTTTGTAAAAATGAGTAACATATCGGTCATTATTTATTATCGTATCAAATGAAACTTTGTAAAAATGAGTAACATATCGGTCATTATTTATTATCGTATCAAATGAAACTTTGTAAAAGTCAGTGGCAATCAAACCCTTTTGAACCTTTAAACCCAAACATGTAAGTTTGAATCATCAACTCAATGTTCTGTGACGTCACAACTATCCGATCTGCGTCCGCACAACTTCGAGCAGGCAGCCGATATTCACGTGGTTTTCTTTGTCCCAGTGAGTTTTCGCTATTGGTGATAAAATTATTATATAATGAATAATAGAACTGTTTTATTTAATTAAATCCGCGCCTAATATTTATGTTAATATGTGAAAATAAAAGCAAGTTATCTCGCATACAGTTTTACTGTATAGTATATTATTGTGCATTAAGCATTTCAACCTTGTATTAGCATATAAGGCAGGCTTATTTCTCATCGGTCGCGATTTTTGGATTCTTTTCCTTCAAGCTAGTTTCTGAATATTTGAAACAATAATCTGTTGTACACAATCGAAAAGAATATTTCAAATTAGTGATCGAGCATGGTCTTCTGGGCCAATTTCATTATAAAAAACTGCTCACATATAAACTGAACCAAATATGGTTAATATATCAGTAGCTTGCCTCTATAATCGTGGAAACAGGGAACAGGAAAAAAGCAAGTAAAATTCTTGCAACTTCCTTTGTTTAGGAACGTATTCTTTAATAGAATTCCAACTTTTCCAAATCCTGGCGTCTTATATCAAACTCATTATGCTATATGCCTAATATCGTGGCGTATGAAATGATTTATTCTTTCCAATTAATATAAATTAAAGGACATTGAGGTGATTAGTTATATCATCAGGAAAATATTTTTTTTTTTCATTTTGATTTTGATGTTCGGAAGTATGAAGATAAATAATAAATGACCAAATACATTTATTAAATCAAACATTTTCCCAGAATTTTACCAAGGATTTAAGCTTCACAGCAAAAAGGAAATGTTGTACTTTCCTTTTGAAAGTACAAAATTGGTGCATTTTGTTGCGACACTCATGACTTTTTTGTTTCATTCTTTTGGTAAACACTTTCTCTTCTGCTGCAGCAATTGTATACTGCTTTGAAAATTCCACTACCTTAAATAGTCTCTTTATTAGCCATATTTTAAAACTAAGACATACGGCCTATTTGCTAACACTTTGGTCTTGCCCATATTCATTCACATCTATCATTACAGTTCTCTATTCTTGATTACTATGAATGCCACTATCTCTGTAAGTTACACTTAACAACCTGGCCACACATTAAGCACTTAGCCGAACTTCCGTGGTGCACAAATATAAATAGCTATTCCAAAATAGAAAGAAACGTACAAAGAGAATAGCATTGAACGTTAGAACGGTGAAATTAATTTCGATGTAGATATTTTAAACTATCCATTATTGTGATCTGATAGTGTACTGTACTGCTGAGTAAGGCTCCTCACTCCTTCAACTGCAACGTAAGCACTGCTCCTGTAGCGCCCAGTCGTGTTAAGGTTGCCCATTGTCCAAATTTGCACGAGATGACGGTGCCTGCCGTATACCCTTAGATCTCCTATATCAAATTACTTTGCTAAGACATTCTGTAGTGTAATTTTCACGAACGCCTTGTCTCTCATAAACTGGGCTGGTAACTGACGACGAGCTTGGTGAATAATCTTTTTTTTTTTTTTTTTCAAACAGACCAACAAGCTATATCGCATATTTTTGAAGTTTATTTCATGTTAAAGTGTTGTCAAGAGTTATGCCGGCATTGATCAACGCTGCACTTTGAACTGCATTTTAATTCATTTGTGCATCGGTCGGGAAATGCAGGGTGTCCACAGAAGCATGTTGTGATTAGAAACATGTATAGTGGTGCTCTGATAGTCATAATTATCAAGGTGATATTCTCTTCAACGTATCGTCAATTTTTATTTTTAATCCACTTAAGCTGGTGTATTAGGTTTAAGTGGATTAAAAGTAAAAAGGAAAGAGGACCCACTATGTGAAGAAATAGAGGAAGAATTTCAATGTATAGTTGAATGTTCACAAACTAAGGAATGGAGAGAAGGTGTATGGATTAAGAAATGGGACGGTTTACAGGCAGAAATATTTTGGAACAGATAACAAGGAGTTTTTTTTAGAAAAGTTTGTGATTATATAGGGAAGATAAGAGAGAAATGGTGGAAAAGAGTGATTAAAGTTAAGAAATAATGTAAATATGGTGATAGGGAAGGAGCCGGGAAGGGTGGGATCTGATACGTTGAGTGTGTAGGATCCTAGAAATTGCACTCTGGGAACAAATTACCGAGTAAAATATATATTCTGTTCTATTCTAACTACTGAGATGGGCCCAATAGCAATGTTCACAGAAAGCAAGTTGTTTTGGAGGGTCGTCATGTTTCAATTTATACAATAACTGTCGTTTGTGATGAAAAGCCTCGACGAGTACATACATAGGATCTTGGAATGTTTTAACTGCATGTTAGCTGTATACACAGACTTCATACGTCAAACGTCTTTAGCCACGTTCAACAATTTTCATTTTTGAACATCCTTTCCTTTGATCATATATGCATCCCTTCTGCACAGAATCTCTTTACTACTTCACAATCGTCTTGTCACTAGGTGCCTGGTGTTGAAAATGCCATCTGGAATTTGAACGCATTCCAACTATGTTCTTGTGCGGTTGCCATTAACTCATTAAATAGCTGCGGAATTCAAACCGAATTGAAATGTAAATATTACACAATTTGCTTCAATTCAACAATGAAACAAACGACAAGCAAAAGAGCGGCAACCAACACAGTGTTTTTTGCTTATGATATCATTTGTTGTTTCCGTGGGCAATTCCCATTCCGCATTATTCAAAACAGGAATTTTTTGAGCCATTCATTTTAATGTCATTGCTATGTATTTCATTATATATACACATGGTTACGAAAATATAACAGTTTATGATAATCATTTTTTTCTGTGGATAACATATATGCATTAAAATATTATATAGATGACCCAATGGAATACGACGGTTTTTCGAACCATCTTGTCGGACACTCCCATAGAATTAAATAAAAATAGTTTTTCAAGGAACAAGTAGCACAATACAATTTATTAATCTGAACTTATTTTTTAAAAATAACGTGTTTAAATGGGCTCCATGATAACAAACACATTCGTGTAATCGGCTCGGGAAGTTTACCATAACTCGCTGCAATAAAACGTGATGAATATCCCTAATTTCACGAGTTATGTTTTCTTTTAACTGCATGATGATCCATGGCCTGACGCAGTACACTTTGCATTTAACTATTCCCATAAAAATAGTCTGCAGCCGAGAAATTATGCGTCCAGGAAACAGGATCAGCACAGTGTTCATTGTTTCATGAGCGGTGTAAGCTGTGGCACCATCCTGCTGGAACCAAAACTCATTTTCATCATTATCCTTCTGAAAGTCCAGTGTTGCCTGCATTTCTGATATATTATTTTCTACCCTAAAGCTTCTCTGAACACAGAAGCTTGACTTAGATTCAATAAATTATTGTAACAACAACGAATTCGCGTTTTCAACCGTCGAATTATCATGTACAGAATAAATTGCATAGTTGTATAGCAACCAATACCATAATTGCAATGCAAAACCGCTAGAAAGGCAGCTTTCTGAAAATCGTCATATTCCATTGGGTCACTTGTGATTTCAATGAAATGGTGTTCAGATTAATAAATTGCATTATGCTACTTGTTCCTTGAAAAAGTATTTTTATTTAATTCTATACGAATGTCCCACAAGAAGGTTCTGAAAATTGTCATATTCCATTAGGTCACCCGGGATTTAACCCATTGTTGTTATTGAGCATAAAATAATAGGTACATGCTCGAAGTCACTAGATACGAGTATATGTGTTTATGCACTAAAGTATGTAGAAGTTAACTATAGGTAAATATTTGTTGAAATCAGTTGACTCACGACACACAATATCACCTGAGAGCATGCCTGTCAAATCAGCAACACCAACAAATAGCTTGCATACGTACAGGCGCTTCAATCACTGAGTTAGGTGATTATAGTGTGTAAAATGATTAACGACAGCACTTTATACCGTAAATACCTTCTGAACTTGTTAAACTGTATTTTTCTTTGCTGTAAGCAGCAGTTCGACTGCAGCCCAAATTTGGTCCCAGACTAAAATATTATGAACTTGAATATTACACTGGTCTATAAAATAACAACTTTTTTTTCCCTCACAAGAACTAAATAACTGCATCTAAGTATTTGTTAATCTGAGTTTAAATATACTTTCAAAAATTTTCCGTCAGACAGGGTTTTTTAGTGAAAAAGTTTTGTAGAATTAGTACTAAATGATAAATAAACACTTCATTTAGAATAATGTAAAATATAGTATAAGATGATTTTCCACCATGTTTTGCCTCATAGTACAGCAGTAGTTGACCAGTATAATGAGGCTCCATTTGCCTTGGTACCTCTATTATATTATGGAAAACTACTGTTGGTATCGCTCACAGCTCCAAGATTTTATGGTAATAAGTTTAGGTGTAAATCCAAGAAGGAAAGTTTTAGTAACGTTGCATACCAAAACCTTTGTATAAATTCACAAGATCAGTTATTTAGCGATAGTGTTCTGCTTTATGGGTTGCAAGAAAGTAACAACAGGTATTATGAATGCTTTCAAAACTGGATATAACAGTTTCTCAAAATTGTTATTATTGATAATTAATTTTATTTGGCCCTATAAAATTCCTGCAACACTATTGGGAACTATAGATTTCAAACACATAAATGAAACAACATTTATATCAACAGCTTACAACATTTTTGTAGGTCCCAGTTTTATATGCAGGGGATAATACAATTTTTCAAGATTCAAGAGAGAATTTGTCACATTTTTTATGGTCAGCAACAAGAGATTTACGTTCAAGACAGTGTTTCTCTATTGAGAGATACTTACTGTTTCTGCTGTCACACAAGAAACAGCAGAATTTAGTGCATATATAGTGATGGAGACATGAACTTTATATCTCCTATAGATAGTTCAGTTATTGGAATTTCTCTAACAGTAGTTTCATATTTTCATCTTCATTCCAGAATGCTAATTACAGACTTAATAAAAGTATTCCTACATCTACTTATGAACGTGAAAGTAAGAAAGTAAACAAGTTAACATTAGCTACCAGATCTAGTATAATTTGATAATACTAATCTGTTTTGAAACACATGTCCGCTCCAGTTTATGAAATATCCTCAAAATGTCATATTCTTCATCAATTAATGAATCCACCGTAAACCTTTTCATAACTATCATAAACTTTTCTAGATATTAGTGACAATTCAACTTGGGCTAAAATCTCTTGCGGTAAATCCATCCTCGCAGATTGTCTCCGTTATCTAGTGGTAGCGTTTGCAATTGCTAGTTCGGAGGCCCTGTGCTCGAATCCCAGTCGCCAAGCTGTTTGGATACGGTATTTTCGGAGTTTTTCCTTACCTGAGAATGCGCCAAGTACTCCGAAAGTATTTTTCCAGCATTAATTCATTTCAATCATTCCTACAGACTAATTTATGCATCCCTCCCCTTTACTATCATCTTCACAAGGAAAACTTAGTATGGGCGTCCCGGCCTCGGAAGTCTACTACAATACCGCCATGCTAGAGGAAAATACCCTCAAGTTCATTAGACCAATGGACTGACATTGGAGATATAAATCCACCTTTGCTAGCAGCAATAACAATAGACAAACAAAGTAATAATATTCATCGATACAATACGTCGAAAGTATAATAAAGAAAATATTGACTTCAAAGTAATTAATTAAAAAGGCATATTAATATTAATTTTAATATATTAATATCCTTTTCTAATTCTGGTGTGTCAAACTTTCATTTGAAATTGGCTTTAATGCAACTATCACTTGGTTCCCTCGTTTCTTAAACATTTATTCATGCGATAAAATATAACATAAACTAATTTTTTAATATGGATGTGTTATATGGGGCGGAGAAGGATACTTTCGATATTTCAGCCTGCTCGCGGCTAACCCTTTTTGCTTTCGCCCCCCAGGGACATCTCGGGAGGAAGGTATATGGTAAGGGAGACACTGGGCGGCCAGGATCTACAAGCAGTAACTGCAAGGACACAGATAGGATTCCCAATAGGTTTTCAGATAGAGCACCCCGATGCCGGTAGAACCCCTCAGAAAGTTCGCTTCCAGTTCAGAATCCACGGCAGAAAACTTTCCAAAACGCAAGCCACTGTCACACCGCGCCTGGCACTTTTGATCCTGTAAGTGAACTAACTAAAGACCAGGATGGCGGGCCTAACGAGAATTGAACTTCAGACCTTTCTAATGCTCTCGAGAGTATCGCCTCAGCCCCTCGCACGACAGTGTCTTAATATACAGGATGCTCAAAATGTCACGCAACCTTTTGGAAAATTATTTATTTTACAATAAATACTGGAAGTAGCTACTGATCTGTTCTTTACACAAGAGGACATGTTTAATCATGTTGCTGAACATCCTTTTCAATGTTCGCAGTGAGATGGTACCAACACAATTCTGAACATTCGTTTGCAATTCCGCAATACTGTGCGGATGAGTATCGTAGACAGCATCCTTTAGGTATTCCGACAAGAATAATTCAGAAGGTTTTAAACCTGGAGATCGCGATGACCATAACCCCTTTGAGATCAGGGATGCAGAACACTCTTCCAAGTAACGCATCTGCTCATGGATGTAAGGGCTGTGAAATTGCCTTATTGAAACCACGTGTCCTCCGATTTCTGTACTGACAACGTGTTGACAAATCCTTCCATCACTGTTTAGTACTGGTCACTGTTCATTGTCTATTCGAAGAATGTAAAGAAGATACCAAATACCAATTATCTGTGAGTACAGAGACATCTCCTGCAGCTCTTGTGGGTTTTCAGCGACCCTTGTTGAAAACTTGGGCATTTACATATCCGTCGAAGTGGAACCATGCCTCTTTCAGTCCAGTTCCTCTCCATCTGATGTTACTCATTCAATTTACCAGCGACCATATGTTTGTGCAGTTTCCGTGCTTTGCTGGACGGCACGTATTTTATAGAGGCACAATTTCAAATATTTGCGCAACGCCATTCGGGCAACTGCCAATAGAGAGCCTGGCTGTCTTCCAAGGCGCTCACTGATTTCTTGGGACGCACAGCATATGCAACTTGTACGACGTTCAATTTTTTTCTGTGTTAACACTTCGATCGACTACCTCTCGATGCTTCCGCCACGCTACATTCTGTACCTTGGAACTTGTCATATAGCTGCTTGATGGAGGATTTGTTTGGAGCGTCTGAGCGTAATTGCTGGGGCGGATGCGCTCCGCGACAATGAATTTACGTTGCTGTAACATGTACACCATGACTGCTCACCTCTTCAGCACCTCTGATTTCTCAGAAGGTTGCCACTTCCTGCATTACTGTAAAATAAATATTTTCCCCACAAGGTTGCTTTTGAACACACTGTTCTATTATGCAAACCAATAAAGACTACCATCTCATTAAACCATAGAAGATCAATGCTAATTAATGCTATATATGAAAGAGACTAGAAACATTTCAATGCACCACATTTTTAAAAAAGTTAAACTCCAATTTTATAAATTTAAAAACGAAAGTTGTACCATATCTTCTGTGGACGTATAACCTATTTATCCTACTTCCTGGATGTTGCCCAACTCATAGCTGTGACAGAATTCAGAGATGTGTCACAACAAACAAACTGGAATTCGTCATAAGTAATATAAGTAATATGCTATATTTAGAACATCTGAAATGTTTGCACTGAAACTTCTTCTATATCCACTAGAAGGAACAAGACTTAACGCTTTATCTTCATCTATCTCTCATGGCAACATTTTACCTCGCAGAAGCACAAGAAAAGGAAAAGAAAAGGACCCACGCAAACGTATATATATTTCAAAGTGTTAAAGCGGAGACGTGGTGTGACGGCTTCGTCCATTAAAAACTTTTAAATGGACTCGTCCCTCGACGCGGGAAAAAAAAAAAAAAAAGGAAGAAAAAGAAACACTTACGTATGAGTGCTATGGGGCTCGAGCGTAAAATAAGTTTTTAGAGGTGAATGGGTGTGAAAATGGATCCTTCTAGAACACTAGAGACGAAAAACAAAGTTGTGTTACATCAACACCAGCACCATAATGAATTTAATTTTCTGTGATATTAATACCGAAAAAAAGTTGCCGGGTAATACGTTTGAAAGATTAGATCATGAAAACAAGTCTCAGAAACAAATGCAGTAAAACTTCTGCATTTGGACAGCGCTGAATGCCTAGAAACCTCTTTATATTGACGGCTCTTCTTGGAACCGAACAATTTTCTGTGCTTTAAATATTCAGCACATCCTTCATGTTGGACACCCCTAATCCTGGAAGGTGGATACTCTTATGTTCATAAGTAAAACAATTTATCTTTCTGTTAAATATTTCTGCTAACTTTTTAAACCTCAATGGTATTTATCTGTAAAGCTTTAAATGCGCATTTGCAAATATTCAGTATTGTAAGTAACATCAAAAGAACTGGCTTTCTGCTACCTTTTTGAGCTTGATATGTATTATCTCGATAATGGGAAATTAAGCACAGGAGTATGGGTTTTTCTTTAACTTTTATTCTCTGTTGTGCTTCCTCAATTCCTTATAAAATGTAAAATTGTCACGCATTTCCAAGAAAATACACTGTACATAACTTTTAACTTCTTCTTCTTCTTTCCCCTAAAAGGATCAGGTGATTTCACCTGTTCCGGTATTTATCCTCAAGCCATCTTTTACGGAATCTACGCAAATCTGTCATCTCAATTGGTTTATAATTCATTATCTTCTTTGGCAATCTATGCCATGTCATTCTATCATTATGCTCTTTTCATTTCATTTTATTTTCATCTATCCTATCGTTAATTGAAAAAAAATATTCAAATCTGATCTTATTATTTTATCAACTCTTACATATCTCATAAATTTCATTTCAGCAGACTGTACACGTGATTTCTCTCATTTTGTCAGCAATGCAATTCCCATTCTTTTGGAGCCAACTGTACACTTTATTAAGCAAAGAATGCATGCCTAAAATAAGCAAAGTGGTGTATTCCCGAAAAACTTAGTTCAGTAATACCAGAGCCAGCATATAGTATAAATATACACTTCGCATTCTGCTGCCTGCGTTATATTTAAGTTAGTCGGTGTTCATTACAAGATGTCGAAAGAAAGTATATGATATAGGTACTCATGTTCAAAGTACTAAACAACCTTGGGAAAATCTTATTATAAAATAGATAAGTAAGGGTGTTTATTTATTAATTACTCAATGAAAGTCATTTAATGAAAAATATACGCTTATTACTAATGTGCAAGTGTTTCTCTTTATGACGTAATCACGACTAACATCATTTGGGAAATTAAAAAAAAATGGATAAATAGTAAAAAGCACTGTGTTGTCAGAACTGTTATTTCTATATAATATATGCGCTTCTTAACACTTACTGTCCAGCTTTGTACGTCATTTCTCACCCCTAGCCTGGGCTCTTTATAAATTCATAGACCTTGAATAGTTTAGATAAATAATTTATTTATTTTATTATTAATATCAGTTTTAACTATATTTTAAATACATATATAATGCTCAAAGTCTTCAGTAGAAATCATTAACGTGTCATAATTAAGTTGCTATTACTAAATTTAAAAAAATCTTAAATAACTAATAAATCTATATTTGCAAAAATATAAACAAATATCATGATACTGTAAGCAATAAATATATGTATCTAAGACAAAATAATCTTCACTTGTTCCATTAAGAAAATATATAATACATTGTTATAATGTTATTATATGTATTTATATAATAACATTCCTGCTAATAGTCCTGCTTATGTTTTAAATAATTAATTATTTGTCATGAATTATAATCAGGACCAGCTTTTTAAATGCAGCAGGTACAGTCCGGCTGCACCAATCATTTATCCCGTATATATGTATTTAATGTTTTCATGATTTTCTCTCAACTTATTTAAAATTCTGAGTGCTGAAATGCGAATTTATTGCTAACAGCACGCTGCTTTAGCACGATACTTACACCTGTATCCTCTGTTACAGCCTAATCTCGTTAGAGAAAGAATTTGGCTGCACTTGCAAAAGGGTCGGTCCTGGTAATGTAATACTTGTCTTTTAAACCCAAGATCGCGGGTTCAAACCCGCCCAGGACGGGTAAAAATCCAAAGTATGGCTTCCTTCGGAAGGGAAGTAAAGCCGTGGGTCCAATGTCGTACATTTACGGCACGAAAAAGAACCTCAAGCCTGAAAGAGAGGCCTCTGAGCAAAATTGGTCGACCGTTTCACGCTCTGATTTGAATGGGACGCTGATGACCTGAGATGTTAAAGAGCATCCGTAAATAAATAAATAAATAAAAAAAAAATAACGTGCAATTGTAAAGATACTCCGAGATAGCAAGTCAGCCAAAACTGAGAATCGGGCAATGGGCAGCAACTAGGACGGGAAGAAATTTTGATTGATTGATTTATTTACGGACGCTCTTTAACATCTCAGGTCATCAGCGTCCCATTCAACTCAGGGCGTGAAACGGCCGACAAATTTTGCTCAGACGCCTCTCTTTCAGGCTTGAGGTTCTTTTTCGTGCCGTAAATGTACGACACGGGACCCACAGCTTTACTTTCCTTCCGAAGGAAGCCATACTTAGGATTTTTACGCCCCGAAAAATCAATCGGTCCTGGCCGGGTTCGAACCACGGGAAGAAATGTAAACCGTTGATGGGCTGCCCAGTTTCTATAGCAAATTAGAGGGATGCGCGAGTTGAGGAGTATTACCAGCTTTCTAAATATAATATTTGGAGACTTCGGTTAAAATAATCACTTTTAAATACTACATTTACGAGTATGGTGATTTAGACATTTGTTTTATAGTCTGCAGGTAGAAAGATAAAACTTTTTGGATTGTTAATATATTAATTGCTATTGTTTCGGCTATATTGAAGCTATTAGTGTGGTACTAGCTTACGTTTTATATAGTACCATTTACATAAAATTACGCACAAACAGTGAATCTTGCGTAAGTGCGTCAATATAATTTTTTAAAAGTTTCCTCTCCTATAATACCCCTTTTCTAGTTCTTTTGATGTGTTGCATTTTATGTTGAAACATGCATGGCTGCAAAAAGTCACTCAACATTTTGGAGAAACTATTTATTTCACAATAAGAGCCGGAAGTGGCACCTTTCTGTTCTTCAGTCATGTTGCTGAACACCCTCTCCAATGTTTGCTTTGAGATGGCGCCAAAACAATTCTGAATATTCGCTTGCAGTTTAGTAATACTACGTGAATGAGCAAGTAGACAGAATCCTTTAGATATCGTCACAAGAAAAGGTCGGGAGGTGTTAAATCTGGAGATCGCGATGTGCAAACCTCTTTGAGACCGTCATCCTGGAAAACACTCTACCAAGTAACTCATGAGCCGTGGCATTTTCCTGTTGAAACCAAGTGTTCTGTAATTTCTCTACAATATTATAGTAAATATTCCAATAATACATTATCTATATTAGTATCATATTAAAGTTTTTTTTCAACATGATCACTATCCTATTGGAATTGTGGGACGCTCCCCTAACCTTGCGATAATGTAACCGAAATCTGAGGTTGGAATGTCTAGAAGGCGCGGCTATGATAAGTAATAATTGGATCGAATGAGTTCAGGGAATTTTGTGCCCTAAGTTTCCCAGACATTCATTTAAGACCTAAGGGAAAGCCCCTAAAAACTTGAGCTAACAAACTGGCCCCAGCACGAATCTAACCTGGACCTACCGCGTAGAAATACCATTGGACCACAGCGGTGGTACAAAAGCTTTATTCCGTTCTTCTTATGAATCAGAATCATTAAATAAAATGAAGAGGATTTTTTCCCATGAGGGCTTTCCTAAACGATGTTATTTCATAGTCACAGAAGTGGCAAACTCTATTAAGCGAAACACAGCTTAAGTGAACATGTTTATTTTGTACAATTGGTGGGTTCTGAAATCTAGTAAATTTTTATGTTAAATCCGGCTACTCAACGGTATAGATGAACTACGTATTCAGCCCTTAGTGTATAAACAAGATTCGATGTTACCCGCAGGGCTAAAAGCACTTAACTGCTGCATGGCACAGCTATTAGCTAGATAATAACACTTCAGCAATAGCGCAGACGGTTTGAGTATCATATACACTTGTCAAGACAGAATAGTGGGTTAGAAAACCCGCTTTTCTGGAGTTAAAGAAGATTTGCCATAATTACAATGCTTTACTCGCTAAATCACTGGGTTCACCGATTTGTAGGATTTTCCCGAAGTTAGTCGACAGATTAGGTTAGTGTGTGTGTGTGTGTGTACATAAGAATAATTTGCGAATTGGAATAAGAAGACATTTCCCACTGTTACAATATTTCCCCGTCTTATAATTCCCTCATTACAATGATTTATCCCTACCTAACAATTTAAATTTACAAAGTAAAGTGCGTGTGGATAGGTTCCTCTCTCTCCTCTGTCACTCGCTTCTGGCTAGCAGCTCGTGCACTTGCACCTGCTGCAGTTAAGTGATTGTAGCCCTGCGCGTAACGTCAAGTTAAACAAGTGCCACTGTGAGCGTAACCCCTTGCTCATCATCAGTGATTGTGTGAGTATAGCCCGTAGTCAGACCGGAAAGTGTAAAAAATGCGAGAATCAAATTACGTGATATATGAATGATGTGGAATGTCTGAAAAGTTACTTGGTGATTACCTGGAACATCAAGCTACCAAATGTAGCATGATACAATTTTGCTCCTGCTACGTGCGTCGTCTTCTCACTGACAAATGACAAAATGTTTGGTCAGAAAAAAAAATTAAGAAAATGTAAAAATTAGTGTGTTGTATGCTCCTGATTAACATATTATGGTATTTAGACATTAACAGTGTACGTGTTCGCTATATTGTATCATACTGTAAGCACATACACTGCAGTATGCCTTGGGAGGGGTCATTAATGTTCGTTCTTTTCAAGGAACGTATGGGCATGGAAGGGGTTTGTAGCATATGCGTAGAGAGACATGACGCTATCTATTCGAGAAGTGACTGTTCCTTCTTCTGTTGCGAGACTTGGTAGGGAACGGACGTGTCACATATCGGAAGCAAAGGATGCCAATTACCAATGTGTTAAATAAATAAAACTTATCATGTAATTGGTTACGTATCTTGATTATAATACTGTTTAAGTCTTAATCGTTTTCTTTTTTTTAGCCGTTTGAGATAGGAATGCGTTATATTGGTGAGAATCAAGAACTGAGTTTCTCCCTATTTCGCGTAAATGAAGTAATGTATTTAAGAAGTTAGAGAGTGTCCCTTTAAATTAATTAGATTCGGGACAATGTTGTAAAATTTTAAAACAAAAAAGAAAGCATATTAAATCTATACAGTATTCTTTCAATTCAAATATGTTATTTTTTTTCAAAAAGTCTGACATTTTCCATATTTTAATGATGTAAACTTTATTTTTCTTCATATTTTTTCACTCTCTAGTTACAGGTAGGTATAGATATTGCATTATAACAAGATAAGAGTAAATAAATAAATTCTGTTTTGATTTTATATGTATGTGCTAAATTTATAAGCTGTTCTATATTAATTACATTCTCCAAGCCTCATTTCCTCTCACAGAGCGGCAGGCACCACACAAAGGGAACCAAGGCGGTCAGTGTGTTATCTCCTGGGATTTGAACTAAGTACTCAACTTCAGAAGAGGCGAATCCTGGTAAAGCTTCAACGATATCACAGCGCTATCTACTTCCTTTGTTTTGCCTTTCGGGGCGCATGTTCCCTTCCAGCTATTCCTGCTATTTCCCAGCGGTCGATACTGCACATGCGCAATCAAGAGTAGGTTCACCTTTATGACGTACATATGATCTCATTACTTATTGCAAAAAAGTAATTATCTATGCATGAAGAGTTCAGGTGGAAAAATTAGTTACGCGTCGCGTATTTATTCATTTATGTAACAAGCGTAAATCGAGGAAAAAAACAAAACGAAAAAAAAAAAAAAAAAAAAAACCAACAACATAATAAGGGATTTGTATATCCCCGAGAGAATTTGTCTTTACGCTATTGATAGCACTGTTTGCACACCTTGAAACATGGTACGGATTCGCACTCAATGTAATATGCACCACAATTTTTAATGCTATTTATGGGAAAAAAAAAAAAAAAAAAAAAAGGTACGCATTAGATTAGATACGGGTAAATACGGTAAATGGTGTGAAATTTGCATAAAATAAAGGCATTACATACAAATAGTTAAAAAAATTAAACCAATTTTTGCTTTAAATTATATATTTTCACCAGAAATGTTAAGTAACGTGTTTTCAAAATAATTCTAAAATTTGAGGATTCTGAGATTAATAGTTTATGGAAAAAGTGTACCTAAGGCAGAAAAAGTTTTAAAAATAAATGTTTTTCTGGTTTATGCAAATGATTACAAATAATAACAACAATTGATGTTAGTCAACATTTAAAAATATTTTTATATTTTAGAAATAATTGGTTAATAAGTGGTAAAATTTTCATTTAGGTATAGGTATGCTTGGTAAATGTTCATGCTGATCAGGGTGTTCATTTGATGTCAATGCAAGATAGATTTGATCACATAAAGAAGGGCGAAAAACTTTAAAAGGCAACACTCTCTCTGACCGGCCTCAAGAAGTTATGATCGAGAGAACAATTCACAGAGCGAGGAAATCGGAGGAAAATGGACATATTACTATTTAAATGCTAAATATGGAGGAGTCATGCCCCCAGAAGGAGGAAGGGAAGAGGTGAGCACAAGATTGAAGAATGTAAATATCTTTCTCTGACTGTAACAATCCAATCCAATAAGGCTGGCCATGGCAGTAGTGCTACAACTTCCATGTACATAGATGGTGTTTTGTAGAACGTGGCAATTTTATTTCACATATAACTTTAATTATCCATTCTTCGCTACAACTTTACAACTTAACTTCTGTCCATCAAGTAGAATAATTTAAGCTGCATGGAAGTTGTACTAAAGAATAGCAAGACTCCTAATGATATGTAGAAGTATATGTACGAATCGTTAAAACAGGAGATAAGAGCATTCACCAACATTTTAGAGGAATAAACATTTAAATGCACTTCCTTTTTATTACAAACAATTAAACAACCTATTAAGAAAGCTAAAAAATTATATAAGTATTTAGCTGATTAAATTGAAACATGTTAAAAGTGAAAACTGAAAAATAAATTCGTGAAACTTTTATTCAAAATGTCATAAAAATCAAATAGTTAAATTCTTTGTCACTGTTACTTTTGTACACAAAAGATTGAGCAGAAAGTATGGTCCTTAGCAAGGACACAGGATATATAGAATCAGTTGAGAGAGATTTGCGCTTCCGTGCTTAGTGGAGGATACGGTAGCGCAGTTGGTAGAGCGTTAGCCCGGAAGACTGAAGATCCGCGTGAGAAACTAGGAATATTTCCAGATTTTTATTTTGAGAGTATCTCAATTAATAGACAAAAAAATGAATAAAGTATTTACACTCACATCCACACCCTATCTCTTAGCAATAAACATATACTGAAAGAGATTGCAGGGACGTGACAACGATGTTTTCCTGAACAAACTCTAAACCACTTCATTCCTCATAAAGGTGACATAAATAAGCGGTTGGATAACTGTTATCCCAGTTCCAGGAAAACAAAACAACAAAATCTATTTGATGAAGAAAAGTAACAGTATCAATATGGCGTCACGAGAGAGGCTTCTCTAATAAAAGTGACGCGGGCAAGATGATCTTATGTTCATTCTCTGCTTACTTTATCTTGAGAGTCAAAGTAGAGAAACTAATGGTAGAAAACCAATGATTACCCAATGGCTTTAATTCACCACGAATGGAGCGTCTAAATGCATGGACCTGCTGTACCATAACAATGCCAAAAGAGTTAGCAATTTGTCTCATATCCCTTGCACTCTTTATAATTGTTGGTTTTCTAATGGAAAAAGAAAACATTTGGCCATCAACTAAAATCTCCTGAAGAGGAAGTGGCTGTATATGAAGCTCAGCATGCTCAAAGAAGTATGACGCTTAATATTTATCAATGATTTGGGTAGATGAAACGCGATACTCTCGCAAGAACTCCCTACTGCTGCTCGCAACTTCATGCTGTAATGTCAGTTACAAGTTGATCTCTAGAGTAAACGTACAAGCCTTCACCAGATGTGTACACAAGTGTAACCTTGGCAACATGATACTCACTCGAACCACCTTATGAATCATCACATCATCCGTACTTTATGACTTACTCATTGTTGCATACATAATTAATGATCTACTTGCTTGGAAGGCCTGTTTTCATATTCAAAAGTTACCTCTTAATCCTTCACACCTTGCAGTCTACAAAATCTCCCAACACGAAACTTTCCACATCAGGGCTGAGTCACATTAAATATGTATATTATGTAACACAAAGATTAGGTTCCAAGAAAGCTTTTAGTGCGCATGTCATCTATTGCAACAATAAAACTTTGATGCATATTAAAAGTGTAACTTTTGTAGCAAACAACTCGGTTTTTATTTTTTATTTATTTATATTTTGTAAACAATAGGAGGATATCTATGACGTCATTCAGCTCTTCAGCTTGACAAAGAAAAAGATGTAGGGAAACGTGACATATTTATTTTATAAATGGAATTACAAAAATTACTAAAATGACTGAAAAATGTGTTTTGCTTCAGTATATGTCTATCGTGATTACACTCTGTTCTTCAAAAGGAACTATAACTTAACTATTTAATACTCTCAACAACTTTCTTCCATTCAAATCTATTCTATTCTGAACGCATACTGCTAATTCACTATTATATCAAATTGTTTGTTAAAAAAGTTGTAACTAACATTTCTTTGGCCTATCAACATTCCTCTTATCTATTGGTTTACAATCTAAAATTGTTTTTGGTGTTCGGCATTCTTTCTTTAAATATATTCCTTCCAGTTTATTGTATATAATGCTCTTTCATCTATTAATTTAAAGATATTTAATTCCTCCTTATTTCCTTCATTTAGTGTGTAAAAGTCCAAATATTACACCCATGCAATAGCATAGAACAGCCACAATCTTATGACATTTCATTTTAGTGTCTTTTCTATTTTCTTTGTAGTGCTGCAGATGCAATTAATTAAATTTGTTCAGTTTTTTTTATTATGGATATGTTCATATTTAAAATAGAAAATATTACGCCAAAGTGGTTAACAAAGTTTAACTTGTTCAGTAATCTTATCCTATACAATAATGTTTACTCTTATAGTGTTTAGCCCTCTACTTTAGTTTTTATTTGATTTGATTTTTTCTTCCAAGCAATCCTTCATTTAAATAATAACCTACATGTACGCCGTTAAAGCTTCAGTTACGTGCCTTTTTTCTTTCATTTCCGAATGGTTTTTCCTCATCCTTTCCTATATTTGTTACCTGACCATGTCAGGGGTGTCCGTCGACTAATACTTGTTCCCTATTGGTTCCATCGAAAGTTCTGACAGCAATCATAATGACTGGCTTGTCCTCTTCTCCATCGATTGAATAGGGAGATGACTCCGGTATAGTTGCCTATGGCCTATTCTTATACTTTTGTTAGTCCCGGAGCCTTGTCCGCAGAGTAAGTTCACTGATCCAGGTACAAAGCAATTTAATTTTTTTATATTTAGAATTGTATTTTGTTACAATGGCGAAAAAATTCGTTTTGTAATTATTTCAAATGAGTTGGGAACTTGGATTTTGCAAGAAAATGTATTGAAAGTAATTGAATATTTTGGACAGTATTAAAAGTGGGAGATTTTGTGAAATGCTTATGCCCATATAACTATTATTAATAAATTATTCAATCCTTGTATATTTGTTTTGGCAAAATTAAGATTTTATCATTTGATAAAAGTATATGTTGCTGAGTTATATCCCACAGTATTTTCATTTTTCAACTGAAAACGGTTTAACGAGTACATTATACATACTTGTCTTCTTGCCATAGAAGGACTCCACGAATCCAAAATATAGCGATCTCAAGTGTGACTTTTCCTTAGTCTACTATTATAATTACTGTCCATTTGTTACATTGTTAATAATGTTACTTTATTTTTATTTTATATATATAATGTTTTAATTCAGATTCTTCTTCCATTCTACAAAATTACCTTTCTCCGGTCACATCTTGGAAGTTTTTCATTCCCGTACACTCCCAAAGCTAAAACTTGTTGAGGCATCAACGGGAGGGTGTGGAATTCCAATTATTGAGTAACAGATTCGTCATACGTAGTAGTAATTTCAGCACTTTCACTCGCCGGCCATTCAATGTCATATCATGCATTTGTTTAATAAATTTTGTTGTTGTTGCACTTTTTGAACGTCCTTCACGTGTATCATATCCAAGGCCAGTACAGTCATGTTTAACTTCAACAGTCCAATTTTTATGGTTAAAGCGGAAGGAGAGAATACGCATGAATTTTCTTTACCATTAAACCACATTTTACATTTTTTAAATGAATGGTGTACAACGCCCGTTTTTACTACTGAGGCACCACAGATGATTAACATTGATGATACATGAGATGAAATGATATATTGGGAAAGGAATTATTTTTTAAGAGAGGAAACGTTTCAGCCCTAAGTTTAAGGTACCTCCCCGGCATTTGCCATTTATGAGGACTGAGGAAAACCTGGAAAAAATCTCAGTCTGGGAGGATGGTTCTGGGTGGATTCGAACCGCAGACCTCCCGCTCACGAGTCCGCGCCTTAACGATCTCGGCCACCCGTGGCGGTTATATTTTACAAAGAACTTTATCTTCTCATACTACTTTATCTATTTTACGGAATAGCCGCAACATGTCTGCATTAGAAAGCTATTTTAAATTAATTATTTGAATAATGAATACATAAGATGTACCAGGTTAAAAACTAAATATCACACGGGAAAAGTTTTCAGTGCCTTTTTCCTAGTACTCAGATTACAGTCAAGCATCTCTTTATCTGTGTTACTTTGATGTAATACGTATGAGGAATGGCTGTAGGTGTAAAATCATGTTTTCCTCGTAGACCCAATATCGCAGTTTCAAGCAGAACATAAAACTTCTAAGCACGGCTGCTTGTTCAGTACTAACAGATATCGGGTGTGGAAGGTGAGAGTATATGATTTATTTGCTATTTATTAATTTAGACACTCTTAGTTGTTCTTAATAATATGAGAAGGAGTTTCCGTTTATCTTTTTACATTGTTGATTTGGTTTCTTTAAGGACGCTCTTCAACAGGTCATCAGTTTCGTATTCAATTCAGAGTGCGAAACAGTCGATAAATTTTGCTCAAAGGCCTCTTCTTTCAGGGTTGAGTTTCTTTTACGTGCCGTAAATCTATGACACGGAACCCACGGCTTTAACTCTTCCGAAGGAAGCCATACTTAAGATTTATGCACTAAAGTAACCTTATTAACAAAGCAGAATCACTAGGTATCACATGAGAGTGCGTTACTGTTTACACGAATGCATTAACACCAGACACTCGGAGTTCGGTAGGATGGGGCGAGGTTATCAAGGTTGTCCCGCATTTTATTTCGCCTTTTGCATGAGCAGTCGAAGTCGAGAACTTCTCAGATCGTCCAGTTACAATGTCGAAAAACCTTTCCATTACTTTTTCAAAAGGTTACGCTTTGAACTGACAGATGACAAGAAGTGTTAATGGGGAATTTGAACATAAAATGGTCAATATCCTCCTTTTCAGTAATAGCTGCTAACTAGCCCAAATTGATGTCAGCCCTTGCTGAGATTCCAGAGCACGCAGATCTGTCAACATGCACTGTTGCTTCGCCTGCGGTGTTGGCAAGGCAACGAAGGGCCTCTAAATTAATCTTCATTTTTCATGGAGCGTAGCTGCAGGTAATCAGAGCACTATTCAGCGGTACAGATCGCTCTATCTCTGTCTGCGAGAGCGAACTTACCTGATACCTTGCTGAATTCGCTGTTGCGGCAAATGATTGCACGATGGTAGCTTATTAACAAGGTTCTTCTCTCTCTTAATTTTACTAATAATTAATTTTTTCCCACCCCTATAGCTGCTCCTTTGCAATGTTGCTTCGTAACCGTATTACTCTCTCCGTGTTTTCTATGTTTGTTTTTTCTTATTCCTGTGCTTTTTCCGTCATTATTCCTCTTTCTCTTATTCTTATTTCTGTGTATCTTCTCTTCTTAAACTTCTTCTGATATTTCCTATCTTACTCATATTTCTCGATACCATATGTCTTTCTTCTTGCTCTTGTTTCATGCTTTTTCGTGTTACATTATTTGTACTCTGCTTTCTCTTGCATTTCTATGTTAATATTGACATATTAACTTATTACTTTGGTTATCAATAAAATAAAAGGCACGATGTTGCTATATAATGTTCTGGATTTGAGGAAATTTCACAGATATGCTTTCTGTTGGCAGCGCTAGAGAGACGTGCTTTGATTAGTAACCATAGCGTACGACATTTATTATTAGCAAAATGTTAATTGTGATCATACGCTCGCCGTCTGATATTCTAAGATGAGGTTGACTCAAGAGCATTTCCTTGCGATGATTTTTTACGAGCATAAGTGCAGCCTGAGAAAATTACAGAGAGTTTTACAAAACTCCCCCAAGCGCATTCAAAGTACTACAACTGGTTTAAGAAGAACATTCTTGAAAGCGAGCACATGAAGCCTTCAGCAACAGTAACCATAGATGTAAACATCGCTGATGTAGAAGCCATAGTGAAGAACGATCCAAGAGTGACTTTCATGGAGATAGAGGAGTCTCTAAACATCAATTTACCGCAGATGTCAGAAATCCTGCAGAAATATCTTCGTGTGGGGAAACTTTGTTGTGATGGGTACCTCACAAACTCGCTAAAGAACAAAAGACAGAAAGAAAGGAACGCTGTGAGCACGTGGTTCATCGTTTCGACATTGGCAGCTTCCGACATGTCCACTATTTCACGTTGGATTTGCCAATATGACTGGAAATAAAAGAGGAAGTCGACGATTCGGATCGTTCCAAAAAACGAGTTCCCAGTGAAAAATAAGCAATGACGATGTTTAGGCAGTAAAAAAGTTATGCATTTATTCTCAACAAGTGACCACCTAGCAATCATTCCACTCTGGGAACAAAATAGTCACTGCCAACTGGTGTCCCAGAGTTTGTCTACGTAGGTTTTCAGAACACAAACAAAAAGAATACCTAAATCTGGTTGTGAAGATTGTTGTTTCACCACAGCAATTCTTCTGCGCACACCTTTTGAAAACAATGGAATTTCTGCAAGAATGAGAGTGACACTCGTGTACTACCCACCATACAGCCCAGATCTTGCTCCCTGTTTCCAGCTGTTAAGGAAAAACTGAGAGGTCATCAGTTAGGCAGCCCGGAAGAGGAGTTGGTGTTATCTCTAAAGAAGCATGGTGTGGCTAATTCTGTGATTGGTTTGCGAGGTTGCAACTTCATTCCGAATTTTAATGCTCATAGTAGATGAAGCAGCAAGACTGAGATTCCAAAAGAGCGCTTCATCAACAGAAGAATTAGTTCTCTTGCTCGGTTGGTTGTTTTGGTTGTAACAATAAAAAAGCCACAGTTGTATCTGCGAATGCTGGCGGAAAGAGTTATAAAAACTGAGGGACAAATGTTAGCTGGTAGGTCATTGCTTTCCGCTTTTGACCAAAAAAAAAAAAAAAAAAAAAAAAAAAAAAAAGGCTTTGATTAATGTATTGTTCGTTCTTATCTGTCTTTTCTTCCTGTTATCTTTTCATTTATAATGTTTCTGTTTCCCTTCGGTTTCGCTTCTTCATCAGTCTCCTTACGGCTCTTGTTCTTGGTGATTTGCCTCGTAGACCCAAGATCGAGGGTTCAATCCCGGCCAGGGTGGATGCATTTTTTTCGGACGTAAAAAGCCTAATTATGGCTTCCTTTGGAAGGGAAGTATAGCCGTGAGTCCCGTATCGTAGATTTACGGCATTAAAATAATTTCAAGCCTGAAATAAAGAGACCTCTGCACAATTTATCGGTAGTTTCACACCCGGAACTGAACGAGGCGCTAATGACCTGAAATGTTAAAAGAACATTCGTAAATAAATCAAATAAATAAATAAATAAATTGTTCTTAGTATGAATTCGTTACTCTATTCTTTTCCAACTGCAAAGAGTACATTTCATTTGTATCATTTATCTCCGCTGCTTTAGTTTTTGTAATTAAAAATTTCCTCCTGTATTCGGTGAAAATATTATTTTGCCTTATGTTAATCTTCTGTTTTATTATTTCAGTTATTTTTCTACTTTATAGTATTATAAAGCTCCTCAACTTTCACATATTTTAAGCAAGACTTATTTCGTCCATAAAAGTACCTCGTTTACAAAGATCGGAATGGTTAAGCACCATTGCAAGGTTTAATGATAGTGTCCTTACGTGAACAAAGATTAGAGCTGTAGATGCCCTTATGTGATTGTATGTTACCATGCATCATTTGGCACAAGGCAGACTTTGCCAATGTCTTCAATAGTCATATCTGATACTCCTGATCAACCGAGCATGCTGCAGGTGTCTGTCTTGTTCAATTAATCAGCATTTTTTGTACGGGGACCTCAGAAAGTTTTCTAACCTGAATTAACTGTTTATTATAATGCATAGAAATGACCCATACAAGGCGGTCCATATAAAGGTTACAAGGTCTCTTAAATCAACGAATAAAACAAATGCTTTTGTACTTGAAGTAAACCATCTAAAGTCCAAGTAATGCGTTCAATGTCCAGTTTCTTTCCCGTTAAACAGTTTGTCTGTCTACTGGTCACAGAGTCATCAACCTTTTTAAATAGACAAATTGAAAACTATTTACCTATTTCGTTTTATGTTTCATCTCCAGGCCAAGAAATATTTAATTATCTTTTAGTGACTATTTATCATTTTTAACTGAAATTCAAATTTAGTTGGTTGGTGTCTATTTTGATTGCCCGTTAGTTATAAAAAACTTAACTTTCTGTATTTCAAAAGAAATGACTAATTGGTACAACCGCTCCCAATGCAAGATTTTCCTAATTTACTTGTATTTGATGTCCAGCTATATTTTATCATAATTTCCTTGTTTGTATATATTTTTGTCCTAGATTTATAACAATATAAGTGTTAAGTAGTCGTTACTTGGTTAGCTTAACTTATTTTCACTAAACCTTGAGTGGATTCTTCATGCATTGTATTTTCACACCTTTATTTCAATAATCCCGATGCTATTTATTCCAGGATCCACCGCTTATTTTTAAAAAATTCCCATATTCTGAATAGTACTTATAGCTACCCTCATATTGTTTTTGTAAGAAAGTGTTGCGCAATCCATTCTACATTTTCTTTATTAGACTATAAGTTTTTTGTACAAGTTTACATTAGAGTCCTTATGTGTTGTATACATTTTTCTTCTACGTTCGGAAAGTACCATCATGTTAAGCAATCACACACGATCAAGTTGAGATACCTGAGGAAAATACAAATAGTTACCCTCAATAACAAGCAGTTATTTTCTTTATACCACATTATGAGCAGCGACTCAGCGATTGAAGATATGGGACAGTAGCGGAGGAGGAGACAGAGTAAAGTACTTTTTATTGATATGAAACAGAGCAGTTGCTTATAATTTATGAGTTTCGAACGTGCGAGGGTAGATCCATAAGTTTCCGGCCTCGCCGATAAGGATTATCCCCTTCATAGAACGCTTACCTGGTGTTATGCTATCTGTTAAGTAAATAGTTGCAGTTGTAACTTCCGCTACGCTGTGTTCAGTTGTTCAGATATAGTTGCATAAAGAGGGCTATGTGTAGAAAATTGTGACATGTTCATAATGGAGTATCCAGCTGTTTTTAAGTCCTTCTCAAAAGAAGGACTTACTCAAAATGAAATTAAACAGCTATTGGACGGTGTATATGGGGGAAGCACCCCCCTCATATTCTGCCGTAAAAGAATGGACCAAATTTTTTCAAATGGGTCAAGAAAGTATTGAAGACGAAGAGCTTGCAGGTCGGCCCTTGGAAATGTTCTCTCCTGAAAACATCGCTCTTGTGGAAGAAGAAATTAGGAAGACCGGCAGCTCAAAGTTACAGAAATAGCAGCAAGGTTGGGCATTCTAAAACAATACTCAATCGAATGATTCTTCAACATTAAATATGAATAAGGTTATTGCAAGATGGGTGCCTACACTTCTTTCCTCAGTCCAAAAGCAGCAACGAGTCATCTGTTGTCAGGCCTTTTTGGAGCTCTGCCATGGCAACGAGAGAGAAGTTCTGCAAACCAATGTTACAGGAGACAAAACTATGGTCCTCTGTTATCATTCCTTGTCCAAAAGAGAATCAATGGAGTGGCATAAACCTGACGAAGTGCCGCCTCTAAAGGCCAAGGTCATTCAGTCAACCAAGTAGATCATGGTCACAATCTTTTGGCCTGTGAAAGAATACTCTTCATTTACTTTAAGGAGAGGAACACTACAGTAAATGGGGAGTACTATGCTGGCCTACTGCACAGAGTATTTGCTTCCATCAAACAAAAAAGGCCAAGAAAGCTGAGTTATGGTGTGTGCCTTCTTTTGCAAACAGCTCTTGTTGCAAAGGAAGCTGTAAAGAAATATGGCTTCAAGGAGATCGACCATCCTCCCTACGGCCCAGCTCTAGCTCCCAGTGACTATTTCCTCTTCTCAAAACTCAAGAAGGACCTTCCAAGAAGGAAATTTAAGTGTAACGAAGAAGTGATGGATGCTGTTTATGCCCATTTTTCAGACAAGACTTCCGACTGTTTTTTTGTGGGGGAGATTTAAATGTTAATTTAAAGATGTTAGGAGTGTAATGCAATAAAGGGTAACGGGTAAAGGGTAACGTGAAATATAGCTTTTGTCTTTATCATACCTAGAAAATGGTTAGGCCGGAAACGTATGGACCTACCCTCGTACATACAAACGTATTTATATCCCCTCCTTAGGGAGTTTTAATAAACAAATAAACAGTCTTGTATTTTTTCTCAGATATAATGATAATTTAAATACTTTATTGCACATGTCAATATCCAAGCATATAATTCACTATAAGACAATGGTTCCATGCGGCTACATTTAGGAGCATCAATTTCAGGATTCGAGAGATGGCAGAAGAATCGATCATTTATTTTATTAGTGCATTTGATCATTTATATTTATTTATTTGTTTATATTGCTTGACAATTACGTTCTCTTTATGAGTAAGGAAAAAAAAAACCTGAGAAAATTGTGTCAAAAGGGATTATTTTAAAAGAAAATGGAAAATGAAAATAATGTATTTCGTGGTATGTAGCAAGAACTTTAAAACAGATTAACTATGACATGCTGGTCTGAAATATGCATTTAAAACAGTAAACGCCATTATCAGTCATAAGCCGTACTTTAATTCCACTTAGCCTAGCATTATCATTGTACATAAATACTTATTTATTCTTTCTTTTTTCCTATTCATCATTATCACCACTTTTCACACTTGGGTCAATTGACTCCCAAAATCATTAAAAATGTTAATGAATTTTACGCTAGTATTTGAAGCTACCAATATTCCTACACTTATATGGAAAATTATACATATTGCCAGTGCCCGACTAACACAATACTTCTGTAGAACAGAACGACGGAAAATCACATGTAAATATGGAGTTTTAAAGTACAAGTGTAACAGAAACCTTTGTGGAACAGAATTTTACTAATAACTACAAGTTATAGACTCATACACTTGTAAGGTGTAATCATAATTTTGTGTACCAGGGCCCTGGTCTATAGCGCGTAAGAGGGAAAACTTTGAGAAGCTGTAGCAGTTAAATTTAAAAATATTATCTGGCCAGCACTGGATAGCTTTCTGAGTGCCCTTCATGTTTTACTTTCATGCTACTTTTCTTCAAAGAAGTTTGTATTTTTGTCAGTTCTCAAGCTTCTATGTTACAGGTAAGTTACGGGCAAAACGCATATAAAGTTTGAACACCTAGCAACTCAAAATTGTCCCTGATTCTGGTGACGACAATTTCCGACATTACAACATTAAGCATCACGCAGCAGCATAATGAAGGGGTATGAGAGCAATCGATACGCGAATCTAGTGAAGATAAGACCTTTCGGTGGCATCACCAGAATATCCGGCTTGATTACGAACAACCGATATCCGCTCACCAGTTAATCTCTCACCGCCAACTCAATTTATATTGCCTTGGGATAAATTAAAATTTGTCATCTCGTCCACGGGCTCAAAATTGGTAATAGAAGATGAGATTTTTTAGGGTTAAAAAACTTTTGACTTTGCAGATTGCTTCATAATGTTGGCAAAATTTCCTTTTTTCTTCCACTTGTCTCTGTTTCTGTTGCACCTTACAGCTTATTGATTTGTATGTTTTTTATGCTGATGTATGTGATTTTTATTACTACGATGATTCTTTGATTATTCTCTTCATTTGTTTCTGGTCCTCTCGACCTTTTGTTTTAAATACTTGATGATTTCCGTATTATATTCTTATATCTATTTACGCTTATTCAATTAAATGCATTTTTCGCGGCTGTTCCTTTTCACTTTTCATATTTATTTAATTATAATCTTAAAGAAAACATGTTTTGTTGAATTTCACCCATAGCTGAGACACTTTGTGATTTTAACTTTATTACAAATTGTCAACAGAGTATTTTAAAAGTTCCTACAGAGGATATGCTCAAAATCTTGGAGAAAGTTACGCTTAAAAACTCAAAATGTCCCACTTTCATAACACCACGGGTGTTCCTCAATGCAGTATGGAAATAATTTAGTAATCCGAGCTGTTATTTTAGTTAAATAACCATAGGTAAAATATTAACATTCGGTAAGTAATTGATATTTGAATAAATTTTTGAAATTGAAGATGTGATTGACAGTAAAAGGATTCCAATTATTATTAACGTCTGATGAAAATAGTTGTTCTAAATCATCAATGTGCGTGTAATGTTAAACAGGGCGTAATATCCCAATGGCATCATTTACCTGCAGAAAATACGAATAACTCACGAAAAACCGGCCGCCCGTGACTTTAACTGCGTGCACTCTTGAGGCTCTCTTGGCTGGGCCAATATTCAGAGAGACACCCAGTACTACTGGTAGTGCTAGGACGTTCTACTTGGCAATGGGAGTAGCATGTGATATCAACATGATTGCAATTCATCAATTGACTGCATTTAAGCGCACAATTGGTGAGTAGTAGTAGTAATAGTAGTAGTAGTAGTAGTAGTAGTAGTAGTAGCAGTAGTAGTAGTAGCACTAGCAGTAGTAGTAGTAGTAGCAGTAGGAGTAGTAGTAGTAGTAGTAGTAGCACTAGCAGTAGTAGTAGTAGTAGTAGTAGCACTAGCAGCTGCAGTAGTAGTAGTAGTAGTAGTAGAGTAGTAGTAGTAGTAGTAGTAGTAGAGTAGTAGTAGTATAGTAGTAGTAGTAGTAGAGTAGTAGTATTAGCAGTAGTAGTAGTTGTAGTAGTTATTAGTAGTAGTATTAGCAGTAGTAGTAGTATTAGCAGTAGTAGTAGTAGTAGTAGTAGTAGTAGTAGAGTAGTAGTATTAGTAGTAGTAGCAGTAGTAGTAGTATAGTAGTAGTAGCAGTAGTAGTAGTAGTAGTAGTAGTAGTAGTATTAGCAGTAGTAGTAGTAGTAGTAGTAGTATTAGCAGTAGTAGTAGTAGTAGTAGAGTAGTAGTAGTAGTAGTAGTAGTAGTAGAGTAGTAGTAGTAGTAGTAGTAGAGTAGTAGTAGTAGTAGTATAGTAGTAGTAGTAGTAGTAGTAGTAGTAGAGTAGTAGTATTAGCAGTAGTGGTAGTTGTATTAGTAGTAGTATTAGCAGTAGTAGCAGTATTAGTAGTAGTATTAGCAGTAGTAGTAGTAGTAGTAGTAGAGTAGTAGTATTAGTAGTAGTATAGTAGTAGCAGTAGTAGTAGTAGTAGTAGTAGTAGTAGTAGTAGTAGTATTAGCAGTAGTAGTATTAGCAGTAGTAGTAGTTGTAGTAGTTATTAGTAGTAGTATTAGCAGTAGTAGTAGTATTAGCAGTAGTAGTAGTAGTAGTAGAGTAGTAGTATTAGTAGTAGTAGTAGTAGTAGTATAGTAGTAGTAGTAGCAGTAGTAGTAGTAGTAGTAGCAGTAGTAGTAGTAGTAGTAGTAGAGTAGTAGTAGTAGTAGTAGTAGTAGTAGTAGTAGTAGTAGTAGTAGTAGTAGTAGTAGTAGTAGTAGTAGTAGTAGTAGTGGTGGTGGTGGGTGCACCAGAATAATAAAACTTCAACAAATGTCCGGGCGTGCTTTTACAATACATTATATATTTTATTTTACATAAGCTTTCAGATATCTATAAAAATACAAAAATATACATTTATCAATGGAATAAATAAAACAAATAAAGAAAAAAAATATAAAAATTGGAATGCCACACACACGTACACACAGCTGAGTTCACTCAATTTATTTCTCACACACCGTTCCTTGTTACTGGTCTTTTCAGAACTGAGCTGAATCACTTTCACCACACTTTTCCTAATCTCTCCACCTCTTCCTTGCTTGTCAGCAGAGACAAAATGACCGCTTCTCTTTGTTCGATCTGGTAAAGAATCAAGGTAGATACTTTCCCCCTCCATTCTTCTTTAGCTTTACATTGCAATTCCGACGAGTATGTATCTAAGATTTTTCCTTATCATAGACTGGGCAAATTCTCAATAAATTTCCGTCGGTGACTTTAATCATCTGGCAACCATCTAGTTTTGATCCACAGAGCTCCTGGCTACAGAGTTTGACCTCTGTTTTGGTATACTGTTCCATTTCCCATCCCTATTGTTTTCAGCCCCCTTCTTAATTTGGAAGCCTATATCATGTTCGCTCACAACTTTAATTATTAAAGTTGGGAATGTTCATTATTGTCAATTATTATTCGTAGCACAGTGCCTTAATTAGATTAACCGCGGTTGAAGCATCGAATAGTCTCCTGACCTAACCCCACTTGATTAATTGGTAGGGCACTTGATGAACCTGCTGTACGAGATGCCAATTGAATCAGAGGAGGAGTTCGTCGCTGTGTAATTTAATGATCGAAGTCTTTGAACGTGTAAGACAGCCGTATCATTATAAAGCACGTATTTTAGCAAAAGACCGCATGTTTAAACAGTTCTTCTAAAAGATTAAAATTAAAAATTGAATGTATAAAATTTGTTTAAAGAATAACTAACATTTTCCCCATATATTAGTTATCCTCACAGGTTGACTATATAATCGTTTCAGATCTATCGGTATTTAGTAAACGCCTTTTTGCTTTTTTGTTTTATTATTCCTAAATGTTTGATTATTGAATTTAGGAACAAGCAATATTTACATGCATTTTCACATGAAAGGATTTTCAACGCCCGTTGAGAGTTCAATGTTTAAAAATACTGTAGTCATATTTTAAAATATCTGATTATTTTTTTCATTTTATATGTTGCACAAGATGCAGTTTTTGTCCTAATTTCTTAAGGTTTTTAACATTTGACATAACAAGACGAACAAATGAAAATTGCATATAATTGTCTTACATATTTTTGTTACTCAAAAATAATTAATTTGTCAAATGTGAAAAAAAATTGAAAAGTACAATACGAAATTTTGAGACACAAACCGGGAAATAGGAAAATATCTATGCGGCATTTCGTTTTCTCATATTAAATCAATATACTAATATTATTCTTGGTCACAATTAGAGATACTGTTACTCGTATTATGAAACATTTAGACATAGAACATACAAATAAAAGTATTTTTTAAAAAAAAAATACAGCTATATACTGGAAATTTGACCATGTGTACCATATATTGGTATACAGCAGCCTGAAATAAAGTTGCTTAAAGAAATTTACTTGAAAATTGCAAAATTCAGAAAATTCATGTATGTACACTTAGAACAGAAATAAGATAGATGGTGTAATCTGTTCGCTGTTACTTCTGTCCTAACGCAAATATAATCATATAGTACAACTCTTTTCTCATTGGCTAGGTCAACTTATATCTCTGATGTTACACACTATAGTCTTTAAAGGACATTAAAGTTTAAACTTTATTACGCGTTTTAATTGTTAGTAATTTACGCACAATGTTGCTCTCTGTAAATACAGTGCAAACAGTTTCAATACAAAGAGGCGGTTTGACGGAAGCATGTGCTAGTGCTGCAAGTATTATAAAACACTGCCCAGGAATTTTTTTGATGTGGCAACAGGGTTATTGTACAAAATTATTATTATTTTATGAACCAGAGCTAAATTAAATACGCTGCATCAGCTGTTTGTAGGACTAATAGTTCTACTTAGCCAATCGGAGCCATGCACCGCGGAGGGATACTTTCACATTTATTTTCATCCGGATAGAAGTAACGGAGAGGAGATTTAGTGAGCTAAGTGCAGAGGTAGCTTGCTTGAGCATAAAACTGGGGTGCACAACTTTACCACTGCTATTGCTACTGATGAATTAGATGAGAAACTTTTATAATTTTAATAACTAGAATCAACACAAATGGCCTGAACGCACACAAAAGAAAGAGAGAGAATAATAAAAATATCGTAGTAATATGTCTATATAAAATAAATAAATCAATTCTATTGGTTTTCATAGCAGCAGGCATATCGGTGACCTCAGATTGAAGTCTGAAATATGCAGGATGAAGTCTATCTCTACAGACAGCATTGTATTCTTGCTATATTTGAAATCATAGTTTGACTTAAATTTAATATTGCAGTTGGCCTACTCACTTTTTTAAGTTAATTTTATCTCTTCCAAAGTTGGCAAGTAAAAGGCTTAGAATCAAAACCTTGTTTAGATTTTATTCTTTACATTCAATTAACACAAAACAACTACTTCACGAATTCACAGCTACTACTAACGAAATTGTCATTGTTGGGGAATGTTTGCATGAAGGCATTGTTACTGTTACGGGTAGTCGAGATCGTCAAAGAGCGGATTGATGAGTGGGAGGTCCGGGGTTCGATTCCTATAGGAACGTCCTCCATTACTGAGATTTTTTCAGATTTTCCCAAGTCATCATAAATGGCAAATGCCGGCGAGGTACACTAAACTTAGCCTTTGAACTCTTCTTCCCTTGAAAAAAAAATCCTTTCCCAGTTTAGTGTTCATCGCCAGTGATGCCTCAGTAGTTAAAATGGGCGTTAAACACTATTAAAAAAAAGAGCATTGTTACGTCTAACGTTTGATATTGAAATAACTGCAAGTTTTTCATATTTAATATGTATGGTTGTTTTACAATTAATATGCTTTTTCACTAATAATCATCTAATAGTATTTTAAAATATTTTATTCAACTTTATAACGCAATAACAACCAGTCTCTATCAAACTGGAGGCACATTTTTCTGGCAACGTATTTGACGGGAGATTTCGGATGGTGCATACTACTTAACCACGTTTACTTGTCGAACTCAATCGATTAATACTTTCTGGATGTAATTGTAACTCAGTACCATTTCCGTTTATATGGTGTTTTTGTATTACCATATCGTAATGTAACTAGTGCCTATCTAATTCTAGAACTTACAGTAGTCTAGCGGCAATGGAATGAAACAATTGAGGATTAATGTTGCAAAGTAACTTAGTATCCTACTTTGCACCAATAGTATAAATTACAAATGAAAGCAGCAGTTTTTCTACATCTATCACAAAATTTAATGGAATATATTTTCGAAATTATTCCAGCAATGCAAATTGCATGCTGTTAATATGAATATTTATACTACACCAGGTACGCAGGGTACAATTAATTCCTTGCACTTTATTAACAATAGGCAGGATATGAAACAACAGCGTTCTTCGTGGGCTTCCCCAAAAAGTATTTTTATACTCTCTTGTGAAAACACTGGGCATTATTGCTTCATATTCAACACATTTTCTTTGCACGAAGGCGATCAAACTTCGAAGCTTAATATAGCAACACTATGACTCTGATATAACAAACATGAAATAAGAAGACCATGATGCTGAAGATTTCTCCAGAAAAATATATCAACACAATTTTTTCATTAATTGTCCTGTCGTTTTTCTTTTTGCACCAAACAGTGAATAAAACACGCTCTCGCTCATATCGATTTTTAAATTTCTGTCAGCAAATTATTCTTAAAAGGAAATGCCGCACGCAGAAACACGTGTTTTTATAGAAACCAAGATATTAGTTATTGCAAAGGTAGGCCGCATATATTGCCGAAGCGTGCTTTATCGCAGGAATCTAAAATAAAGGCAGATGTCTTCTTCTTTCGTAGCATGGGAATAGCAGATGTAAGTTTCCTGGTAACACCCAGAAATGTCAACCAATCAACATATTACAAAAACCCGACGAATAAATGCGAACATGTAATGTGCCATAATTTTGTGATCCAATAAAATTCTAGAAGGAACCAAGTTCAATAATATTTAAAGGAATTAAATGTTAGCGAGGGGCGGAGCGAATTCACATAATATATTTAACATTAACTATAAGGAATAAGCTTCAAACATTCTAGAGCTAGTAGCAGTTAGTTGTATTAGCATCAGTCATTAGTTATTAGTGTTATAGTAGACCAGTTAAGCCATCGCGGAGAGTCAAAGTAAATCGGTCGGTCAGTGAGAGTCAGTCAGTCAGTCAGTGCGAAATTGATAGTAAGATTAGTCACGCCGAATCATTGATAAAGCATAGTCGTTCATGTGACATCACGATAAAGTCTTTACAGCAAAGTGAGTAGTGTGATTATAAAGTGTTTACCCGAAATTATAGGTGACTGACAGATTTCAAAGTTATGTTAAAGTGAGTAAATCTAGGGTGAAGGCAGTGAATTATAAAGAATAGGATATAAAGTACAAATAGGACCAGAACAATAACCACAGCACAGAAGCACAACCTTCCAAATTGTCGAATAAATTAAATGTCCAACCAGAGCCGAACCTTATATTATTACAATGAACAACCCCTTTCCTCCCTAATGACTTCAAATCATTAAAAACAGTCCAAATTCCCCTGAGATCTCTATCCCGCGCATTGGCCAGAGATTTAGGAAGCATCAACTCATGACTTCAAGAGCCGAGGTAAGACAAGAAGAACATCTAGTTATCCGATTAAATAAATAATAATAAATCACCGTCTATATCAAAATAATTCATCCACTATATTTACAGTTCCAACCTTCACTCTGTTGGCAACGTCTTTAACCACTTTAAGCAAATTTCAGGCTGAATTTCACCATAACACTTCTAATTTCTGCCCTGAGCTGTCAGCTTCAGCTTTTGTATTAGTTCGATCTTAAAAGGATGCATATCAAATCTTTTGTTACAAATTCGCTCTAAGCTGGTTCTCTGAATAGTTAATTGTTGAGAACGGCGGCGAATCGCCTTCATTGGGCTCGTTTTGTCTGACGAGTGCAACGTTCTCTACCCATCGACGAGAACGTGCAGGTGATTTGATATTCTCTGTCCATTCTGTATTTTCAAATTTCTTTACCAGTATCTACTGTTAGGCGTATCTCGTCAACCAAAAATTACACGGAGTTTTCGAACAGTCTTTGCATATCAAATACCGTACTTAAAATGCACTTTCAGAATTTGGACGAGTTGATACTTCGTGTACCGCTCCATTTTAGCTGATAACAATACATAAGTGACAATCGTCAATCACAATACAGATGACAGTCTGTTAAATTTCAGGTCTGGCAACCTAACAAACTAACAGAGGCGCTCAATTTAAAAATTGCGTCCATCATGGGACACCATATCTATTGGTGTGAAACTCAGACGAAATTTCGAATAAACAATACTTTCCAAGGGCATAATTCATTTCTGGGTGTCTGTAAATAGTCAATTAACAGTCGTTATCTTATAATTAAACTATTATCATTGTCATTGTCGATTATTAAGCGTGTATATATTATCTATAAACTTTGTGAATACATAGCAAAGTATTTAACTCTTTTGAGATGTATTCTGAAATTTTGTAGATCTCTAACTCAGATTAAATTACATAAAATGGTACAGTTTATAAACATAACAACCCTTGGAGTATCGATCTCACTTCAACAGTGTTATCGTCCTCGGCAGTTGACGGTTTGATCTCGAGACAAAGTAATGTTTATCGTCTAGGAACCTGAACGAAAAGTTAACACCAGATGGCGCGCTCTCTTATTAACTTATCTAATATTATAAGTGGATTACAACGGTTTTCACAAGTATGTGTTGATAAAAAATTTAAACTATAAGGATTGTAAAAGGTACCTACATCTGAGAAACCATTTATTCTACAACCAATATATTGTTAACATCCTTTGCCATACTTCTGGAAGATGCTGAAATCCAGTTCTTCTTCTTCTTCTTCTTCTTCTTCTTCTTGTTATTCTTCTTCTACTACTATTACTACTACTACTAGTACTACTAATACTACTACTACTACTATTATTACTACTACTACTATTACTACTATTTCTACTACCACTATTACTACTACTACTACTACTACTACTACTATAGTACTACTACTACTACTACTACTACTACTACTACTACTACTACTACTACTACTATAGTACTACTACTACTACTTCTTTCCGTGCACGTGTTAAGCGTTTAGCCCGTTGCGTATCAGAATTGGTCAATCCACCTTTGGTTATGTCTTCCTATATTTCTGTACCCTTGTTGTCTATAGCCTAAAATTCATCTTGGAAATCTTTTCAGTTTACTTCGGTGTATGTGTATGTCTTACTGTTTCGTTTCTTATTCTGTCTCGTCTTGGCATTCTCATTACTGTCGGTCATGGTGGTGTAGCGGTAACCTCCTAAACCGAAGATCGGGGTTTAATCCCGGCCAGGATCGAGGAATTTTGCGGCGTAAAAATCTTAATCCTTTGGAAGGCAAGTGAAGTCGTGGGTTCCGTGTCGTAGATTTACTACGTAAAAGAACCTCAATCCTGAAAGAAGAAGCCTCTGAGCAAAATTTGTCGGCCGTTTCACGTCCTGATTGAATGGGACGCTGATTACCTGAGATGTTAAAGAGCGTCCGTAAATTAATTTAGAACATTTTCATTACTGAGATTTCGGCTGTTTGTATTCTGCTTAAATCTCTCTTCTTTAGAGTACAACTCTCACTACTATATATGCATAAGAGTATGTAGCAATTTTTATAATATTTTATTACAGTATATTTTTGTTGTTTTATTTTGAGAGTGATTCTTATTGCAATTGGTTAAGTTCCTCTATTTTGTGTCGGAAATTTACTCTTCCTTGATATGCTGTCTTACAACCGAGGTAATTAAAACGGTTTAATTGTTCAATCATGTTCTTCGATAAGTATTTTAGATCTTATTGGAGTATTGTGAATGCAAGTCATTCTTTTGGTTATATTTTTAGCTATTAGTAGATTATATTCCTTACCTGTTTTACTTAATTCATAGATATCTTTTTGTAATGTCCCGTCGTGGTTAGAAATTATCGCAAGGTTATCTTACAAGAGCGCTGTAATAAAATTACTTTTATTCCAATTGTCATTAATATTTAAATTTTGCAATTTCTGTTTCCGTTGTTATGACATTGTTAATATACGAGGGATTAGTCTTAAGCCATGGCAACTAATTTTTATTCTCACAAACAAGGGACAACGTGAAAAATCTAAGACATACGATTGAAAATATATGACATTTACTGCCGAGAAAGGCCACCAACGGAAGGCTGGATGTAAGCGACCTTAGCAGTGAATATGCAAAATTACACGCAACCGAAGAATATGTGACTTCCAGGAGCTTAATCATGCATCGTACAGTCCAGTCCTTACCCCAGCGACTAGTACCTATTTTCAAAACCGAAATCAGACCTTCGATGGCAGAGATTCCTGATGTGTAGAATTACGCCCTTTACCAGCAATTTGTAGACAAAACTTTAAACTGTTGGGGGGGGGGGTTGAAATATTAATTCAGAGATGTAAGAAAGGCATTGAAGTTTAGTAGAATCAAGTTGAAATACGATGCCTGTATTTTTATTCTGTCAACTACCTAACATTACGTTTGCTAATAGGACATTGCCGTATTTTAAATATTTTCTCACAGATTTAGATGCAAACTTTAAAAAAAAAAAAAAAAAAAAAAAAAAAAAAAAAAAAAAAAAAAAAAAATACAATGCGAGAAAGTCTTTCTTAAATGTTATATTTTCACACAAAAATACTGCATAGACAACAAAAATATCAAACAGACAGCTCTGAACGAGAAAGAATGACATTGCCGGCTTCGCAGTAACTAAGAGAAATATACCTTCAAGTTGGTCTTCTCAACAGCGCGCGCACTACGGTTAGGCTATTCATTAAATATGTTTATAAATACACTTTAATGTCAAGCAATGGTTAATAAAATGTGTAGTGAATCATTCCAATGTGTTTATTCACACATCATATCACTTAGATGCAGGCAGCTGCTATATTGCCGTTAGATCATTTGCACAGATTTCGAAAACGTACATCTATGCACCATCTGGTGATCAGGAGAAGAAAACTATACATGGCTCGTTCAAACTTCTAAATACATTTAATATGAGTTCTTATCAATTATTTGGAAGAATTAGCAACATAACTATAATTATTTTATTTACAAATGCATAATTACAATGTTGTCGAAAATCACTAAGGAAATACATGTTGGTCCAGTTTATTGATCGAAATTGAAAACATGATCCTGACATCTACTGGAGTTTGCACTAACTAAATTCATTGAGGAGTGCCTGGTGCTGCTGTCGTTTGGCAACGCTTCAAATTACTTTCGTTCTATATTGAAAATTGTCGTTGTGGTTTGTACGTTTTTTAACGTGGCAGTTTAATTATTTTGATAAATAGAGCGGAAAGTAAGCAAACAAAACGCTTAGTAGAGATTGCAAATATAGTGATGAAAAAACTGCAAAGCATCGACTACTTTTCAAATTGGATTTCAGTAATTATAACGCATGGGTTGCTCATATCCATTTACTAAAAATAGCTGTTTAACATCTCTCACATTGCCCCATCACCCAAGAGAGAGTTACATCCTTTACCTTGAAGAATTAAAAATACTTTGTATCCACTATTTTCCACGTAATTAAATATAGCTCTGAATATCCAGCCGATGTATTATGAATTACCTATATGATGAATCTCTGTCATAAGTCTGCACAGAAACATCCACGATCACTAAAGTCTGAGGCAAAAACTCTTTGTCGGATTAAAATAGTTTGAAAGTGCTCTCCATCTTATAAGTATGTGGTATTTTAAATGCACTGGCCTAGTTAACTTGATATCATATAATCACAAAGCAGTATAAAATTATTCCTCATTATCTGTAAGAATTTTTAGCATGATTCCGAATAAGACCATAAGATTTACGCGTAGATCTGCAGTAGCTACTGATGTAGACAAACTGCTTACTTCCATCCTATAGTTTATTAGTGTTTGTATTGTATTTAATCGCACGTGCCTCTGCGTATTGTGCAAAAATGCCTGTTTAAGGCGCTATTGTCACATTTAAGAGTAAAAGGGCTATTGCTTACCCTGATGAAGAAATGCGAAAAACGAATACATTTGTAAGAGAACTGGCAAGTTCATACTAAAACTGAAGTTCTTAAAGATGCATTAACTCGCCATTATCAAGCAAGAAGATGTTGGAACTGACTCCCTTCATCTTTCATACATTTCTGTCATCGGCTTATGAAAGTAATCATTACCTCTGCAGTTCCCTTTGAGAAAGAGTAGAAATTTCTTTTAAAGTTTTTTTTTTTTTTTTTTTTTTTTATTCAGTTCACCTAATGTGTATCAATTTGTCTTGTACGCTTTTTCCTTTAATGTCCCCCAGAGATAAAAGTTGAAGCGCGTTTAGGTCCAGGGACCGAGGGAGCCATACGTTGTTACTGAGTACGCTATCCTCGAATATTTAAAATAATTGCATGCAAGGAGACATGAGCTGTGTCTACCGTTGCAGAATCCTCTTGAAAAGTCTCGAATCTACGTTCCCTCATGGAAAAAGGACTGCAAAATATTGTACACATATTTATCACTATTAATTTTTTGTTAAATAAAAACTGTGCCTATTATTCTATCCCTCTAATGGAGCACCAGACTTCTGAAGCAGTTTAGGTTTTTCTGAACACCAATATCGTTAGTTTTGTGAATTAATATATCCACTTTGGTGTAACCAAAATTCTTCCGTAAAGAAAATTAGATTAGGGCCAAGCTCACTATTAAAAATCATTAACAAAATCTACTGCTGGATGCAGGTAATCGATCTGTGAATCGAACGTCGACTTGGAAGTTGAATGTCAGGGAATGTCTCTTGAAACAATCTCGGTGCATCATGAGCCGATTTTGTAGCACGTACGAATCGTAAATAAATAGTTTTTGGGGAATAGATTATCTGAATTGAACAATATTAACGTGATTAATACAATGTATCACGCCTTCTAATGAATGCTTAATACACGGTCACACAACACACAAGAACACGTCGGAACGTCAGTTAAACTCGTACTGACCTCTCCTCCGATTCCCCAGCCGCTTTCAAGTCAACTGCACTGAACTGCTCATGGAGAGGTCCCGCATAGCGAGGAAAAAAACAGTATAAGTAACGAATTAATTTTGTGAAAGTGATTTCGTAACCGACGGGGGTGACTCAGGGGGTAACGCTTGGGACTCGCATTTGAGAGGTTCTGAGTTCAAATTCCTTGGATCCGGCCATCATGACCCTGGAAGTTTTCGTGGAATCTCCTGGTCGCTTAGGCGAATACAGCCTTGGATTTGTTTCATTCCTCCATTTCATTTTATTCTGTTACAGAGTCGAATGCGCCAGGATGAGGAGGGCTGGCATGGTACAGGTTCCTGCCCTGGCGTTTGGTATGGAAGTAGGCTTTCTAAAGGAACTCGAACTCCTTGGAGGATGATCTATTTGGAAACAATTTTAAGGATCCAGTCATAGTTCGTGCCTGCGTCTCACTCCTCTCAGAGATATTCTCACTAAGCACCAACGACCAGGTCTTGAGCAAGGCAAGGCACTGGCATTTCCTACTCTGACCCTAACAAGCTAATCCAAGGGTATCGTATATGATATGGGAGAATTAAACAGGAAACTCGCGTGAGAACTCGATATAACTTAATATAATGCACGTATTAAACTCCTTACAATAATAAACATAAAACACACTGAGTCACACACCCTTAAACTTAAGAAAGTATCTTTTAGAGAAAGGATTTGTGTTCATACACGAACATACTAATTTTTCAGCTGAGAGCAGGCCAAGAACATCCTGAATTATTGCTTTCATATTTGTTCTTCCAATATTGCCAGTAAAGAGTCTGTATAACAGGCTGTCAAGTTTATTGTGTTTTGTAGCATAGATATGTTTCAATAGCAGCTAATTTATGATCCATAAGACCATTTCTCGGAGAGAAGAAAGACTGATCACACTGAAGTCCTTGAACTTTTAACAGCTGTTTCGTACTTTTTAAGAGCTTCCTTACCATCATCTTTAACACATTTAAAATATTTGTTAAAAAGAATTCAATGCGTGTATTTTGGTCACTGTGTTTCTTGTAAATATTTTCCCAAAGCAACGCCTTATTATGAACAGTTTCGGAGAAGCTCTTTAACAATAATTCCATCTTCTTCAGGATTGTCTACTAGCACATTAAAACAAATTAAGTCAGATAACATGAATAACTATTTAGAAAAATATCACATGCCACATTTACAACAGATTATTCCCGGCTTTCACAGAAAACTTTTCCACAGACAGATAAAAAAACTTTTCTATAAACATTTCTAATGACTCACGCACAAACATTTCTATTTCGATGTAAAAGGTACCCCTCATTCAAAATACCGGCCGAACACTGGCTTGAGAATAAAAACTGGTTTTGTAATCCGCTAGGTCATTTGGCAACCCTACATATACAGCAGTAGTTAACAGAAAAACATTTGGTTTAACTGTTAGATATGAACAAGAAAGAAAAATTTAAGTCCAGCTCTTACTTTCTTCTCACTCCTTTTTTGAGTAGTGTTTTAACACCCGTTTTTAATATTGAGGCACCACAGGCGGTGGGCTCTTATGGTACATGAGATGATAAATGATAAATAGGAAAGTATTATTAAGGAAGGAAACGTTCCAGGTCTCCGTTTAGGGTACCTTCTCGGCATTTGCCACTTATGAGCACCGAGGAAAACGTGGAAAAAACCTCACTCAGGGAGGACGGGCCTGGCGGGATTCGAACCCCAGACCTCCGGCTCACGTTCTCACTCCTTAACAATATGCAGTGTTTTACGTTAAACTCGGAGTATAGGAATATCAGTACACTGAGAACACAAAAAGTATATTATCTACCTATTTCCACTTTCGGTTTAACCAGAAGTAACTCAAGCTCTCTTATTTTAAATAGAATAGACAATATGTGTTTACATTTTTCGAATAATGTAATTAAGAGCTTTTCGAAGAGCACTCAAACAAATTTATTATTGCTAAGTCAAGAGAACAAATGTGCAGTAAACAATGCAATGCTCCTTCCTTAACAAAAACGAAACAAAGCTGGCTCAACCCAATACATTTTTACATTTTTTGAATAATGCTCTTTAAGAGTTTTTCACAAAGTACCCACCTAGATATCTCTGTATTTAGTGTTGCTAAGTCAAAAACACAACTGTAACAAAAAAGCTAGTTCAACGTTTAAATTCTGTGTTCAAACTGGTAACCATCAACTGCTTCACAATGTAACAGTGGATCATTGAAACCATTTAAGGAATGACTTCACGAGGATTTAACAATGTCTTGCACCACTTTCATTATTCGACACTCCAGATTTTCTAAGTTGCTGGGTATTTTGATGTACTACTGACTTCAAATGGCCCAACAAAAGAAGTTCAAAGGCAACAAATCCGGAGATCTTGCTAGCTTCTCTATGTGACCTTTCCTACGCCTATAAAAACCTTATCCAGACCGCTTGATCTGACTGGAATTCGGACCCAGGACCTCTGGATTAGTAAGTAGTAGCACTATCTACTAATGCAATTAATTTAGGTAAGTCTAAGCCACACTATCCCTACCATGGTTGGCTCCACGATGTAGGTCCTTTTACCCCATCTAATTTTCAGTCCAGAGTTGGCATCTGCAAGCCGGTTTATGTCATACAAGCGTCTTTTGACATTTTCCACAAATTTGTACACGACATTTTGTTTAACTGGTGCCAGGCCAGTAACATATTGTCTTCAATGTTCTTTGTTCTTCTTTAATTATTCTTAGCCAGAATCTAATTACATTTATTTTGCTGTAGACAGCATCTTCCCAATATGCTATCTCTCCAGTACATTATAGTTGGATGTGTCCCTTTCCACCCCTAAAATTCGCTTCCAGAAATTGTAATTTACTTAGAATTTCAAATTTATTCCATTCCAAATCCTCACTTCCACATAAAAATGAGAACCTAACTATTTCCTTACACAAAGGTTTAGCGAATTCCGAAGAGATGAAGCTATTGCGGTTGGCACCATAAAAATCTGCTAATTTTTCGGCTGTTTATTTATTTATTTAGCGAATTACCAAGGAATGTAAGCTATTGCGGCTGTACCAATGGAAATATTTTTTACTAATCGATCGAAATCTGCATCAATCATACCTGCAAGGCACCTACAATTAAAAATAAATAAATAAATAAATAAATAAATAAATAAACGATACATTAAAATAGGCAGGTGTGTGCGTGCGTGCGTGCGTGCGCGTGTGTGTGTGTGTGTGTGTCCCTTCTCTCTCTAGAGGTCGAAATTTTTGTTTTTGTTAACGAAAATCGGTATATGGTCATTAATTAATGAGCGATTCGTCGAAAATTAAACCTTTGCGGATGCGGGCTAATCAAAATCCACAATTTAAAAAAAAAAATTGATAAATCGCTCTAGTGGGCGCATTTTTTGCTTTGTCACAATGAAACTCAATAAAATTCTTTAAAATAAATTTATAAAAGTAGTAAATTTATAAAGCATGGCAATCGGGCCACTTGGAGTGGGGGTATATCTGGAAAAAATTTGGGGGTTAAAGCGAAATTTTAAAAATTACTCTACCGGCTGCACTTCTAAACGTTTTTAAAGGAAACTCGGAATATGCTATTTAAATAAAGTAGGGAAAATAGTTTTCAAAAATCAGTGAAGTCAGGCTATTACAAGGGGGGTTTACCTGAAACCCAATATTTAAAAATCGCTCTAGTGGCATTAATATCGATTTTTCGCAACGAAACTCCGTTTATGCCATTTAAATTGATTGAAAAATTCATTGCTGAAAATCAGGGAAATTGGGCCATTAGGAGCGGGGGGTTAACATTTAAACATTTAAAATCGTTCTATAATATAATAATTGTTTTTTCACAACAAAAATCGGCATATATAATTTAAATCAAATAAGAAAAACAGTTTTTGAAAATTATTAGGTTATTGGGAGTGGGAGCAATACCTGAAAAACCTTTGGACGTTAAGCCCAAATTTAAAAATCGCTCTTACGGCTGCAATTTAATTTCTTTTTACAGAAAACGTGATATATGCCATTGAAATAAAATAAGACAAATAGTATCTGAAAATCAATGTACTTGTACTATTGGCAGAGAGGAGGTTACCCAATATTTAAAAATATTTGTTTCGCAACGTAACTCCGTATGTACAATTTAAATAAAATAAGAGAAGGAGAGAGAGAGAGAGAGAGAGAAACAATTCCTGAAAATCAATGAAATTGGAATATTAGTAGGGTGGGGGGATTTCCCTGCGCCTCAATATTTAAAATTCGTTCTAGTCGCATTAATATGTTTATTTTTTTCGCAACGAAACTCCGTATATGCCATTTAAATAGAATACGAAACAAATTTCTAAATCAGAGGGTTACCTGAAACCCAAAATTTAAAAAACGTTCCAGCCAAACTAATAAGTGTTTTCACAACAAAACTCGGCACACGCCATTTAAATGAAACAAGAAAAACACTTTTTGAAAATTATCAAATTATTGAGTGGGTACATGAAAAATGAGCGATGGTTAAAAGGAAATTTAAAAATCGCTCTAAAGGCCCCAATTTAATTTTTTTAAAAGGAAACTAGATATATGCCATTGAAATAAAAGAAAGAAACTTTTTGAAATTGGACTATTAGCGGAGGGGGGTACCCAAAATTTAAAAATCGCTCTAGCAGCATTAATATTAGTTTAGCAACTAAACACCGTAAAAAAAAAAAAAAAAAAAAATTGCTGGAAGTCAGTGAAATCAGGTTCTTAGACCTCGGGGGGGGGCTGTTACCTGAAAACCAAATTTTAAAAATCCCTTTATCGGCATCAATATTTGTTTGTTCATAACAAATTCGGTATATACCATTTAAGTAAATAAAAATAGTTTCGGAAAATTAGGGAAATAAAACTATTAGGAGTAAAGATATACCACCGAAATTTAAAACGTCCTCTCGAGTTTAATTTTCTCAACATTGTTTTAAAATACATGAGAAATTATTTCAGCATACAAACTGTATTTATAACGTTGCATGTTTTATATTTAACAAAAGAATTGTCGTGCAGATGACAGCTGTGAAATATGTTTGAGAATTATATTTGTGTGTAAGAGCGCTCTGTAGTAACATTCAGAACACTTTTGCATTACATGTGTTTACTACAATAACATTTAAATTACATTTCAATGCCAATGAAAATGTATTAAGCTTTCGATTGGTCTTTGCTGATTCTGTATATTCTTATTACATCGAAATTGTTTTTAAATAGTAACATGTTTTTGTTTTATTGAAAGACATGAACATAATTTTTTTAAACACATAAGGTAACTCGAAACTTTCTGTTATTTTTCTCTGTTTAAGTGAATGTGAAAATATCAGTGTCTAGTTCATAAACATCATTTACATTTAAAAATGTTTAAAAATATCCACACAGAGTAGCTATGTCTATCAGTGGTCATCTATTTCATTTAATTAATAGTATGCCATTAACTCTTTTGGTTTGATATCAACTATAATAATAATAATAATAATAATAATAATAATAATAATAATAATAATAATAATAATAATAATAATAATAATAATAATAATAATAATAATAATAATTCTAAAAATGTACTTCTCTTTTGTAATATTTATAGATTGCAAGAACTCTAATTTTAACATTTTCACACAGTAATACCATAACTTATTTCATTTCATAAATAAACAAAGTCTAATTTGGATTTTATACTCATTTTTACCAAAAATTATTCATCCGGCGATGAATTTGCTTAGTTTACGCGATTCCTGAGTTAGGCTTTTTAAGGTTTTGACTGGCATATTCGGTATCTGAGCCTGAAATCTCAGTGATCGCAAACGTAACCATTAAACAACGAAGGGAGTCAAAAGTGTATATAGTAGCTCGCGTTTGTTAACCAATAGCTAGGAGCATTTCTTTTATTATATCACGCTTGAAAGGCTTCTATTCAATATCCGTCTTCGAGATTGTGCTTGCTTTATAAGAAATACAATTAGCTATACAATGGCAGAGGTAATCCTCTTGAGAGATGAAAGCCCTCAGCTTCCACTAATAGCGTTTGTTGTTGGCTTTGATGTTACAGAAAACAAGAGATACTTTATCCTGTTTCAAAGAAATTAATTAAGCCCATGAAATATTAGAAAGGATAATGTACAGGAAGTGACAGCAAACACAATGGGGCAGCAGCGCAGTGCTAAACAATCCTAATTTCATCTACTTAGTTGGAAAACAATGAACAGCACGCCCGTTATCACACACTCTTGTACCGCCACGGATGACCGAGGTTATTAAGGCGTGAACTCGTGACCGGGAGCTTTGGGGTTCGAATCGCGCCAGGACCGCCCTCCCTGACTGAGGTTTTTTTCCAGTTGTTCCTCAGTCCTCATAAATGGCAAATGCCCGGAGGTGCCCTAAACTTAGGCTTGGAACGTTTCCTTCCTTTAAAAAAATAAAATCCTTTCCCAATATATAATTTCATCTCATGTATCATCAGTATCTATAGCCTGTGATGCCTCTGTAGCAAAAAAAAAACGGGCTTTAAACATCATTCATTCATTTACACTCTTGTTTCCTAATAAAGCCTTACGCCTTAAGGCTTAAAGTTTTGTTTGATGGATTACCTCATTTATGTAGTGTATTTAAATGTTAATTTTATACATCTCATAAAACCAACCTTACCAATAATTGTGCCTTCTGCTGCCTGCAGACACCAATGTCAACAAATGAAGTTATGACTTCCATAATCTCACAAGCCTAGTTGGGTAGATTTTGATAAAATCAATAATAACTTAATATCTACTGAAAATGCCAACTTAGAGAGCAGATTTTGTCATAATAAATCTTTACTTAATTACAAATTTCGCCAAATATTAATTTAACTATGACCGTAAGTATTTTTCCAGTAATAAATTCATGAAAATGATGTACTTGTATTGTTATAGAACTAATTAATTTTGGTACATTGATTTCAAATACTAAAACTTTGATTTTCTGAAAATTAAAATAATATCCAGAAAAAATATATAAAACTGTACCGTGAACAAAATGCTCATGCGCGATCCCTCGTGGGTTAAATAATTACGTTCCTCTTGCAAGTAAATTTTTGATAATGAAAATTTATTCTTGTGATGATGAAACGTTTAAACGTTAATTATAGAATGTTGTAGATGTATGCTAATTGGTGAAGGCCCCATTTGTTGTTTCGATGATGTAAGTAAGGATGTATAAGAATGATGTAAGCATCTGAAGTCAATTGTTTTGTTCTATAGTCCGTTCATTCTTAGAACGGATCTTAATCTAAATATTAATCAGCAGCTATCAGAATAAAAACGTGTTGTTTAGTTAATTAAAACAAAGTGGTACACAATGGTGAAAGTTAATTTCCAATAGTTGTTAAACACAAAAAGGCAAGACTTTAAATAGTGGCAAGAAAACAATAGTTTTAATAAATTGCCGAAAAGTATTCCATACTCGCAATAAAAAACACTGGGCATGTTGTGAAGTAGAGGAAAATGTATTTTGGGAAATGGACGGCCTTTGCGACACTATTGTCGATCGACTAGTGATCAAATCAAGTGAATCGACACCATTAGCGTAACTAAAAACGTATGCCCCCCCCCCAAAAAAAGAAAGGAAAAAGATCTGTGTTCCCCTTCTCATATCTGTTCAGCCCTAAAGGTATTGTATTGCTGTGTTAACCTCACATGTTTCGTAACTACAAATGATGCCAAAAGCAACAGCAAAACAACGATGTGCTTACCTGCAAACGCTGTTGTTTCGGCGACTTTCTTGATGTCAATATTCCTGCTCTCTTCATTTTCAATGGAGAGTAAAAATAATGAACTCAGTCTCATCTATGACTTTGTACTATGGAGATAAGTCTTTATAAGTTTTAGCTTGCTGAATGAGAGCTCGGTCGTTGCTGTAGTGGGAGGTAAAGTATGGAAAAGTTATAAAACTCTGCATAGACCAGGAATAATGCTAGCAACAGCAGGATTTTCAACCATTAATAATTCATCCAACTCCTTTATTGTTGAAAGTTTACAATATCTTCCATCATAATGGATGGAAAACCAATCAGTTGCTGAGGAAAAGCGGGGGATAAATCTGTAGCATAATATTCGCAAAGTATGTTGACTTTTTCGATTATTTCAGTTCCAGTTAAGGTGCTGAGTTTTGATGGCTGGAGCAGCGACAATTTAGCTGAGATGCTTTCAAGACATGCCTAAAGCTGCTTAATTATGATGTCCAGGTAACTGTTAAAAACAAATACTCTGAACTTTCTTCAGCTTTCTGTATTCGTTTGCCAATGTCAGTTCTTTAAATAACTGCTTAACCTGGCCTTATTGTGTGTATTGAAATCAGGGCCTATTTTCCAGGAAATTCAGATTTTCCTGCCTTACTTCCTTTAAAACAGTACTGGAAAATTTCTACCTCATCTCCATCATATTGTTTTAGGCTTGTTTTCTCAGTGATGTGTTTATCAATAAATCAATGGACTTTTCATGTAAATATTTTAAACAATATGAATGTACTGTAATATGTTACACTGGAATACAAGGAAAACTACAAACTGAAACACTTCAGATATTTTTTCCCTGCCAGAACTGCATTTTTTCAAAACAGTTATTGTCCAGTCTTTGAGCAATATTGAAATACCGAAATATCCTTCTCACCCCAACAATCCAGTCCAAAGGACAAAGGACAACTAACACTGGCGTTTAAACAGAGAGCTGCCTGATCCTAAAATATTATGCGCCTCACAGAAATTAGATGTTCATTATTATTTTCAGTTAGGGTTTCACAGAACTTATGCATTCCTTCACTCTAAATCATCTTCACTTATGCATAATTTCAATAACGTTCACATAGAAACATAATTGACAGTGAACTCAAACACACCTGTTTGGTATTTATATTCATTAGATAACATCACATTGCATTGTCTTCACGTGTTCTTGGTCTTTCAAAATTTGACTTATTTTGTGCTCAATATATATTTCAAGAAATTAATTCCACTAAATTCTTTCAGTATTTCCCTACAGGTACTACAATACCTGCAGTCATCACATTGTTTGAAAAGAAATGCAGAAAAAGAAATAAAAAGTCCCACATAATTGAATCGAGTAGAGTGTCTCTGGCAGCAAAACTTAAGACTTGCAATCGGGTATGTCGTTTTAGGCCGGCCATCTAACCTTGGTTTTTTTTTTTTTTTTTCCGTGGTTTTCTCTGGTCCCTTAGGCAAATGTTGTGAATGATATTTCCTTCTTAATAGTTTCTTCTCTTCCATTTCATACAATATCCTTCCGCTGGTATTATGAGGCGTGGCGGGGAACTTGCCTTGGAGAAAGATTCCGACCTGGAGCCCTTGGGAATGCTAGAAGCTGGCCACCTGCCGAAGTCTGAAATCGAAAATGTCCTCCTTGGAGGGTGTAGGAACAAAAGACACATCAGGTTGGCATAGATGCCAAATCTCCCCCTCCGTGTCTTCCTGATCCCATTATTAACGAGTTTATGGGTATAAAACACTATGAACCTTGTGTTTGTTCTGGTATATTTTTGTCCCCCTTTGAAACCACCCGTATAGCTCTGTGTTTGCTAGCCGTCTATTTATATAGAATTAACAATATTGTTAGAAAGCGTAGGTATACTGTGTTTTCCGTTTCTATTCAATCGATTATAATAGATAGCTTGAAGCTGATGAAAACTATTTCATTTACCTTTAGACGCTTCTCACCCCATTATCTTATCTTAAAGAGTTAAGCAGTTGGAACAGAACGTAAAGTAATATTAATCGCGCGTATGTTTCTTTCTTTCACTTCAAATTAGAAAGACATATACACGTATGCTTGAAACTGTGTAAACTTTTGAGCTGCTCTTGCGGAAAAGGCAGAACGGTTTGGGACATTGCCAAGGTGGATCTTTCGTTATTGCAGTAATAAATCTCTCAATGTGGTTTCATCCCGTGATATTCCCCTCTCACTACTGCGAGGTAATGGGGTTACCAACCTTTGCCCTTCCGTACGCTCCTGTACCTTCCAATAAAATCTAACGAATTTTCTGTAGCTATTTGATTTGCAACGCAAGGGAGGTCAAATTAACGTAAATACCAACTTCAAAGTTAACGATTTGTAGCTTTGTGCGTTTCTCCTTTGTCAATATTACCAACAGTAAAAAAAAAAAAAAACTCCACCGTAGCATACAGGTCAAAAGCGCTATATTAAGCAACCCATGGACTAATATCGTGTTCATACTTGTTTAAACACTGTAAAAGCTCTAGAGACAAAGTGGAATGGAATTAAAGTTTTCCTTTTAAATAAAGCTAATGCTATATTTTTAAATTAAACATATACGAATAAAATTGGAAGATAAAATATACTAGTGCATAGGAAATTCAAAAAAGAAGAAAAACGCAAATAAAACAAAGATTACATTGTTGAGATAATGGTCTATTGTAGTTTAGCTGGTAAGAATATCTGTTTGGTGGGCGTGAATTCGAATCCTAATAGAAGCTATCTAGCTAGGATTCTTCTTGAAATAGAATCAAAGTCTAATGCAACAGTTTAGTACTGCAGGTCCCCCAGTATCATCCATCATCCTGCAAATGCAGTTGGCATAAGTCAATCCTCCTGGACTAGGTAGGCATTCCAGAGTGATGAGACAGTTCAGAATATGAGTCATGGATGTAAACAGAGGAAAAAGAAAAGGATGTAGGGAAAGGAGAACAACAACAACAATAGTAATAATAATAATAATAATAATAATAATAATAATAATAATAGTTCGAATTAAGGAAGAGAAAAGAAACAAACAAACAAACGGTATCAAGACAAGGAAAAAAAAAACAAAGAGGAAACAAAAATGAAAATGGACAGAGGGAGAAATATCAGAAAGAATAAACACAAAAGACAAGAGAAAAAGGAGAGAAGCAGAAAACAGTAACGGAAACAAAGAAAATAGAAGTGATACCTGTCCTTTTCAGCACTTTATTATGTTCAATGTGAAATCTTCCCGCCAATGTCTGGACAAGCGTTAACTGAGGAAGTGTACGAGAGAGACATCGGATATGACTGGGGAAATGTGGAAATTACGGGAGAAGAGAGTTACTACTTTTATGACAATTGAATAAAACCAATTAACATGAAATATTTTAATTTTAAATAGCTCACAAAACTAGCATTCAGTAACATAACTTAATTTTGCAAATATTTATTCAGTTCAACATACTGAAATAATATTTAAATTTTTTTAATACGTTAAACTGATTTACTGGCTAAGCACTGTACAAACTCTTCATTAGAACCTTTTCAAAAGAACGTTGTGGGTAACCTGCTTTAATAAGAACTTCAAAGCTATGAACATACAAAACCATTGCAATTATCACAGATTTAATCAAGTTGTTAAAATGATATTAACTCTTATGATTTCATTAAAAGCTTACAAAACTCTATGCTACTTCGCCTGGGCGAGTCTTACGGAGAGCATAGCCTAATGTGTCTAACCCGATAAAACAGGAGCCCTCTGCGAGAAAAGAATAGGAGCAGAACGGCGCACGCTAGAAACACTGAAGTCCATTAGTTATAGAAGTTACCTCGCGTGTCCCTATCAACAACAATAAGAGAACGTTAACAAATGCTTCCAGCTAAAGAAAGAAAAGAGAGAGGGTATTAGCTACAAAGGTAGACAGAAATACGCGTAAGAAAGGCGGGGGAGGGGAATAAAACTCTGGAGAGAGAACGGTGAAAAACAAGAACATTGTGACGAGAAGATAGAAAGAAAAAGAGTGGAAAAGGAAGAAGAATTTGATAAATAGTTACATGAAGAAATGAAAGAGAAGAAAATATAGACGAATTAGAGAAAGGAAGAAATGGAGGAATGGGAAAATGTAGAAAAATTAACAGGTCTAAAAATTGTAAAAAGAATTGAATGCTGGAACAGAATGTACAGGAGGATGGGCAATAAGAGAATTTGTAGGAAGGGATTGGAACTACAAATGGAAAAAGAGAGCAGAATAGAAATTAAAATAGCAGGTAAAAAAGAAAGCATCAATATATGAAGAACCTGGATAAAAACGTAGAAAAGGGAGGAACAAGAAATGGGCAAGAGAACTAGAATATTGCAGGCGTTGAGAAGAAAGGGCAGGAAATATTTCGAACAAAAAAGAAAAAAGAAAAGAAAAGAAAACGGACAGATTCGTAGAAAAGCGGAATGGAAGGGGGAGGGCACTACGAAGAAGAATACACAAGGGAAAAACAGAAAAAAGGGGGTATAGAAGGGAGAATAAGAAGGAAAAAGTGCAAGTAAAATAAACGAATTGAAACAGTGGAAAAGATGGGTTGGCTCGTCGACTACCAAATGCAGTTTTAAAGCGTAGTATGTGCAGCTCTCGTATGTAGGTCAGCCTCGGGTGGTTATTTGCCACGAGCTAATCAAACAGCATCCCTGTTGCAATAAATCAGAGGAATATGAGGGCATGCAGAGATATCACGACTCTCGATATTAACTTGCATACACCAACCGGCCAAGTTCTTCCCTTCATTCTGTCCTAAACTTTATAAACTTTAGAGGTTGAAAAACAATGTGAGAAATGTATAAGGGATGCAGCAATAAGTAACTGAAAACTTTTTCTTATTTACGTTCAGACAGACTATAGGACTATATCGGGAGTCTTCGTAACAGAAACTAGAGAAAATAATTCACTTTTGGGTCATCAAGTGTAATGTAAGTCAAAGGAGGTTATCAGTTAGTACATTCAGAATTTGAATAATGGAACTCAAGAGGATGTGCAGAGCTTTGAAAGAAAATACAGCAGCACTAGATTGGGTTTACTGCTTGCGAGCAATAGGAGCGAGACATGCCTTCAAGATGTTAAGCGTGGGATTGTCAGTGAGGGGGGGGGGGGATTCGTTCCTCGCAGCATTTTCGCTTGTCAATAGCATCATGTCCGAGCAAGAGGTACCGTCTCCATGGCGCAAAGCATAATTCCGGTAGAAATTCTGCAAAGATTAAGAGCACAGTTTGAGGACAAGAATCTGACTAATGTACAAATATAGTTTTCACATTGCAATGAAGAGCGTACCTCTAGCTTCGGCATGATATTTACGCTACCAACTTCAGATTAGTCTTTATCGACTATGGAAATAACTTCGATACACTCTGCCGCTCGAAATTGTAGTAAAATTTAAGAGCAAGATCTACTCAGAGCAATGCACAGTTTATATACAGACACGAGAATAAAAGTAAAAGGAAATAAAGGAGTAAGCATGGCCAATAGAGGTATTAATGGATTTGTGCGCAAAAGGGTACATTGTCACCAATTATATATATATAAAATTAACACTATTAACAATGTAACAAATTTACAGTAATAATAAAAGTAGAATAGGATAAACACTTAGATAAAGCCATACTTGAAATTGCTATATTTCGAACTCGTTAAGTTCTTCAATGGCAAGAAGCTAGACACTTTATCTGTTTATTCTATTCTGCTTTTATTATTACTGTTAATTTATATATATATGGTACATTTTCACCAAATTTATATATATATATATTGAATGGATTATCATAATATGGCAATCAGAACTATTTTAAATGTTATACCTCTGACGACGAAGTTGTACTTACATAAGAGGATAATTTACAGAGAGCTGTGTTTAAACTAAGCTCTATAGATGGACAACTTGGTTTAAATAATTCAACAAAAATACAAAAGTAATGTAATTTTGGGCAAAAAATCTATTCATAACAAAAACCGTTATCAAAAATGGACCAATGGAACAATTAAATACATATAATTATTTAGGTTGTAATAGAACGTATGAGTATACAAATAATATAGGTATTAAAATACTCAAATTCTAGCAGCTATTTCTAACACTTGTTGGAAAAGTAAGAATAGAAACTGTTTTAAAATAATAAAAAGTATTAGCCACACCATTGCTACCCAATGACTCAGAAACATGGTCTCTAACAAAAAAGCAAAAACAGACGACAGAGGCCACATAAATGAGCTTATTAAGAGCATTAGCTGGATATAACATTGTTAAAAAAAAAATCGGATATCGGAAAGAGCTTGGAATTACAATCATCATAGATAGTGCATATTAGAATGGCATGATCATGTACATAGAATGGATCCCAATCGTATAATGACTTTAAATGTATAGGACGACGATATATTGAAAGAGATGGAAAGACAAATCTCAATAAAAATCTATTTTTTGTGGAGACGGAACAGACCTTATGGTCTAAACCCTAATTGTATTTCATGAACTTCAAATTAGTAAATGGGATCAAGGATACCGGATAGCGAAAAGTAGAAGAAGTTTAGAGAACTTAGGGATGGGTTGGATCTGGAAAAAGGGAATAAGGAATCCAAATTTGTTTGGAGAGAGGAAAAAAGGGGGCTTAAGGAAATTAACTAACGGAACATACAGTCAGAATACAGAGTGAAAATATCACTTAATTTAAGTTGATAATTCAAAATCACATGGAGAAGAGAAATGGGTACACATTCAATGAGTTTACAAAATATATCAGGTGGATTAGGTTGGTGGTATGGAAAGTGACTTAAATAATAGATGAGACTACGCAGAGAATATGTGCTTTATGGGGAGAGGGAGAAAACTGGCAGCACATTTCTATAGACTGTCCAGGAACCGGACAGTGAGGGTTGACTGCGCTTGGAGCTAGTTTCCTAAGTCGAATAGGGATAGGTTAGCATGTTGGGACAGGAAGACAACTGCCCAAAGCTTGGTTCTTTTCTATGCAAAGTGCGTGGTATTAGGATTATTTTATTGGAGCAGACTGCCTCTTTGAACATAAACATGTTCTCTAAATCTGTAGTTGGTTCCCATCACCAAATTTCTACCCCACATGTCATTTAAGCCTGGTATATTTCCGATCTCTAATTTATGATAAACTTACTTCCTTGCTTGCACCAATTTAACAATTCCATTAATTGCGAACATAATGTTCAGAGATAAAACCAAATTTAAAGATTTTATATCTTTTTATGTCGAATAGCAGATCCTGAAAAATCTCCCACAACTTTGCGTTATGTTTCCATCTATCAAACAATAATTTAATTGTTACCCGGTGTGCAATTTTAAATGGAACTTCCTTTTTAGTTTAACCCTCAAGGCATAAAAGAAGCATGCAATGTGTATATATATTTGTTACATTGTTGTGCTACTTTATTTTTATTTTAGATTATATATATATATATATATATATATATATATATATATCGGAAGTTTTATAAATATTTAAGGACTTTATTAATGTTACAAAATAACCGTATAAATTTATTCTGAAATTTGGTTGGGGGAGGGGGCAGTGTCGTTACGACATTCTACTTTTTAGTGTGCGAGTGAATTTCTTGCTAATTGGTCAGACTTTTAACGATTTAGAAACCTTTTCTGTTTTTAAAATTATCTGAATGTCTTACAAGTTTCTTGGTAGTTACTTTGATTACCAGTTCAAAATAAAATTAAATGATTCATTAATTTAAACCAAATTACTGGAATATGGATTAAATTTTTCATTTTCATTACATCATATCAGAAAGGGCAAAACTTTTTCTTCGTTCTTTGAAAAAAAAAAAAAAAAAAAAGAAAGAAAGAAAGAAAGAAAGAAAATACATGCGGAAAAGAATAGTTTGATTACTGGTTTCGGTTAGGTTCGGCAAACGTAACTATGTCATGAAGGATGCTATTTAATTTTGAACATAAACTATTATATTTCAAATCATAGTCACCAGACACATATGAAATATGCTCTTATGTTGAAAAACATGTGTTTTAGTTTGTCTTTTAATATTAATGGAATGCAGATTTATAAAATACAGAAGAGGCCTCTGAGTACTGAATTGAATGGGGGAGCTGATGACCTGAGTTGTTAAAGAGCGTCCGAAATAAAATAAACACTGTCTTGGGGGTTAGGTTACTTTTAATCAAAACGTTTCAATAAAAATATCATTTTCGTTACTGAGCATGTGAAACACAAGAGTTCTGAAGCTCTCTCTTCATCAGCAAAGAGGCGTTTCTGATTAAGATGTAACTTCGCTAATTACGTTTAACAGTCGTCATGTAAAAGCAGTAGAGCGTAAAACTCGCAGTAGAGTGAAATAAATTGTATGAAGTGCCTATTAGAGTGAAGCAAACCCCTTGCTGGGATCGCAGCAGTGATATTAGTTCACGCGCCGTTGGAAACAGGCAACAAATATACTGAATGTGGCAGTTTGCTAACAACTCCACCGGTCAGTGGCTCGTATTTTTATAATGGCAAGTATATCAGTAGGAATCACATTTTAAAAATGTTCAAATATTCTCCACCGTTGCTCCAGTTTAGTTGCTGCTGGCTGTCTAACAGTGTTGCACCATTAAGTCAGTAAATAGCAGTATAATGTCGTCAAAAATTTATAAATTAAATTACGTATGTCTGAAAGAGAGAATGTTTAAACAGTAAATGTTTGAAAAAGTGCTACACATGTAACTAATTAAATTAATAAATTATCTTCAACCAGTTCTTTTCTATAATGTAAGACGTGGTTTTCCAGTTGTTATCGAGCGGGATGGGCCGGAGGTATCCCTTGGGATTCGCATTCGGAAGGTTTCAGGTACAAATCCTCTGCTGCAGGCCATCCTGACCTTCAGTTTTTTTTTTTTCCGTAGCTTCCCCTGAAATGGATTTAACTTATCACGGATTTTTCGCCCCTCCACTTCATATTCCTTCATGAATATAGACATATCCCATACTGAACCCTCCCGCTGATGCCTGCGTAAAGCCACCCCAGATATTTTTTTTGAATAGTAAAATGATAAATTGGGGAAGGATTTAGTTTTAAGGAAGGAAACGTTTCAGGCCGAAGCTTAGGATACCTTCCCGGCATTTGCCAGTTATGAGGACTGAGGAAAACCTAGATAAAACCTCAGTCTGGGTGGACGGTTCTAGTGGGAATCCAACCCCAGACCTCCCGCTCATGAGTCCGCGCCTTAACGATCTCGGCCACCAGTGGAGAATGGCAGTTTTCCATTTCGAGGAAGAATTGTGTAAGATATACAAGCATACAGTGCCCAACCAAAAGTGCATTCAGACCGCCACGGGTGCTGAGGTCTTTAAGGCGCGGACTCGTCAGCTGGAGGTCTGGGGTTCAAATCCCGCCAGGACCGTCCTCCCTGACTGAGGTTTTTTCCAGGTTTTCCTCAGTCCTCATAACTGGAAAGTGCCGGGGAGGTACCCTAAACTTAGGCCTGGAACGTTTCCTTCCTTAAAAATAAATCCTAACCAATTTATCATTTCATTTCATGTGTCCACCGCCTATGGTGCCTCAGTAGTGAAACGGGCGTTAAACAGTATTAAAAAAAAGTGCATTCAGAATTTCCTTTGCGATTTACAATTAATAATAGCCTTGAGCAAGTCACATAAAGTGCAAAATACTACAAATACCAGACCAAGCACTTTAACAAAATACATTAACAAATTAATTTACACTGCAAATGTGAAAATGTGCTTAGAACATTATAAAGGCTGTAATAAATAATAACGAAACATAATTTTAATCTCTGTTTGCCAATCACTAACAAATAACAAAAATGTAACTCTAATCACTTTTAAAATAAAATGAAGTAAAACAATCTCTCAGTGCTTGCCTAGTATTTACACATTAAAGCTTTAAAATCCTGCAAAACATAATAGAAGAAAACCCTGAAAATTAAACTAAATCAAATCATAATAAATAAAACTTAACTTACAGAATGTCTTGATCAGTGGGCGAGACGTAGGTAAGGAGCAACGAGCTTACAAATTTTGAGTTACTGGCCTAAAGAAATTGCTACACATTTTCGTTCTGAAGCAAGAAGCACGCTGTTGGTAAGATTATGACGTCATCACTGCTAGAAGCTTCACATGAGTGCCGACCAATCGGGAGAAAGTTGCACTTGGAGGTCGTTACAGCATAGAGGAGACATTACAACATATGTCCGTGCAAAGACGGTGCGATATAATGCCATATTGTTTCTTATGTTGCACGGTCGACAATGTTAGTGCGAGATGTTATGGTCGCTTGTGCTTTGTAAAAGTTTCTGACCAGAGCCTGGTATGGAAACGGTGGTCAGGTTGTTCATCTGTAAATATCAGGGACACAGTCTATGTCCGTACATTAACCGCCGTGGATTCTGGCCACTGGCCACTTGAAATCTCCCTCGCCTTACCCCTTCCTCCGGGAGATGCAGGAACAAATGGCCAGTCATTACTCACGCCAGCCTACCTACCTCACACTTTCAAACTTGTAACAGAACTAACTAAATGAATGAGGGAGCAGAAAATTCATGAAAAGTAAAAGATTCATCCCAGCGAGAAAATGAAAAAATCCAAGGTCAAAATGGTTCATCCTAAGGGATTTGAACCCTCAACCTCCCATACATGAGTCCAAAGCCTTGTCTCCTAAGCAACTCGTCAGTTTGATGCATCGGACTAGCATAGCAGATAACGAAAACATAGCAGCCTGTCTACCCAAAGACAGGGCACTTAGTGTGAATGAGGTGACAAGCGAGCTATTTGAAGTGATGCAATCAATTAAAGGTAGAAGACCTGTAATCAAATTACAAAGTAATTCTCTCCTTTGTACTGCATACCCGAATGCTCTCGCCAGGTGATGCCTTACTTAGTAAACAGAGCAAGGCCAGTTGTGATCCCCCTACCATCCCCACAAACTTGAATTCCTGTCATTAGATGTTACGATATTCCTCTCTTAATTTATTGTATCCATTGCAGAAGTTGTTTATGCATAATCATGTTATAGAAACACTATAAACGTGGCGGTATTAATCTCCAAACACATTTCTAACGGTTCGGCATAAAAAATTAACACGTTACATTTAACGTTCTTTATGTTGGTTTGGATCCACATTACAGGTCGGTTCCCCATACTAAATACTTTGATACCTTCGATACTCAAGAGATAACATACCCCTGCTCACAAACTGAAATATGGTCTGAACAATTTAACAAAATATCACAACATCAGGCCGGTTTTAAGGGTAGATTATTTAACTGTAGATAACATTTCAGAATTGTATACAGTCATAAATAGCTGTTTAAAAATAAAAAGAGAAAAACTATATTATGCTTTCGTTGATTTTAAAATGCATTTATTACTGTGGGGAGAAGTGTATAATGGGATAAACTATGATGTAAGGACATTTCGAGCAAAATGATCCAGGCTCTAAAGACAACATACTCAAACGTTATATTCTGAACTAATATTGTGTATCTGAGAGTCAGAGAACAACAAAGGAAGTTAGGCAGCGATGCATTTTGTCGCCTTATTGTTTTGTTTATTTATTGATAACATTGCCGACACGTTGCTCTTAGAGAAGATGCACGCTCCAGAAATAAACGGCATGGCACTATACGCCGATGATACTCATCTGCTCATAATCTGTTGAGCGATCACAGAGAGGATTCGACAAGTTAGGGGGCTATTTGAACAACGGGGAACAGTCGAGCACGCCAACTAAACCAAAATTATTAGTTTTAAAATTTGATCAGTTTACAGTAGGAACGAGAATTGGAAATACCGGGACAATGAAATAAAGAATGTAAAATACTATTTTGATTAATTATCTAAGTGTAACTCTTAGTATGAATGTAAGATGAAATTAACACATGACACTGTATCATACAAATCCGGGTCTCTGATATTCCTGTAACTGCAGAGGGTGCCAAAAATGTAAACACACCCCTCAAGCAAAGAAAAAAACTGTATTAACATAACTAAACTGAATTCATACAATTAGAAAATGATGATCACTAATCGTTTTAGACCTTTATAGTTACAAAAGTTGCTCAAATTTTCCACCATCGGCGTCGATACACTTCTGAGTACGTTGAACTGCGAAAGTGTCCTCAACATTGCAGCATATTCCGTTTCAATTCCTTCCTGAAGTGCTGCCAGTGTGGCTGGTTTTCTAAGGTATACAACATCCTTAAGAGTTCCCCATAGGTAGAAGTCCAATTGAGGTTAGATCCGGAGACCGCGGTGGAAACTCAATCGGACCTCTTCCGTCTTATCCAGTGCCTTGGATCTAGTGCGCGGGGCTTGTTGTAGTGCAAGATCTCCCAGATCTGCCCTCATATGGTACCATGAGTCTTAAATTTGTTTCTAATGGGTGCAATTGTTACTCGCATTGGCGGTTCTGTTCTGTACACACGTCCCCGTTACCTTTGAGCTTCAACAATATTCTCGGTTTTCCAATACAACTTCAAAATTGCTTTCCGCTGTTCAAACGATAATCTTGCCTCCATTTTGTTATAGCAACGCTAACATCTACTGGTCACATCTATTTACAGAACATCACACGATAATCTTGGCTTCATTTGTTCATTGTTGATTTACCTGTCACGTAGCAAAGCTATCATAATGTATGCGAGTCACTTCTGTTTACAGAACATCATACTACACATTACTGTTGTTTTTCGGTCCAACTTAGAAATATATTAAATAGATATATACTATGAAAGTGTTTATACATTTTTGGCACCCTCGGTATTATGGGGAGTATGTATAGCGCCATGGTAAGCTCTGTCAGGTTCTATGACTCTGAGTTATGAGGCTGAGCAAAGGGGACCAACTGAACAAAGTTCAAAACGATTTTCTAAAGCAAGTTTTAGGAGTAGGGAGGAATACAGCCAACTGTGGAGTTTTACAGAAATTTGGGAGCTATGAAGATACTGTTCAATGTAAAATTATAATAATTGAGTACAAGCTACGCATAGTACAACTTTAAGGACCTTATGTCATCAACATCAGATTAATAATTGGGATCAAAGATACTGGGCAAAATGAAGTTAAAAGAAGTCTTATATGCATTGAGATGGGTGTGGGAGAAGGGAACAAGGAGGAAGGTACAAAAAAGGCTCAAGGAAAGTAACCAACAGAATGCAGAGGGAAAATATCACTTAGTTTAAGAAAGAACTCAATATCAAAAGAGGCAGATAGACATGTATTTATTCCATGAGTTCTCAAAACAGATCGGCCCTAACGAGGTTTAAATTGAGAAAATGGAAGGCGACTAAAATAACAAATTAGGCCGGGCAAAGTATATGTGCTTTTTTATGGAGATAGAGGAAACTGGCAGACATTCTCGTGGAAGGCCAAGGTACCGAACAGTGAAGGGTGACTGCGCTTGAAATCAAGTTTGCTAAGTCGAATAGAGGTAGGTTAGCATGTTGAGATCTGTTTGCACAGGAAGACAACTGACAAAACTTGGTTCTTTCTATGCAAAATACGTGAAATAGGAAGCCCTTTGTTGGAGTAAGCCGGTTCTCTGAGTTTGAATGTGTGTGCCCATGAATATTTAAGAATGTGTGCATAGGTAATTAATAACTGAAATGTATTTGATTTGAAGTAAAACATTTTTCCTATGTGTCAGCGTAATGAACAGCATGTACGGTCGAAATGATGTGCATTGTTTGCAAATATTGAGAAATAAATACACGTTAGTACTACTACTACTACTACTACTACTACTACTACTACTACTACTGCTACTACTACTACTACTACTACTACTACTACTGCTGCTACTACTACTACTACTACTACTACTACTACTACTACTACTACTACTACTACTACTACTACTACTACTACATTTGGATTATTTGTTAATACAATATTTTTAATTAATATGGTCACATATAGCACATTTTAAAGTGGTCACAAGAAACACCAACACCTTTCTTATTTATAAGTTTCTAAATAGAAGGTATCAAGTAAATGGCGCGCTTCTAAGCCCGATTGCTAAACCCATTAGAAAAGCGACTCTTCCTTCTGCAGGTAGTCTGATTGCAGTATATATGTTTGAACAGTAAATATCTTTAAAAGTACATACCAAGGTAATAACCCTTGCTGAATTTCAGTTTGAAGCAGATTTTTCGAGCGTGCTATTTAGTTAATTTCTGTGGATATGGAAAAATTACACCCCGTCTATAAAATAACTTTAGTTCTGGGTATTACCAACTATAAAAGAGAATTGTGGTAAATATATAATTTGGCCTGTATACTTCCTAATCGCAAGTAACTTGGGATATATTGACGCCGAAGTATGCTATTGTTGCAATACCATACATAATTGTTTTTGCCATGAAAAACGATTTTACATCATAGCCTGGTTGTTATTTTCAAGTCAACTGTTATTTTAAAGCTGTAGCTACCCATAGCTACCATCACGAATTTGTATTTTTAATATGCGTGATATTTGTTTGTTTTGTGTGTATTTTATTTCAGATGAGTAATAGCATTTTATTAATGAAACTAGTGATATGAGTATCTCTCTATAGCTGCGTAATCAAACGCAATCAATGTAAATAATGGTGTAATTATCCTTTCAATTTATTTGTTATGTAAGAAAGACGCAGAAATTTTAGATGGTAAGTTTTATTGGCGAACCTTGCCTAGGCCGCCGTCCTGCGAATACAAGACCATAAAATTATAACAATCACCTTCAGAGATTCGACAAAATGGTTCTTAAAAGGCTAGAAATTTCCCTCTTGCAATGCAACACCGACCTACATGTAGGAGTCGTCTCTTTAAACTTTAAAAGGCAAGTCAATCACCCGACTCGTATTTCCAATATACAATCTGGCGAATAAAATGATTGAACAATTTTTGAATGTATCCAATAGCGAATAGTCTTATAAAAACGGCGCCAAATCTTGCTTGGGTAACGACCAACGAATCTAGATTTAAATTGCATTTATAAAGGAGCCTTCGCCCCGCTTTTTGGCAATCAAGATTCATTCATTCAATTTTCAAGTTTCGGCAGTCAAGTTTCAACTTTTTGTTTCGAGTTCGGGCGGTCGATGCCGCCACTCAGCTCAAGCGCTACACTATTCACTTTCTAAGTTAACGCAATAAGGCGTATTTAAAGTACTTGCTAGTCAAGCATTGTTCGCTGATATCTTCACCGCAACTTCACCTAAAACCAACAAACATTCGACCAGAACTGCATAGAAGTCAATGCAAGATTTGAGTTCGTGTTATTGGTACTGCTCTTGTCGTGTTATCGCCTGTGTTCGTATTGGCAGGATAAGCGACGAGGTTCGCCGTCAACGTTTAAAAGACTCTAAAGTCAATAAAGTGCAATTATATCGTATTTCGTGTCGAGTGTTCTTTCACATCTCGTTAATTCTCATCTTATCCCCTTTGAGCTCCATCAATGAAAAACGCTAGATCTACACGGAGTCTCCGAGGAAGTGTCGGCGATCGACGAGAAGCTCTTACGTCACCAACGTCAATAATAATCTATTTATCACCTGTCAACCAATATACCTCCTCAAACTTTGACGCCCAAAGTAGGGCCATCCTAATACAGCCCGATTGCTGTCCTATCGCACAACCTAGCCCCCTCAAATTGAAAGAAAATGGTGCGTTTTGTGTTCTAACTGTTCTGGATAATGGGAGTGAAATTTTTAACTATTCTCAATTGGATCCTTTGAGGAATAACCGGGCAATTTGCTGCATTTATAAAAAGAATTTTTCGCGAGGTGAAAAATCTCACAACTCTAGCAACTATTATAAAACTGTTAAATGTCTCATAATAAAATGTACACTCAGGTTTGTTTGTTTAACACAGTCAAAACAATGAAATGATACTGTTACATTTTATTTGATAAAAGTAGTAATCAAAATATGTATAGATACCAAAAAAAAGTTTTACTATTGGCCCCTCTCTAAAAGTTACTTTAAAAAGCATTTTATATCTGTGATAGTAGATTGTATTAGGTTGTTAGTCCAGTATCGAATGCCGCCGCAAGGGGTGAATAGATAAATGTTCACCAGATATGGAAATAAGTTTCCCAGGGCAGACTAAAAGCAGCTGGAAAGAGGGAATTTATTAACCGTTGCAAAGGCAAATTTCCTAGTGGAAAGAAAATCCTGAAATATTGTTCTCGCCCTCTAGGTTGGGAGGTGTTCCCTTTCATGTGAAAATAAATCCTGTTATTATACTTGCATAAGAACAATGAGACTATTCCTACAGCTAGTACTGGTTCCCTGGATGCTATTTAACTTCGAGTTTGAAAATATTAGGTTGTAGAAGATTTATTATCCCCACACATCTTTTACTAGACAACGGATGCGATATTAATATACAAATATTTCCTTAATGTCATCGTAAATATCATGTAGTTGACGACAGCATATTGGCATTGAAAACAATTTAATGACGCGCTTTATGCAAGTTGTATCATAATGTACATTTTGTTAAGGATTTTGACCAACAATAAAGTTATAATTCTGGTATAGAATAAATAAATTATTATTAGAAAATATAGTCGTATTAATGCTATACTTATTTTGTAAGGCTTTATCATAACCCGTTGAAAATTATTACTTTTAAAATAAAATATTAAAAATTTTGGGGTGTTGATTATCATATTATACATTTTCCATACAAAAATGTTAAGGATTATTTACATACCTTAATCATTAACTTAGTTATTGAAAGTTATTTTAAGATAGTAAGTTGCACACAAAGACTATGAGAAATCTGAAAGACAGGACGTGTTCTACAAAAACTGCCCAAAATCCATAGTCATTTCTACAATTATAGCTCAAAGTTAGGAAAGCAATGGGAAATTGAGGTTATGTACGAGGGCGTTTAATGTTATGTCTTCCTAAGTATATTTTGTTTGTGCTAAACCACTGAGCTTATCTAGGAATTTCTTGCTTGCCTGGCATGCAACGCACTCAGTTCCAAGTAACTTAGTAATAAGTTCTGAGAGAGAATGGCAAACAAGTACATTTGCAAGTCTATAGGAAACTGTCGGATTTGGAGTATTTCCCCTTCATTTACTTCCCTGCAAAGAAATGAAGTAAAATTAGGCAAATGCATGAGTGGGTGGTGAATGCAGTGCGGAGAAAATTTTCTTACTATTATGACAAGGTTGTGGACCAAGCAATTTAAATGGGATGTAGAATATGCAAATTGTTCCACAAAATGTAAAGGTTATGATTAGGCAAGATGAACAAACCAAGATTAATGTTTCTAAACTTTTTATGATGTTCCAATGATTTCGAATCAAATCAGAATGCATGCCATCAAAAATTTAGCAATGAAAATTTGAACGTTTGTAAAAATCCAGCTGGTTTCTTTTACAGATCCGTAACAGAAGTGATGGTTTGAAAAAAAAACAAACAAACAAACAAAACTAGCGCAGGCAATGAAAGTTTAAAGAATGTTCGAATTCCGAAAAGTTTCAAGTCCAACAGTAGACCAGAAAATTATGACTACAATTTGTAGGGTTCTTTCAAATATGTTAAAAGCTCAGTTTTTCTACACTCAGCCCTAGTGACCTTATTCTGTAGAACGTAGATTGCAGTTATTCTGCTGTTTATTTATGTTACGTAGATATTCAGATTTCTAAACAATAAAAGAGAATAAAGTGGAATCGTGTTATATTGGTGCTGGATTGTAAATAACAAACGAGAGGGTAGAATTGGTCACGAGCTACAAATCACTCTTTCCCCTCAACAGTTGTTTACCTACCGGGCGATAGATTATAGTTTGCTATATTTGTGTTTGAGTGTATATAACTTTCTATTAAGTGCTTAAGAATCCAGATGCCTAGATACACGTGAGAAATGAGGTGCCTCAAAATCTCTCTGGAAAATAACTTTCAGTACATATTTAACGTAACAGAGTTTGGGTGTGGAAGTGTGAGTAAATAATTTATCAAATTATTCTTTATTTGTGTATTAAGATATCAGATATTCTTAATAATACGATAAACAGGATGTGTATTTTATGCTGAATCTTTGAAGTACGAGAGTACCAGGTATCTCGTGGTAGTGTGACAATGTTTAGACAAAAGAGATAACACAATACATTCGGAATTTAGTGCAGTGGGGTCGCATTTTACTGTGATATTAAAGGCGGTGGACGCTGATGGTGCCCGAGATAAATTAATAAGTTCAGAAAGAATTTTGGGGGGTGAAGGAAGTGCCCCTGGTCTAAGTTTAGAACACCTCCTCAGTATTTATCATTGACGAGCACTGAGTAAAACTTGGTAAAAGCTCCAATCAGACAGAACGGTCATGTCGGAAATCGAACCGCAGACTCATTCACCTCAGTAAATTGTGACGGTGCAGAGGACGTTCTGATATTTAAAATTAATTACCATTTTCAAATAAATAAATGCGTCCACAATGGAGTCATTACTTGGAGACATTGAACAGAAAACTAAGCTAGTGAGCCATTCATTAATTTTCAAGGATAAGTACCATATACATCGATGGAGCTTAACCCCACCCTACAGCTCAGATTTGCATCTCCCAGTATCAAATTTTTGATTTTGAAACATACAGAATTCTTAAGCGACACGCAGTTCCTTAAGGACGAATTGCCCTTAAATCACGGACTAATCACGTTCATCTTAGCGGAAACCATCAGATTTCATTTGCATATTAGCATAGATAAATTATTTCGGAATGCCGCTCTTGGACGAAGAAATACACCAGAAAATTCTCTCACGACTCTAGAAATAAGCTTATTCTACTACTGTAAAAACAGAGGAACGAAATACTGCGAGAGTTTGCGAGTTTATTTCAAATTAAGACTCTTTCCTACTTCAGGATGGTTATTGCGTTCCTCTTACCGGAGTTTGCCTCCTTTTCCACTCCGTTTCACTACAAGATTATCCAAATGGCTTGGTACTACTGGGCACTGTAGAGATACCGTACAACACAGAAAATATAACAAAAAATGTTATTAAAATACTGGATGTCTCCTTCATATGCTTTGAAGAAAAATGTACTTACGCAAACAAAGGAGTAATGGTAATATAGGATTTTTATTGTGGCAGGTTTACAAGCGCACAATATAAGTGTAACTGTCGCATGGGCCTTATGGCCGTTCATTCAAATACCGTTCTTTTAACAATCAAAAATACAATACCCAAAAAATATAGCATTAATTGCTATGATTAATGTTATATACAGGATGTAAATGAATTACACTGAAATAATTTTAGAGAGTGTAGAGAGGTTATATTTAAGTAATTTGAGATAGACAATGTATGGTGCACAATTAAACATAATGCAATTTTATGGTATTACATTTTTTGCATCAGATGCTGATAAGTCTGTGTTAAAGTCAATCGGTGTGTACAATTGGTTTAGAATGTCTTTAAAACTGACTTGCGAGAATAGAAATTCGATTTTCCGCAGCTCGTTTTCAATATTTAATGTCATAAAAATCCCTCAAATCTCGAACTTGACGTGCGACACTGAACATCTATTAACCACCTTCTTGCATTATGTAACATACTCTAGAAGGAGCTCTTTAACTGTTTGTGTGGCATGATGTATAACACAAAAGCTGATGTTCTGCAGGCCATAATTCTTGTCTTGTCGCTGATTTTTTTATTTATTTATTTATTTATTTATTTATTTAATATGAAGTGCCGAGATACGCCTACTACAGAATTATGAATGAAACTTACGTAATGTTTTCCAGTTTTATTCTCTTTTTCTCAACAATGATTACCAACATACAGTGGCTAATAAGCTTACAACTAACATGATGCCTAAAACTTAATTTACCTTACACATACTTAACTGCCTTCTTGCGTTATGTAGCCTTCTCAAGAGGAAGCTGTTTAAAGTGTTTGTGTGGGGTAACGCATAACTCGAAAGTTGATGTTCGATATGCCGCGGATTCAATTCTTGTCATGCCGTTAATTTTTTTATTCTTTTAATATAAATTCTGCGATACGCACACTAAAGAATTGTGAATGGAATTTAGATACTCTTTGAATATATGACACTCAACCCATTAAGATTCTACCTTTGGTAAAATTATATGAGTTGATATGTTAAGATTTAAGTTTATAAATTAAAACACCAACTTAAAACGTCGGCTAAAAGCTGCAGTATCAGGCCCTATTCAGAAAACGACATAAAAATGTGATGAACGGGATTCGAACTCGAAAACAAAAGACTACCTCTTACTCAAAAGCTAATTCAAAACTACGGCGCCAGAGTGATACGTTCAGAAATCTCCCTTCGTTATCGTGTGTTATGCTTTCGAGGGGCATCTTCATCAGCCAGCGGCTTTAGAAACTTATAGCCATAGCTTCAAAATTTGAACAGAGAAGCCATTAAGTTATCTACCCCAAATTGCTTACATATGACATCTCTATACTCTCTCAAATTATTTCGTGTACTTTATCAACACCCTTGTATATTTACATACACACCGATATACTTACATCATACATATTCTATGAATAATTCCATATACATATATACAAACGTGGGTAACCCTCATCCTTGAGTCCTCTTCCCCTTTACTCACCCTCTCTTCTCTATAGCCATGAACCCTCTTTGTCGGCTCTTCGCTAAAAATATTTCGATTTGTGTGTATCTCTCGTGAGATACATTTCCAGGCAGACGTTCAAAATTCTGTTGGAATTCAGAAATTGTGGTCCCCTTTCTTCAAATGCCTGTTTCCGTGCATTCTGCCAGAATAAGCCTCCAGGTATCGCTTTCTCCACACGTCCCCGAAAGCATTAATTATTTTATATCCTTTCCAAGCCCCTAATATGAGCCATACGAGATCATCTCTCTCTTCCCTCCCACAGACATATAGATAATTCCCCCTCCCCATACCTGATATATTTAAGCCGGCAGATTAAGCGCTGCCTTTTATGCGCATTGAATCTTCGTATTTTGCCTATCTAGATTCTGCAAAAATCTGTTAACTGTCTTCCAGCTATTGCGTCTTATGTTCGTCCTTTAACCAAATTACCTCAATCCAATTTAACTAAAGCATTTTCTTAATGCCCAACCCACACCTCACTCTTATTTACTCCCTTAGACAAACATACAAAGTAAGTCATCACCCGCCACTGGTGGCCGAGGTCGTTAAGGCGCGGACTCGTGAGCGGGAGGTTTGGGGTTCGAATCCCACCAGAATTGTCCTCCCTGAACAAGGATTTTTCCAGGTTTTCCTCAGTCCTCATAAATGGCAAATGCCGGGGAGGTACCCTAAAACTTAGGCCTGGAACGTTTCCTTCCTTAAAAACTAATCCTTTCGCGATATATCATTTCATTTCATGTATCATGTATCATGGTGGTGCTAATGCCGATGTTAAAAGTCGCATCAAGAAAGCAAATGTTGTCTTTTTACAGCTATATCCAATATGGAGGTCCCGTAATATTTCCCTAGGAACTAAACTTAAAATGTTAATGTTAAATGTTAAAGCAGTTCCGCTGTATTGTTGTGAAACATGGAAGGTTACAGCAAAAATTATAAGGCGTTTGCAAGTCCTTATAAATCTGCCTTAGAAGAGTTTTAAATATATAGTGGCCAACACAATTTCAAAAAAAGATTTTGGAAAGGGTACAGAAAGAACAAATAGATTTGCAAATAAATGAAAGGAAATGGAAATAAATTGATTACGCTGTTCGCAAAGGAAACTCTATTGAGAAAGAAGCCCTTAGAAGGAATCCCCAAGGCAACAGAAAGAGAGGGTGAAATATGGAAGGCGGGAATATCATGATCCGAAATAGCCGTCGCTGAAAATAGAAAACGGTGGCGAGTATTTGTTGGTGTCTTTTGCTCCCGTGGGTGATTACAGCATTCAAGTAAAATAAGTAAGTAAAACGGGTGCCCTTTAAAAGTTTTTATCCTGCATTGTCAGCATTTTGTAAGTGCACTGCACTCCTACTGGCACCTGTGTGTCACGACGATTTGCGGTTATTTTCATGATTTGAGTCCCGGTTTTTATGTAATATTAACCAAAAATAGGTACATAAATATGTAACAATCTCAAAAGATGTACTAAATATGTAATAACAGAATTGCATTCCAAATGGCTTTATTTAAAATAAGTAGAACAAAATATTGATTGAATATTTAAAACGCTAGCTTTATGCAATCCTGAAGTGAGTCAAGGCATGAAACAAAATATGTCACAGGAACCTTTTTAATACAGAGCGTACACAAATGATTGTACCGGTTTTAAACTTATATATTTTCTCTGTGGTATACAATATAATTTTGAATCATAACTTAAATTTAAGAAAAACTGTGTAAATGACCATTACACAAATTACAAGCTTTCAATATGGGATCCGTTTGTGACACGGCATACATCCAATCGGTAGTCCAGTTCTTGCCACATGATGTTAGCATGTCGATGTTACTGATCCAACTGCTGCAATAATCCCCCGTCTCAACTCAGGTAAGTCTGCAGGTAGCGGTGGCACGTATACACAATCTTTATGTATCCCCACATGAAAAAAAAAAAAAAAAACACAGGGGGCTCAGATTTGGGGACCTGGGAGGCCAGCAGAGAAAAACCAAGGCGTCCCAACCAAACAATTCAACGATGGGGAAATTTTGACTTTATTGGAGCCGTTAGCAATGCAGACGACATGGTCTCTGTTGGAGATGTTTTCTTTACACCACACTGTCATTGTTGAAATTGTTAATTGTCGAGTAGCCCACCCCTCAGATTTTTTAGATCTGCGCACGAAACTGTTCTGACTCTCTCTACACATTCTCATCTGACACACGCGGTCGTTCCTGGCTCTTTCCTTTACAGAGAGACCTTGTCGTTTGGATCTGATTGTATCACACACGAATGTTGTTATCAGAAGGGGCGTTAAGACCAAATCTTCGCCTCCGAACTGGATTATGTTTCGCGATTTCCAAGACATGAAAAGTTTTTTTTTTTTTTTTCCGGCGAGTCATCTTAATTTGTTTATTTCGTTACCATGGCTACAAAACAAAATCTGCGTATGTAGAATTGAAACTTCTATAGTTATTTTTCAATTTAATTTATTATTCAAAATTATATGATATACCACAGAGAAAAAATATAAGTTTAAAACCGCTATTATCATTTATGTACACCCTGTATTTTCAGGAGTTAAGTTCCGTTTTTGTTTGTACATAGTTAAAACGACCTATCGATATCACACGATGTAACTGATGCATGCTTAAATAGATGGATGTATCTGGTAGAAATGTCTTCTAGCGGGTCTCAAATTTCTCCTCTGAAGATCTGGCAATCATCAACATGTGTGCTAGTGTAATATACATTACAAGAACTTTTTTATTTGTACATCCCACCCCGCCATTAACGGGCTTAACTTTGGCTGGTGCGATTGCCAAATGAAATTTCCGCTGTCAGCTTGCAGATAAGAGCTATAAGATGCAGTCTCGGGCTTGCCAGCTGGAAAATAAGGCAACTATTAACATAATTTATGTCTGCCTATACAACAACCGCATTAAAAGAAAGAAAGAGAGAAGAGGAATCTTTTTTTTTTTTTTTTTGAGTAGTGTTTAACGCCCGTTTTTACTACAGAGGCACCACAGGCGGTAAAGAGGAACCTTGAAAGAGTGGAAGAACCAATGAGAAAACCTAGTGGCAGAATATATTTGTGTCTTTTGTTATTGTTATATACAATAACAAGAGAAATACAAAATGAAAGTATATATTCTCACGGTACACACCAATGGATCACAGACAGAAAACGGCGGCGTTGCTGTAGTTTACCTCGATCACACGATAGTGTACACATTACCATCGTATTTACATGTGAGCTGTATGCTATCAATATAGCATTACAATATATTTCAACAAATGATAAAAATAAATTTAATCTTATTCACTTTGATTCTAAATCCAGTATACATGTATCAAAGACATATTCTCTATACATGAATTAATCAAAGAGATTCATAAACAGTCCACAATTCTGATGAAACATGGGAGGGAAATGGTTGTAATGTGTATACCCTCACATCAGGGAATTTCAGGAAACGAACATGCAGTTTCAGCAGCAAAGGAAGCTACCAAACAACCCCTACACAAACTAATATCAATACCACAACAAGATGCCACAAAATAGGTAACCAGGAGTGTCTATAATTTCTGGCAAACAACTTGGACACAACAACCATCCAGCAAACTGCACGAAATAAAACAAGAGTTCAAGAACATGATATCCACTGCAGAAATTGGTCTTAAGGACTAAATCATTATACACGACTTCGAATTGGACACACCAATTAACACACTCTACCGAATAAAATAGCTGTACTGAATACTTTCCGAATGTCCACAATATCAACTTCAAGAAGCACAATATAATCTGCCAGACCTTCAAGAAGTCCTCAACAATCAAACTTGCAGTAAAACTTCGTTTAAATTCCTAAAATCTACATAGTATATAATTAAATATAATGTAACATGTGTTGAAGTTCCTGTAATGATATTAAGTGTCTATCATATAAAATTGTAAATTCCGTAATTAACATACTGTCGCGATATGACTACCAATGTAAGTTAAAGCGACATAAAAGAAATAAAAAGAAAAACAAACAAACATGAGCATTCTCTGTAGTTATAAAAGTAAACAGTTTTGTAGGCATCAGTGAACGAGTTTGGTTGAAACAAATAAAATGCTACACTTAAAAATGAATTATTTAAATGTATAAATAGTTGCAATTGGTGACTCCTAAAACGTAAATGCGTGATTCCAAGTGATTGCGTGATTTCAGTATGTAAAATGAAAGACGAATATCAACACCAGCGAATAGTGCTGGTGTTGATATTCTACAGCCTTCATAATAAAACAAGTATCTTTATACAGAAGATATTACTTTCTTCAGTAAAAGTCTTTAAAACCTATATAGCGATTATGATAGTATATATTGAATTTGTATGGAGTATTTCGCATTTTAGCATAAACTTCAATATTTAGATAAGGTCATATCCCGCATAAGAACATTATCATCTTAATGTGAAAAGTGAGGTTCTGTTAAAATGTTGAATTATTGATAAAACGAATTATATGAAACAGCTTTCGCTGTTGACAGAAAATTAAGACATTTCACATTTGTGTGTGATAGCTGCAATGCTTGTTAAAAAAATTTAAGGGACTTAACCTCCCCTAACATCTATTCAGGAACGCTCCTGCTTTAAATACTGCTTAGCTTTATACCATCGTTATTTATTTAATTATTATTGTTATTATTATCATCATTATAAAATATTAATAATAGATACGCATCTATAGTATCTTTAATAAACTGCTTTTAAAAGGCTTATTCAGTAATGTAAAAGACTTCTTAAGTTATTTGCAGTTGGATTATCCATGTAAAATATTTTTAAATAATATTATATGTGGTATAGTTTTCACTTTTCCTGAGAAAATACAATTTTTGGAAAACATTTTGGACAGTCGTCCCAATTAATGATTAATGTTTTAACGAAGAGCAATTTAATTTTTAACCAAAAAGTAATTGATTCAAGAAAAATCATAATTTTTAATTCTTTTAGTATTTATTTGAAAATCTAATTTTTATACCGTCATTGGAAAATGTTGTATTATACACTAAAAATTGGAATTACTTCCCGAATAAAACTAACTTTCGCAAAATCATATTTGTGAGCATTTCAGAGTAAATGTCTCACAAAATCGGTTCTGCCAACCTGACCTATTCCTCTCTTTACTTTTTCTTTCGTCTCTCCGTAAAATAATCCCAGCCTTCCCTTTGGAGAATTCCATTGTTCTATAAATGAAATCTGCAGGGGTTGTTTCATTTAATTTTCTCTTTATAGCTGCTCATAACCTTCTAAATCCTTTATTACTTTCCCATTTACCGGAAAGGAACTACATAACCAAGAGTTTCAATTATTAACATTACTTTTCTATGCTGACCTTCTGAATTCTGAAAAACGGGTTTGGGGCATGAAGAATAAGAGTTAAGCCCGAGAACAGAAGTGTTAAAGGTACTCGCTATTGTCCAAGAGTACTGGGTAACAATTCTGATTTAAACCTTTGGAAATGCTGGTTGACAGTTACGAGATTCTAATTTAAGTCCTGCATTTTTGCGACTGGCTACGGAGGAAAAAAAAAAAAAAAAAAAAAAAAAAAAAAAAAAAAAAAAAAAAAACTGAACCACAAAAATGGATTTAATCGGCCATGTCAAAATATAACAGTTTTGTCAATCCAAAATGGGTAAAAATAAACAAACAAATAAAACTAATTTACTAATTTTTACTTACTCTTATTTTTTTATAATTATAATGATTACTATTATAATTGGATCGAAACTGCGCCCTTTATTTTTACAACTGCTGGTAAACCGGTGCTCTAATTAACTAACGGGGTTTCTACAATGTGCCTTTTCTGTATCAGATTTGTGCTGGACTGCACTTCGCGGACAACCCACCCACACACACACACACACACACACACACAAACACACAGACACACATACATATTTATTTATATAAGGCTCTTAAACGTTGTAAAGTACACGTAAAACAATAACAACGAAAATAAACGCACAAATCACATGATATTTCGAATAGAGTATCTTTCTTCACACAGATCATCTCTTGAATACCAGACAAACGCCATTTTTAAACCAGGTGGCACGATAAATAGGTACTCGTAAAATGTAATGCATAGTAATATAGGTATTTCGAAAGGAAATATCCAAATAACAAGGAAAAAATACAATATATACAGGATAGATATCAATAGCAAAACACAATATTTGTAACACAAACAGCACACATAAAAGACACAAGATGGCGGCTAAGCACAGTTTCGCAACAAGGGCGACAAAAGAAATAAGAAAAAAAAAAAAAAAAAACAGTCTCTTAAAAGTTGTATATGTATAAGGTTCCTTAAGAGTTGTGAATTACACATAAAAACAATTAAAAGCGAAAACAGGCACACAGTTCACAAAGTATTTCGGATAGCTATGTATCCCTCTTCACAGTGTACAGGTCACAAAAAAGCTTTTTGTCTGGTATTCAAGAGGTGATCTATATAACTGATAAAGGTGTTATAGCACTCTATTGCAGAGAGCTGTGTGTACTGACGGAGTGGCTCATCAGTTCCAACTGTTTTAAAAATATTTCTTGGTATTTAATTTGCAAGTCCGCAAACAATATATAAAATAGTTAACAGATTTCGGGGTAAGAAAAGAAACGGGATGACGGCAGAAGGAAGAGAGTAGAATACGAAATGAAAGAAAAACAAAAATAAAGACAAAAGGAATTGCGAGCAAAAGAAAGAAAAGGAAAAGGGAAAAAAAGAAAAAAATAAAATGGAAGAAAATAGGAGAAAAAGAAAGGAAAGGGAAGGAAATAAAGGAAAGGAGAAGAAAAGAAAGGAAAGGAGGTGGTAAGAAAAGAAAGAAGAGGAAAGAAAAAGAAAAAAGAAAGAAAAATAGATAAAATAGATAAAATTAAAGGTAAGAAAAGGGAAAAAATGGAAAGGAAAGAAGTGGTAAAAGTGAAAGGAAAGGAAACGGGAGAGAAAAAGGAGAACAAAGGAAAGGAAAACAAAGATAATCAAAGAAACGTGTTAGAGGCAAAAGGAAATGAAAAGAAAAAGAAAGAAGGGGAGAATAGGAGAGGGAAGGAAATGGATAATGAAAGGTAAAGGGAGAAAGGAAAGTAAAGGAAAGTTTAAAAAGGAGAGAAAGGGAGGTGAAAGTGAAGGAAAGGAGAGAAAAGAATAGGAAAATTTAATTTAATAAAGGAATAACAAGTACAGAAAAAGAAGAGTTTGCAGAGCAAGAGTAACAAGTTTCTGTAAAAGACTTAGAACAACTTTATATCAATGTGCCAAGCGTACAAAGTTAATGGAAGACTGGTGAATTAATAAACGTTCATTATGAAATACAGCATTTCTCATATCAGACTTGTCAATATCCCATCGTAGATTATTAAAATATATGCAAGAAATATATTACTAGGAAAAAGAAAACTTTTTCATACCTAAGATGACTTCATGAGCATTTTTTCCAAACAAACAACACACACACACACACACACACACACACACACACACACACACACACACACACACACACACAATCAGACATACAAATGATCTTCGTAAACACCACAAAATATACTTTTACTTATGAAGATGTAAGTAATAAGGTCGCCCTTTGATTCTTTTATATTTTATTTCTTTACCTTTTTATTTGGAAAGTAATAGCTTCTTTGAGAATACAGTGTCAAATAGGGTCTAAATGTTTCTATTACTATAGTCTGGTTCTTTCCACTATTACTGTTATTTCGAGTTCACGTCTTATAGCCTATGGTCCATTAAATTTATAATTTGCTATTACTCTCAGAAAATGTATTTTACCAGTTTCAATTCTTTCTTCTTGTAATCTGGTGTGTTCGCCATTTTTAATAATGTTTAACACCCGTTTTTACTGCTGAGGCAGTGAATTCTGATGATACATGGGAAGACATGATTAATTGGTAAAGGATCTTTTAAAGAAGAAAACGATCCTGGCGGTAATCGAACTTGAGACTCCAGTCGTGAATCCCTGCCTTAACGACCTCTGCACCCGTGGCGGTATATGATCGATGTGCTAAGTGCACAAAGTTAAAGGTGATTCATGAATCTTTCTTTATGAGATACATAGTTTTTCCCAAGCCGATGTTTCCTAATAAACCACCATTAAAATATAAGTAATTCAGTATATTACTAGGGAATAAGCAAACTTTTATACCTGAGCTGACTCCATAAATGTTTTTCTTTCTACATACGTATATTGCGCAATGCTTGTGTATCATAATTCTAATTTTAATATCTACTTTTGTAGAGAATAACTTCTTTTTCGTGCTACAAAGACAAGAGCATTAACTAAAGCCCTCACAAGGTCTAGTTAGGCTTTTATTTCAAGTCTTTATCATTATCAGTAGTATAAGCACCCCTTGATCCCATCCCCTATTTATGCGTTTTGAAAAAAAAACAAAAAAAAAACTACCCAAAAAATAAAATCTGCCCCTAAAAATAAAAACTACCCCTATTTCAAGGTCAAGCGAGAGGCACTAAAACCCTTGCCACCCCCCTCCAAGGCTCCCACCCCCCTAGCCCCCCACCCCCCAGATTTTTTGGTAAAATAATTTTTTTATTATTATTGTATAAGGTTTAGAAAGGCTAGCTTAATAATTGTAAGTTGAGTTTATTACTGATGAAGCCTGTTTATGAATATTGCATTGTTATATAAGGATATGGACTGAGGTATTAATAATTGTAAGTTGATTAATATATATTATCTTTTGTGAGTATTGTATGAGGATCCACCCCTGGATATAACATATCACGTATCGCCTATGGTGCCTAACTGGCGTTTATTATTTATTTCTTGCTAAATTTTTTGATTTTACATCAGATGGTAAGCATTCCTCTTACCATTTCTTGATACATTAAAAACCAGTTTTAGCCAAGCAATGCAAGAATGCAGTTTCAGCCTCACTTGCTTGCCTTGCAATATAACAAATAATTACGATTGCTACCAATCGTCCCATGATATGGACTGAGGTATTAATATTTGTAAGTTGATGAGAAATGTATAAGGAATATGGACAGAGGTTTTAATAAAGAAAAATAGATTACATTGATTTAGAAATTATATTTATTGACAATTCAGATGATTTTACACAAACATTGGCTTAGAACATATAAAATACCACCATTTATCCTTTTCTTTTAGCATTTTAGTAATAAATGAATCTTCACAATGAAATTTTTTCATATGAATAAAATGTTTATAATGATCTTCTTTGTAACATAAAAAATGGCATTTTTTGTTAGTGTCAACAGGATAATACATGGCGGTAAGCTTTACAGGAAAGTCAAATGGAATTACTTGTTCTATTGAAAAGTCAAACTCAAATAAGTTTACAACCATATACATATAATTATAATAATTTGTGTCCTTATGTAAAAAATTTAAAGTTGTGTTTTCAAACAAAACATTTGATGCTATACCATTTAATGATGGTGCACTCGTATGACATATTGTGCATTTGCATTCATTTGAATTGGAACAGTTAAATAAAGCTTTGGTTTTTTAAAAAGTTCAAATTTAATTTTGATGACGTATGCCATCGATTTAATTTTAATTCAGGCTCGCAAAGGTGTTTAAAAAATACCTTGTTGTGAAATAATCCCATTATTAAGCGTTTTTGGAATGCAATTCCAAAGTTTCTAAAAAGAAAATATATAAAGTCCACCCAACTGTCCTGCAAAGTCACATGTTTATGAACATATATATGTGTTAACTTAATGTTAAACTCATATTCTTTACACTCTACTTTCCAAAAGTAGAAAAGTGTTGGTATATTGTTTAAGGGTAAACTACTCTGTTGCGCATGGCTAAATGTAAAATCCATTAAATTATTATTTTCATTAACATGTACATAGTTATTTGGAGAAAACAAAAAGTTTAACATTCTTTCTTCTCGTGTTCCCTTTTTGATAGCAACATATATGGTAACATGACTGGGTTTATCATCAAGTACTCTTGCTACATAACATGGAAATACATTCCCTAGCATACAACAAATGTTTTCTTTACATAACCAGAACAATAACAATAGGGTTGACCAGTATTCAGGAAAATGAACAGGTGTATATTCTTCAAACAGATCATTAAAACAGTTTCTTTTGCCAACATATCATATCTTCTAGTTAATCGGTTTGTGTTTCGAGAGATGAAATCGTCCATGGCCTATAGAAGTACAAAAATGATGTATTACTAATACTGTCCTGTGCTACCAAAACCTTTGTTTCCTCTTTTAGTACATTTTAATTTATTAACATATTTAACTTTCGGCGTGTATATTTTTTCACAAATTAATTGTGCAAATTTTTGATTTTTTGAAATACTTTGTCTTTTATCCGAGTTGTTACACATTATTACACATATTTCACCGGTGTAATCCCTATCTACACATCCTCCTCGTATAGTAAATCCTAATAGTGCTAAACTAGATTTTTCTGCTATTCGTAGATAAGTATGCTTGGGAGGTCTTGCTGATAGTCCTGTTGGGATAACTATGGTTTGTTGAGGTTGAAACTCGTACGTTTTGGGTGAAAATATATCTAAACCTGCTGATTCTTCAGTGCATCTAATAGGTAATGTAACATTATTAATTAGCTTAATTCGCAAAGTCATCTGAAAAGAAAAAAACATTAGTTATTTCTTTTGAAACGTTATATTGTAGGCATTGTTAGGAGTGTTAAATCCTAGAAACTGGAACGTTAGGCATAGTCTTTGTTTATTAATATCTTCAATATCGCTTTCTTTAAAAACATCCGTGTATTTTCTTGGAACAAACACGCTAATGGGATCTTCATCATTTTTTTGAAGTTTAATGGATATTGAGGGTCCATACTGTGTCACCACTCTTGATGCAGCAACTACGTTGTATGGAATATTTTTGGATAAATCTCGAATCTGCATTGCTTTGGTGGTTTGAAATTGATTAAATCTACTGACAAAATCCATTCTGCAAAGAAGATAATTTCGTATAAGGATCGTTTTAAGAAAAAAAACGATAAAAATAGGGAAAAAAGTAGAATACTCACCTTGCTTGTAGCAATGTTATACCTGGAACAACAGTGAACTGTGGAAAGGCCTATCCTACCAGCTTTTATACGTTGATTTTCAGCCAACGCCCAAAATACGTCATAAGCGGAGTGCACTTTGCAGCATACGCCCATAAGCGGAACTGCAATTTTTGCCGGTATATAAAGAATACTGCACCACCTTCCTACACAGATGACCTTTTGTTAGTGCAACAGACACATCACAAAGTCTTCACCAATGTAAGTATCAGCATTATTTTTTGCATTTTGTAAAGATTTGGATAAACTGAAAAGTTTATACAATATTTTATGTTTTTTCAGCATGGAAAACATTACAGTTGTGAGCGAGGCGCGTAGGGAGTATAAGAGGTTTAATGCTCATGGGAGGCATTTTGTTATACAAATTAAACCATCTCCTAACAATGAAAATCCCATCCTTTATTTTAAAGGTAGCATACAAACGATTTTAAATACTGTGTTACAGAAAATTGAACCGCATCATATAGTAGGTTTATCAATTACTAACTCTGTAAATTTACAAGATAAACCTATAGGGCTTAGTCTTCGTCGAAAGGATCAAGTTCATTTAGATGTAATAATGGCGGTAATGGAAAAGGTATGCCAATCTAATGCCAATTTTTACGCTACGGATACCTTATCCATAAAAGTAGACCATATTGAGATGCCGTTGGGAAACGGTGGAATAAAGACAAAGGGTCGCGACTTGTCTGCTTTGGCACATTTGAAAAGAAGCATTGTGACAGTCAAATCATATATAAATTGTTTAGCCCATGCGTTAGTAATAGCCATTGCTCATTTTACTAAAGATCCAGACTATAAAGCTTTCATACAGGGTAGAAAACTACATTCTAAAGTTGACGATCTTCTAAAAGCTACAAATATTGATCTCAGTAAGGGGGGAGGAATTGCAGAATTGCAACAATTTCAAAATTATTTTTCAGAATATAGAATTATAGTTTATGATGGACTGTATTGTGAAAATATTATATTTGACGGAAATTTAAATTCATCCAAACGACTTAACCTCTTATATGATGGTAAAGAAAAACATTATAGTGTCATTGTAAATCTTACAGGCGCTATGGCTAAACGATATGTATGTGAAGGGTGCAATAAGGGGTTGGACAAAGGAATCAAAACCCACAACTGTCAATACAAATGCTCGGGATGTTTTGCAGTTCCCCCCTGTAAATTTGACGGAAATTATTTGTTTTGTTATATTTGTAATAGATATTTTAGAAACCAAAATTGCATGAATAATCATATGCAAAATAGAATTGGAAATAAAACTATTTGCGAATGGAAGCGCCATTGTCCAACTTGCAGTCAGCAGCTAAAACCTAACCATGTGTGTTACAGGGTATATTGTAAAAATTGTAAAAGTGACGAGATGCCTGGACACATGTGCTTTATGCCTACACTGAGCCCTAAAATTCCCTCTTCCGAAAAGGTTTTGTTTATATTTTACGATATTGAATGCACACAAAATACTCGCATTGGGGATTCTTCTGCATTTTTACATATCGCAAATTTGCTTTGCGCAGAACAATGTTGTTTTCGGTGTGAAAATAGCAAAGACTTGGAATGCAGTCAGTGCGGAAGGCGCAAGAACTCCTTTTGGGGAGATAACTGCATTCAACAATTTGTAGAATATTTAAGAAAGGATAGACCATTTTGTGAAAAAATTATAGCCATAGCCCACAATGCCCGGGCTTATGATCTTATGTTTATTTTGGATTATGCCATAAAACAGAGTTGGGTACCCGATTTAATCATGAATGGTGCTAAAATTTTGTGCATGAAAATGGAACATATAACCTTTTTGGATAGTTTAAATTTTTTACCTATGAAATTGCGAAGTTTGCCCAAAGCCTTTGGCATAAAGTCTCTAACAAAGGGATACTTTCCCCATTTTTTTAACACTTTGGAACACATGAGTTATGTGGGAGCTTATCCCGATCCTTCTTATTACGGTGTCGACCAGATGATGCCAGATGAACAAAAAGAATTTTTCAACTGGTATGACACTGTAAAAGATGGAGTTTTTAATTTTAAAGAAGAGTTAGAGACTTACTGTAGGGCAGATGTTACCGTGCTGAAAGAAGCGTGTTCCATATTTAGGAATACCTTCTTAAGCATAGGAAATATTGATGTATTTCAAGAATCAATTACAATAGCCTCAGCATGCAACAAGGTATTTAGGAAAAAGTACTTGCAGTCAAAGACTATAGGGCTCATACCTTGTGGAGGCTATAGAAAGGCAGATAAGCAGTCCAGGAAGGCTCTCATGTGGCTTAGATACGAGGAAATTAAACGAAACATTCGCATTGAACATGCAGGTAATGGTAGAGAGGTCAGATTGCCAGAGTTGCCCAACCTCAAAGTGGATGGGTTTTGCGAGGAGACGAGAGAAGTTTTTGAATTCATGGGATGCTTGTGGCATGGTCACACATGCTTAAATAATAGAGATGTTCCAGTCATAGACAGTAAATCAGAAACGCTTGCAGATAGGTACGAACATACTTTGAAAAGGCTAGAAAAAATTGTGTCAGCAGGGTATATTTGTCATGTTATGTGGGAGTGTGAATTTGAGGACATTTTAAGGCAACATCCAGCGCTTAGTAATGATCCCGTTGTGAAAAATGTTCCTCTTGTTCTCCGAGACTCCCTTTATGGTGGTAGAACGGAGGCGCTGAAAACTTATCGCAAAACTGAAATTAAATACTTTGATATCATGTCATTGTATCCATATATTTGCAAATACTTTAAATTTCCTATTGGTCATCCTACAATTCATATAGATTGCTCTAATATTCCCGCAATGCTTAAAAAAGAGGGGGTAATAAAGTGTAGAGTTTTGGCGAAAAATCGGGAGCTTTATCATCCCGTACTACCCTATAGATGCCGTCAAAAGCTGTTGTTTGGTCTTTGCGCCAGTTGTATGGAACAGGGAAACGAAGAAACAAATTGCAACCACAACGAAAATGAAAGAGAATTCATTGGTACTTGGATCGTGGATGAGGTAAGAAAAGCCGTTGAGATGGGCTATGAAGTTAGAGAAATTTATGAATTTTACGAATACAGGGTGGAACAGTATGATAAATGTGAAAACAAGGGGGGTTTGTTTGTAGAATACATAAATAGTTTTTTAAAATTAAAGGCAGAAGCCAGTGGCTATCCTTCCTGGGTTAAGAGCGAAGAAGACAAGGAATCCTATGTAAGGAGCTTTTTTCAGAGCGAAGGAATACTTTTGGACAAAACGGCAATCAAAAAGAATCCCGGTGCAAGGTCTTTGGCAAAATTGTGTCTAAATAGTTTTTGGGGAAAACTCACTGAACAGGGCAATAGATCGCGAACAAAAATGATTAGGGAACCTCGAGAATTATTCACTTTTTTGATCACCCCCGGGATAGAGGTGCAAAATTTAATGTTTGCAAGCGACCAGGTCGTTTGGCTCTCGTGGAAATATGCCGACCAGGCTGACGCCCCTTCGCTGGCACATACCAACGAAATACTCGGGGCATATGTCACTGCTGGTGCAAGACTTAAGTTATATACCTATTTGGAGGCCCTTAACGAAGACATTTTGTACACAGATACCGATTCTATCATTTTTGAGGTTAGAAAAGGAAAAGAGTGTAAGGTTAAATGTGGAGATAACTTGGGAGATATGACCGATGAACTTGCAGACTATGGGCCCGAAGCTTACATTTCAGAATTTGTGTCTGGAGGACCAAAAAATTACGCTTACAAGATTAAATTGGCAAATGGAAATTTCAAAACTATATGCAAAGTGAGGGGAATAACTTTAAATTATGCTTCTTTGCAGCTAGTAAATTTTGATGCCATTAAAAATTTAATTTTGAATGAAAATGAGGAGCGAAACATTGTGGTTAGAACGGAAAAGAAAATTAAACGCAAAAGATCTGATGGAGTTCATGTCGTTTCCGAACCTGAAGATAAAATCTATAGGATTTGTTTTCACAAGAGGAGACGAATATCAAATTATGATTCGGTTCCATTCGGGTATATAAAGCCCAGCTGACCGAATCATTTCCTCTCATTATGGATTTGGAAGTGAAGGCAGCTGTGTCAAAGTATTTGGAGAAGCGAAAGGGGCTAAAATATTGTACCAATGAAGAGCTAAGGCTGATTCCTTTGAAAGTGTTTGAGCAATATCCACCATACGATGTAGAATATGTATTGTATAGGCTAACAGACGATTTGAGGCAAAAATTGGAAAAATTTAGGCGTTGCACGCATGGACAAAGAGAGTGCACTGCCTGTCGTAAAATTTCAGCACCCCTTCACTCTGATAATTAGTGGCAGTTCAGGTTCGGGTAAAACGGTATTTTGTGTAAAACTGATTAAAAACTTAAAGCAGTTGTGCACTGTTAGTCAGTTTAAAGAAATATTGTGGTGTTATAGCGAAGAGTCGGCGGTTCCCAAGTTAAAACATGTAAAATTTCACGTTGGTGTTCCAAAATTTGAGAACCGGAAAAGAGAGCCAAAGCTGGTGATATTAGACGATTTGTTAAATTCTGTTTATTCGAGAGAGGTGTGCGATTTGTTTACAAAGGGTAGTCATCATAGAAATATAAGTGTCATTTTAATTACTCAAAATCTTTTTCATCAGGGTAAATATTGTAGAGATATATCATTAAATGCTAAATACATCGTAGTCTTTAAAAACGTTAGGGATAAGAATCAAATAGCCCATCTAGCCAGACAAATATACCCAGAAAATTGGAAATCTCTTTTTCAGGCCTATTTAGATGCTACGAAAAAACCTCACGGGTATATGTTATTTGATTTGTGTCAGGAGACCGATAATAGATTAAGATTTAGAACCAACATTTTCCCCTCGGAGCTTCCCACTGTTGTTTACCAGCATGAGCAAGCGGATAAGATCGAACTACCACATGCTTCACGTGCTTAAAAGAGCCAAACCGAAACTGAGGACAGCCATTTTGGAGAAGGCAGACAAAGAGCTCATATTGGCTATTGCCGAATGCGCTCTAAATGTTTTGAATGGTAACTGTAAGGTAAGCAAATGTACCCTACGCAATCTGAGAAAATATAAGAACGACCTCAGACAGGTGGTGGATAAATCTCAAAAGGTTAACAGCAAGAGAAATATTATAATTCAAAAGGGAGGGTTTTTGATACCTTTGCTGTCTGCAGTATTGACAGGACTAACAGCTCTAATAAAACATTAAATGTTGCATAAATCATTTTTAGTCTCTCAGCAATTCTTAGATGCCCACTGTTCCATAAAGAGAAAAAAGAAAAGAAAAATAACCGTAAAGGATCCCTACAAAGAGTTGCTTAAATTTAAAGTCAGTCGTCCTCCACCTCCCTTATTACCACAACAGCAGCAGCGGGAACTGCAGCCTTCGCCAAAGCGCGAGGTTAAAAAACGGCTCGTCTTTCTCTCTCCAGACGACAAGAAAGAAGAAGAACAAGAAGAACAGAAAGTAGATTATGTAGAAGTGGACGAAGAGGAGACCAGGGCTTTACCATTACCACCAGACGAGAAAAAGGAAATTGAAGAATTTACTAATCAGAACTTTGGATATCTAGCCGGACCTTACATGGCACCCTATTTACACACCCCTAGAGCAACAGACACCGTCTTTGGCATCTATAGGGATAAGGACGGAAGTTTTAGGATTGGCGATTCAGTAATTAGAATAGAGGATAACGATTTGTATGTAAAGAATAGATATTTCAAGGGAACTCGTGGTTTGTGGGAATTATTGACAAGAAAAAAGGTAGATCTCTCAAAAGTGACATCATCGGATAAAAGTAAATATAGGCAAATTCTTCTTTTAACCAACGGACATTTGCAAAATAACGAACCCTTCAATCAGATAAAGTCAAACAAAGGTCAGAAATATAAAGAAATAATTACCGAACTATTTCCGTCAAAGGTTTCGTGGGAAGAATACTAACAATGTACAAAAAGTATTATTATGATCCCGAAAAACCTTCCTCCTTTTCTACTGTAGAAAAACTTGCTTCCGTGGTAGGAAATAAGAACAAAACAGCGAATTGGCTTCTTAAACAAGATGCATATACTTTGCATAAACCTGCACGGAGAAAATTTCAGAGAAATTTCTACACTGTAAACAACATTAACGATGTGTGGGAAATTGATTTGGCCGATTTGAAAAACATTAAAAAATATAATGATGGAGTTCAGTATTTGCTAACGTGCATTGATTGTTTTTCCAGATTTGCACGGGTAAAACCCATAAAGTCTAAAAATAGTACGGAAACTGCCAATGCCTTTAAATCCATGCTAGATAGTGCTGTTCCTCTTACCGTAAGATCCGATAGAGGTAAAGAATTTTTGGGTACTGCATTTCAAAAACTGTTAAAAGACAAGGGTATAGAGCATCAAATTTGCAGAAATCCTGACGTAAAATGTAGCTTAATTGAACGTTTTAATCGTTCTTTAAAATCCAAGATCTTCAAGTACATTACGTACAAAAATTCTTACCGCTATGTAGATGATCTTGATAAATTTGTTCTAGCGTATAACAATACCGTTCATTCGGCAATTGAAATGCCTCCAAGCAAAGTGAATGCCAAAAACGTTTTACAAACATGGAAAACATTAGAGTCAAAACGAACTAAAATAAGGCCTCGACCCGTCAAATTCAAAGTAGGACAGACTGTGAGAATAAGTAAAGAAAAAATGAAATTTGCCAAAGGTTACGAGCAAAATTTCTCCACAGAAATTTTTAAAATTGTAAAAGTTATAAAACATTCTCCACAACCCCTTTACGAACTAGAGGATTTGAACAAAACGCCTATAGAGGGACAATTTTATAGTTACGAGCTTACTCCCGTAAAAATTAATAAATCCACTCTCTATAAAATAGATAAAATACTGAAAACTAGGGTGCGGAAAGGCAGAACTCAACATCTCGTTCGATGGAAAGGATATAGTCCACAGTTCGATTCGTGGATAGATGCATCATGGATGAATTCTATGTAACTGTATTGAGTGACTCTAGCACAGATGTGTATCCTGAAAATTCACTAGCTAGTTTTCGTAATGAATTAGCGCAGCCTATCAATCTTCAAAGAGAAAAATGGGTGGTAGGTTTGGCGGAGCTCTCCTACTCTTACGGTTACGAGTCCATAGAAGAGGATATACTTAACGAGGCAGGGGAACTGAATAAAAATGTAATCATAACTAGAGCAGGTAGAATAGTTTTTGAAAAGAAGGATTTTAAAGATTTTAAAGAATTGTACACCACCATAAAGAATCAGGTAAAAGATGAGGATTTACAGGAGATGCTTTTAACAGAGTTACAGGGCTACCTTGTTGCTCATCAGAAAGAGATTAAGGAAATTGAGAAAACTAAGAGGGAATGGGTTCCTTCATTTTCCGTTTTAGACGAACACACTGCAAAGGCTAATAGTATTCACATGGTAATAGCTAGAAAAAAAGACAATAAGCTGGAAACGATCTTTGACGGAAAAATCTTCTTTCCCACCAGGGTTTATTATGGCATTGGTGATCTCGTAGATACCATAAAGAAGTCTCTTCCAAATTTTGAATGCTATAAAAACGCTAACAAAAATTTGCTTTTAGAGGTAAGTCATGATATGAAAAGCCTTTTCCTTAGATCACACAGAAAGACCAGCTTTGAATTTATTTATGAATATGAGCCTGTCTTTGTTTACTGCAATCTAATAAAACCACAACTGATTGGTAGTTCTTACGTTCGCTGCTTAAAAATAATTCAGTTTCCCTCCTACAGCAGTCATCACACATTTGAAAACATATTTTACATTCCCGTAGAACTTAATTATTTTCAAACTGTTGCAATTGAGTTAGTGACTAAGTTTGGCGATTTGGCTCGCCTGAGTAGTAGTATTACACCTACCATTGCTGTGTTACATTTTAAGAAAGTTAAATAATCATATATATTGCAATGCACAAAATTCTTTTTGTCAGTTAACAATGGATCCACTAACAGCGTACTATGTGAACCAAAGTGGAGGGCGTCTCGGCCAATACATAGGCCCACTGTATGCTGGTAGCCCTTACGTTCAGCATGGTAGAGGCTTAGGCAGCTTTTTGGGTAGTTTATTTAGAATTGTTAAACCTGTTCTTCTATCAGGAGCAAAATCATTGGGAAGGGAAGCTCTCACCACTGGCGCAAACATCATGTCCGATATTGCAGCAAAACAGGCGGGCACAAAAGTTAAGGACATTGTGGCATCTAGAGTCACCGAAGGTACACAAAAATTGGTATCTAAGTTGCAGCAAGGTAAAGGTAAAAAAAGAAAGAAAACAACTTCAAAATTCAAAACTAACAAGAAAAAAACTAGAGATATATTTGCATAAATACCTCCTGCCCTTTTCGTAAACCGACACATGCGGTTTGGGTGGGAGTAGGAGAGCACCATGATCGCCTGTACAAAATCCGAATTTGATATATTTGCTAAAAAACCCATTCAAGCGGCAGTTTTAGGAAATTACACTACACTAATCAAACCAATCGCCCCCGTAGAGCAATCTGTATTGGAATTTGTTATTCCTGGAGATAAGGAACATTACGTTGATTTAAATGTATTTTTAAAAGTAAAAGTAAAATTTGTAAAATCAGATGGCACAGACTTGGCTGCTACAGTCAAAACGACTGGAGTTAATAACTTACTACATTCCCTGTTTAGTCAATTGAGCGTTTCCATAAACGGAACATCCATCACTCCTTCCGAAGATCTCTATCATTATCGTAGCTATTTTGAAACTCTACTCACTTACGGTCACGATGCAGCCAAAAGTCATTTAACTACCGCTTTTTGGTATATGGACACGCCTCTCAAAGGTCTAAAAGATGCCGATGCCGCGAAAAATGGAACTTTGGGGGCTGGCGATTCTAATCTAGGGTGGAAAGAACGGTTTGAAAAAAGTAAAACATCAAAGGAAATAGATATGATTGGCAAATTACATGGAGATATTTTTAACGTACCTACTCTGTTGCTACCAGGACTCAATCTTCAAATAAAGTTAACCAAGGCAAAGGAATCTTTTTACGTACTAAGCGAATCTGCAGACTCAAAAGCGAGGTTTCAATTTCTTGATGCCACTCTGTATGTGAAAAAAGTTAAACCGTCTCCAAGTATTTTAATGGCTCATATGAAGGCTTTAGAAAAGGTAAATGCTCGTTATGACATTACACGTGTTGACGTGAGATCCTTCACCTTTGGAGCTGGGCAAAGTACCATATCTATAGATAATGCTGTATTAGGCCCACTTCCAAAAAGAATACTTATTGGCATAACAGAAAATACAAATTTTTCGGGAACTCCTAATACAAATCCATTTGATTTCAGACATTTCAATTTGGAATATTTCGCATTGTATGTAAATGGTCAACAAATTCCGGCCGAAGGCCTCTCTATCAATACATCGCACGAAAAAGGTTCAACGCTAGCATATCACACTCTATTTTCCGGTTCTGGCATTCATCACACCAACAACGGCATTCAAATCACTCACGACATGTATATATCTGGGTATTTTTTGCTGCTCTTTGACTTAACGCCAGACAGTGCGGCTTCAGAAGGTCATACTTCCTTGTTAAATAACGGGAATATAAGAATAGAGTTAAGATTTAGGGATAAGCTTATACAAGCAATCACTTGCCTCATGTACTGCGAGTACGAAAATTCAATTCAAATAGATAAAGATATGAAAGTACATACTGATTTTTAAACATGAATACATTACAGATAGAACAAACCTTACAGGGTATTCCAAATTTTGCAGGTGTTTTTGCATCAGATATGTTGCCTAAAGAATTTAGTAAACCATCCACATTTGTAATAAATTTAGATCCCCACAACATGCCTGGTTCCCATTGGATAGCTGTTACTCAAAATTTAAATTCCTTTGCATGGTATTTCGACTCCTATGGTCTCCCTCCTTTTGTAAAACCCTTGAAAGACTTCCTTCCCCATCGTTTCTCCTTTAATCGCCTCCAGCTTCAAAACCTCTACTCTGACATCTGCGGACAGTACGTGTGCCTCTATACGCTATACATCTGTAACAAAGGATACACCATGAACGAGTTTGTTGCAATGTTCAACTCCACCAATCCAGACGACCAGGCTAGAAAGATGTTTCGCAGGGAGTTTACACCCCCGAGGCAATGCAGCGGTGGACAAGGATGCCTGCCTGGTATAAAAGTAAGTACCGTTATTTTTTCACCGTCAGTTTTCTATGCATGCCTGCAATGGAAGGAAGTCTAGTGGTGGACTTTGAGGCCCTCAGGGGCAACAGCAAGGAAATAATAATAAAGGAATTGTCCATTGCTGGCAAAAATTTTGTTCAAACTTTTCATTTTGCAAGTCCATATCCTTGGAATCATAAATTTGAAGGATACAACAAAGAAAGTCAAAATGGAATTCATTTCAATGATGGATACATTCCTTACAGCATGCTTAAAACAATACTAGAGGAGGTGGTAGCGGGACAAATCTCGCTATTCGCCTGCAACGAAGATAAATGTGCACTACTTTCGGCACTAACAGACAGAACTTTTATTAATCTAGAAAAAGAATTTAATTGTCCAAATCCTGAAAATCTATACCATGAAATGCACTGTGGTTTTCCTTGTCACAAATTTTCTAACTCTCATTGTGCATGCAAACACGCTCACGCCATGTTCAAGTGGCTAGAGCATCATAAACTTAAAAAACTTAACATTAGATGTCCTTCCGAAAGCTCTAATAGACATGATGCATTTTTTGTTTCAGGTCTATAAAAACAGGAATCGTACCCTCTAGACACCAGTCTACGCCATGAAGTCTAGAGGCAAGCAGATCAGGATGTTCCGTCGACGTCCAGCGTCCATTTCCAATTCAGAGCCCGTATTGCATCGCCGAACCTACTTTCTCAACAATCATCACTCCAGATACATCAGCTTGGGTTTCTACAAAAGAAGAAACTACGAGGCTCACGTGGAAATTGGTGGAGTGAAACAAGGGAGAGTTGTGCTTTCCCATCATTATTTCACAACTTTAATAAATCATCTACCAAAATTGGCGGAACATCTCAGCAAGGACCAATCTTACAAATGCATCGAAGAAACGTTTCGCCTACGTTCCATTAAAGGACAGCGTGCCAGAATACAATGTGAACAAGAACACGTTGTTTTAAATTTAGACGAAATAAATTATCTATTGTGCAATGCTAATATATTGCAACACCAAATGGCAAAGTATATATTAGCTACATCTGATGTGAAAGATTACATTAATAGCGCTTCTGACAGCAGCACTTTTGTAATTCCTAAAGAAAATACTTCATGTTTTGTACTTTATGATGTTATTTGTGACGAGTTAAACTCGACGCTTGTGTATTATAAAGATGAATAAAATATTATTTGTAAACCTGTTTTGTTATTTATCCTGTACTCACCTATTGAAACCTTCTCCACTTGTATTCTGATAAAATGCTTAAAATGCAATCTTTTTATAATGCTACCTTTTCAGGAAATACCTTGAATTAACTTTGCCAATGCTAGCCGCTCCGCCAGAACGACATTGTAACACATCTGGTAGCCTTGCAGGAAAAACCGGTTCCCGGCACTAATAACGAAGGTTTTAAGAGGAAAGCTTACCAATCCAACATTAAGAGGAATGCTTACCATCTGATGTAAAATAAAAAAATTTAGCAAGAAATAAATAATAAACGCCAGTTAGGCACCATAGGCGATACGTGATATGTTATATCCAGGGGTGGATCCTCATACAATACTCACAAAGGATAATATATATTAATCAACTTACAATTATTAATATCTCAGTCCATATCCTTATATAACAATGCAATATTCATAAACAGGCTTCATCAGTAATAAACTCAACTTACAATTATTAAGCTAGCCTTTCTAAACCTTATACAATAATCATAAAAAAAATTATTTTACCAAAAATCTGGGGGGTGGGGGGGCTAGGGGGGTGGGAGCCTTGGAGGGGGGTGGCAAGGGTTTTAGTGCCTCTCGCTTGACCTTGAAATAGGGGTAGTTTTTATTTTTAGGGGCAGATTTTATTTTTGGGTAGTTTTTTTTTTTTTTTGTTTTTTTTCAAAACGCATAAATAGGGGATGGGATCAAGGGGTGCTTATACTACTATTATCATTTGTTTGATTCTTAAATTTATGTTGTTTTTAAGTCACACTTCGATTCCTTTCCTTCCTTCCTTCCTTCTTTTTTTTTCTCTCTCTCTCTCTTTCTTTCTTTTCATTTCTATTCCTTTCTCTTTTCAAGTCACAGTAGGAAATAAAATTATACATTTCATTTCCAGGATGAAGTGCAGTATAGGGCAAGTACTGGATGATGTAGAACATATGGTAAGGAATTTTAAAGAGTAAAATGAGAAATGAGGTCTTCAAATAAACATGAAAAAACTACCCACGTATTAGTCGATAAAATTCAATAGATCTGTTAATTAATTAATTAATTTAGGACACTCTTTAACATCTCAGGTCATTGGCATCCCATTCAAATCAGGACGTGAAACGGCCAGTAAATTTTGCTCACAAGCCTCTTCTTTCAAGCTTGAGGTTCTTTATCGTGCCGTAAATATACGACACGGGACCCACGGCTTTACTTCCCTTCCGAAGGAAGCCATACTTAAGATTTTTACGCCCGAAAAATATCCATTGGTCCTGGCCGGGTTCGAACCCGCGATCTTGGGTTTAGGGGGCAAGTATGGTTACCACTAGAACACCAGGGCCGACAAAATGATGTCATAAAAACTAAATTGAAATGTCAATATATAGGAACAATAATTAGCCAGAAGCAGAGATTAAGCAAAGATTATTGAAAGAAAAGTATATTAACTTATTTCTTTGGAATAAATATATTGCAAACAAACAAAGTTAAAATTACCAGATATAATACATATATTGTAAACTGTATTTGACTTACAGTTATGAGATATGGCAGATCTGTATCTGAATCTGTATAGAAGAAGTTGAGAGTTGTAGAGATGGATTTTCTGCGCAGGTAACGACACTTTCTAGGTAGGGTAGATTCTCTAACAATAGGATAACACAAAGAATGAAGGTAGATGAAGACCTAGATGTTGAATAAGTTAAAAGGAAACAGCTAATTATGGTGAAGGATGCAAAGTCGTGGAAAGGAGGTAAGCCAGTGGCATTAAAAATGTTCTCTATTCGCGCATAGAATGAGCCTGATCAAAACAATGTCAAGTGACGTCACCAGCTTGAATGTGTGCAGACAAGTGCAACACGGTAGCTATGCACAAAGAAAGTAGTTCTATGTTAGTAATCTAAATTTGAGGACGTGTTCACATAAATAACCTGTACTATATATAAGCAATACTTAAGGCTGAATTTAATTACTGCGTACTTAATAAAATTGAATTTCTAAGTTGTAAATTCACGCGCTCCAAATGCCAAGATGCAGCTCGCTTGATTCAGCGATTGTTTAAACAAGGCAAGGCGCAAGCAGTTTGCGTTTGTTATTATGGCTGACGCTAACGAACCATGTGCTGCTGCTTCTGCAGAGATATATAATGTAAAGCATAAACCGGGCTAACCTTAACTAGAAGCGAGAAAACAATTCTTTTAAAAATGTTTTCAGCGTCCTGCGAAAAGTATCCGTTACTCGCAATGAAGGAGGTTGTAAGCCTAACCTCAGTATTTACCGGTGTTTCGGCTACGAGTATAAATAGTGCTCGAAAGGGGAAAAAAAAAAAAAACAAAAACAAAAACAAAAAAACAAAACATTGCAGCCGGTACATTGTAGAAAGTAGTTGGGCATAAAAGGGGGGGGGGGGTCAGTGTGAAGTACGCTATGGAAGTGTGCGATGAATTTGTGAAATCGGCAATTCTTGTAATAATGTACAATTTATTTTACACAAACGAACCGCCTACAATAAATAAAGTGCTGCAACAAGTAAACGATAGGGCACATTTACCCAGTTTCAGAACAACATTTCAAAATCTTGCGTGAACTTCGTAAATAGAAGCCGAAAGAGTGCGATTGTTGAGCGTGATGACATTTTGTTGTGAAGACGGGGCTATTTGAGGGCAGTGCGTAGATATAATTAGCAAGGACTTAAACTCACTATTTAGTTGAATTCTGGGTTAACGAGGGGTACACGATATTAAAACTGTGCAAACAAGAGGGAAAGCTTTTCTTTCAGGATGGAGCACTGGCCTAAGAAATCCCTCAGGTAAGGACAAGCGTCTTATGTTGTTGTATATGGGGAGTGGGGAGACAAGTTACTTTTCGAGTCAAAAAAAAAAAACAAACAAACAAACAAACTGACGACTACAATGAAGAAATGACTGGGGAAGTTTTTGGGGGCTGGTTCGAAAAAATTCTGCGGAAGCTTGAACCATATAGTGTAGTGATTATGAGCAAAGCTCCTTACCACAGTGTGAAAGTAAATATCTGCCGAATAGATTATGGTTACAAAATGATATTAGTGCCTGGGTGGAAGCAAGCAGTTGATCCTGGTAGTCTAGTGATAACCATACTTGCCTCGTAAAGCCAATATCGCGGATTCAATCCTGGGTAGGGTCGATGGATTTTTTCGAACGTAAAAATCCTAAGTATGGCTTTCTTCAGAAATGAAATAAAGCCATGGGTCTCGTATGGTAGATTTACGCACGTAAAAGAACCTCATGCCTGACCGAAGAGGCTTCTGAGCAAAATTTATCTGCCGTTTCACTCCCTGAATTAAATAGGACGCTGATGACATGAGATGTTAAAGATCGCCCGTAAAAGATATAGCGTTTAACAAAAACTTGGTGAAACATAGAACTTCTGCGAACAATTCCAGAAGCAAATATCAACCATAATTACTACAAATAAATTGTGGATACCTTAGCACATCAAGCTAATAGCACAGTATAGCGATTGCCTCCATATCATTGTGCATTAAATCCAACTGAAATGGTGTGGAATCATGTCATGCGACAATATAACAGAACGTTTAAAATAAGAAATGATGTCAAGGTTCTAACACAAATAAGCCTTCTGCGTGTGACTGCTGATCCCTGGAAAAGGTGCATAGAGAGCACATTCTGAAAGAAGAGGGTTTGTTCTGGGAATTGGATAACTCGAGCGACTCTCTAGTTGATTTGTTGTCAACATTGATGAACAAAGCAGTAGCAATGACACTGATGATGGAGGGGATAGAGTCGCTTGCAAAGTCGGAATAACAAAATGTAAGTTATGATATGTCTATTCTTTCTCGTTTATTATATAACATATTCTTGAATATTTATGTATCTTTTCTTTTCACCCACATTAAACACTAAAATATTGCACATGTTAACTTAACTTACACATATGTTATTTAGAAAATAATCCTGCTGTCTTGTCATTACGTTGTTTATTCCTGCCACGTGTTTCTGACAATTCAATGGCGCGAATTGCGGAAGGATGCATATTATTTGTTGACGTTAGGATCACTCTAAGAGTTAATAGAGCATAGTTTGGGAACCGGAAGACGGAGGAATTCTTGTAAAACCGGAAACAAAGCGACAAGTTTCTTTGGAATTCTTCTGTCAGACATTCGGATATGATCTAACCATTTTTATGGGTGCAATCTAATCCTATATATCACATTTTATATCCTGGTTTTTATTATGATATATTAATTTATAATGTATTACCATCAGAAAATGCTATCCAGCTGTTTATTTTTTCCTTTTTATCTTCTGATGTGCGCAACGTTATAAACTAGTACGGCCATAACTTTATAACGTTTTCATGTTGTTCATTTCTATAATATGCATTATAATGTAGTTCCGCAAATTACAGCTACTAATTTCTGTATTTAAATTCAGATTTCTGTTTATTCCAATGTTACAGTCCAAATAGCGCAAATTGACTTTTTTTAATGCTTATATTTCTACTATTAAGTTCTTTCGTCTCTCTTATTGGTTTTGAGATAACGCCCTCTACTATAGACCCAAAGATTCGCGGGTTAAAAGCTGGTAGAAGTGAACATTTTTACATGTAAATAAATACGACATATATGTCGTATTGTATATTTAAAATTACAGTTAAAGAAGAGATCCCTGACAAAATAGCATTAGCTAGACGCTCCCATCTCATCAAAACCTTCCATATTCGTGATTGCAACAGCTCTCACCGGGTGCTTTAAAATCGTCTGTCATCTACAGTAACAGCTGATTGAAAATTAAATAGTAGCTTTAATGTTTTCGTTACGAATGTAATTCGCGAAAACTAAGAAGTGTATTATATAAACGTAAAGTGCACAATAAATAAGTAAATACATTCTAAGTTAATATATAGAATATGAAATATTGTAATTTTTAACAGTTAATGTATTTTCTAGCAGGATGTTTGATAGATATGAGGTTAATAGCTTTCGGAAACTAATTCACAATTATTTCAGGAGTATTCTTTTTCCACAAATAAAAACTGTTCCACTTAGTGATTATCCAAAGTAATTTTAGTTAATGCAGTGCAATAGAACTAAAAATGTCTATAGAAAGAGAACATTAGAATAATAACTATTTGACATTTGGATGCATCAAACTGAGCCTTAATCAATCTTACGAAATAGTACCATATCACTAATTATTTCATACTGCTCCATTACTCCTTCACGACCAGGGTCGATGGATTTTTTCAGGTTACAAATCCTAAGTATGGCTTCCTTTGGAAGATAAGTAAAGCCGTGGATTCTGTGCCGTAGATTTTCCACGCGCAAAAGAACCGCAAACCTGAAAGACGAGGCCTTTGAGCAAAAGTTAAGCCCTGGATTGAATGGGACGCTGAGTATCAAGAGTAGACCCCGTTTCCCTAAAACAATTCATAAGATTATTAAACGTTTCTCCGTGAGCAGCACGAACAGCAAGGGATCTGTCTATAAGACGCCGTCTCACTTCTCTACAAGAGTTTGTTATCACATCATACATGAAGATTCTGTGTGCTAAAGTATACGAACTTTTTGGCATTATAACAGCACTAATACACTATAACACTGAATCATGTGGCCTGTATAGCACAAAGACTTCTTGTCAACTGATTACCCGGCACACGGAGAGGCCTGAAAGTGGAGGAGGGAACAAAACCGGTTAGAAATAGGGCAGGAAAATCCTCGTTAAGTCGGCCACGCGTACAAATGAATGCTCTATATTAAAAGAGATTTCTAACAGAACTTACGGCCAGGCTAGGTGTATGTATATATTTTTAAAGTTTATTGTATCAATTTACTTTGTATTTGAGGGCAATTCAATTATTGGGAAAGCAAAAATCCTCCTTCTAAAAAGTCGATTTAGAAGCGTTAGTGGCAGTTAAGCCCAATATTTCGTTGACTTTTTCTGAATTATGACGTTTTTTTTAACAAATTGTTTAAAAAAAATGAGTATGTATGCATATTTGAACGTTTAGGCAACGTAATTCTTGAAAATGTACATAGTATCTATTATATGCAGAAACACCCGAAATATACAAATATATGCCAAATAAGCACTTCATATTCATGATCACTTAAGTTCTAAACATGTATAAAATAGTTTTTGCGACAAGAACAATAACTGTATATAAATTTTAACCGTAGTAAAATGATGGAAACCTGTCGCAAATCTATCAAAAGTTTATATGTTAAAGACAAATTGTTCACCTATATTGAGTAGAAAAAATTTTCTTTATTTCTCCAAAGCTCTACAATAAAAATAAATTTATTCTAGCATTTTCCTTTATTAAGTCAAACTTCATGTTCATAAAACTATATTTAATGGTACTATCCAAGGCAGAAGAACGACTGTTCCACACATAGTGGCTTTTGTGGTTGAAGATTTAACACAAATTCGCAAAATTAAGTAACAACCTTTAAGTATTTTGTATTTTTAAGTGTTTAGCGCAACAGGGAATCGAATTCGTCTAAAAGATTGAAGCTCAATGGGAAACAAATATATACTTTTTAGCATTGTGATTTTATTTACACGAATTGCAATTTTTATTTCCCTGGGCCCTAATCTGTAAAATATGGTCTAATACATTGCAATGTATTAGTACAAGTCCTTGTAAAATATGAAATTGTAGTTTTTCTGTTTCACTAAAGAACGAACAACACTTGTAAACGATTAGTAAAAAGTTACAAGTGACGTCATATAAGAGCAAGATGGAGGAACAGCTGTTTGCCACGTGTTACCATACCTTGAATTAAAATATATTCATTCCTTAGTAATAAATTCGTATTTATTACAGAACGGTATATTGTTATTCCTGCTGAATGTATCATGTATTTTTTCTCAGAAATAATAATCGTTTAAATACTTACTATGCATTCGTCAACATTCAAGCGCAAAAGTTCATTTTGAGACGACGATCGCATATGGCTATCAATTTCTTTCATCGTCAATAGTTGACAGAATAATCGGTCATTTATTTTATTTTATTGGTCCATTTAATTTTTTATTAATGTTTATATACATTTGTTTATATTGTTTGGTAGTCACATTTTCATTATAAGCAAAAAATAGATAAAATAGTGTCAAAAGAGATTATTTTAAAATAGAATGAGGAATGGAAAGAAAGTATTTTAGTGATTTGTATCAAGAACCTTAAAAAGAACATAAAAAGAAAATGCTGGACTGAAATATGAATTTGAAACAGGTAAGGCCAGTATAAGTCATAAGCAGTACTTTAATTTCACGTAATCTAACTTTTGCTTATACTTACATACTAAATTATCCTTTCTTTACGCACATTCCTACCATCATTATCATCACTTTAACTAATATTCGCATATTCGGCCAACTGATTCCAAAAAAAATTAATAAAAAGGCATTAAAACTTGCACTAGTATTTGAAGTTTCCAATCTTCCTACACTTGTGGAAAAATACACCCAGTTACAAGTGCACGTCTAACACTAATACTTCTGTGGAACAGAACAACGAACAATTACTAGTACGTTGTAAGTTAGAAATTGTGAATCACAAGTGTAGCAGAAATCTTTGTGGAACAGAATTCTACTTATAACTTACAAGTTACACGTCCATAAAGTTGAAATGTATTAGACCATACGTTTGCGGAACAGACAATGTGATCCTCTCATGCAACGTTCTGAGAAGAGCAGACGATATTGCAACATCAGCACCGACTCCCACGTTCAAACATGCCATCACACTGTCTGGGAAATAACATGTGTTGCTTCGCATATAAAGGATTTTCTAGAGCTCGCTTATGTGTTTTTTGACAAATCACAATTAACTATGATATCATTTAACAATTAATGAACATAAAAACTCAAGAGAAAATAATCCTATTAAGGTATAGCAGCATTTAATGATAGCCAATGTATTTTTATCCTTAAAGAGTTAATGTTCCCAATGAAAGAAAAGGTATTTATACCCATTTTCAGATAGTTATTATGGTAGAAGTTCCACGTTAAGAATTCAAAGGATATATTACAAGCTTTTTCTGCATATTCATTCATTTTTTATTTTCCGCTTTACTTACTGGTATTAGAATTATGAAATATTTATTCAGAATTACCACATTAGAGTAATATTATTAAAGAATGTTTTAGTATGCATGTGTTGAAGTAAAGAGAAATAAATTAAAAGTCATACCGGCAGTGCTTATAACAAGTGTAATACACGAGATGTAAGGAGAAATTTATGCAATTTTAGCATTATAAAAATGCATAAGAACTTACATGTTATTAAATTTTCTATATGTACATATGTTGGACGTTCGTGCATATTTCGAAGTTTAAGCACATATTTCCGGCATACTTATAATGCTTTTGTCACAAACCCTGCTTTTTACTTTTCAGAGCTTAAATAAAACATGCTAGATTTAGTAGAGCCATATTTACATACCAAGTGGATCTTGGGTAAGATTTGGCAATGCTGTTCCTTGATGCGAAAAAGGCGGAAATGTCTGTGCAGCAGCCTTGGTGTAGTCCACTAGAATTAAACAGGTAAATATGTTGGAGACAGCTGCATGGGGGCGGAAGAAAAAGGAAAAAAAAAAAAAAAAAAAAAAAAAAAAAAAAAAAAAAAAACGAAATGGGGGGGGGGTTTTGTTGTATCCGTGGAAAATGTAAAAATGAGCAAAAATATATTTAATTCTTTTTGTTTTTATATCCTCATAGGGAAGCTATTTTTCCTACTTTTATTTTAAAGGCCTGTCGCACGATTGTTTATAGGCCCCTGAGCATGGGCAAGCATCATTTAAATATTTCTCTAAGTTGCTTTTTTTGCACAGATGAAAATTGAAATTTGCTGTGCTAAATTTCAGCAATTACCTTGAAAGTTTTACCAGATACTTTTGAGATAGGGATGAATAAATGTAAATATAAAAATAAACAGACGAAGAAGAAGAAGAAAATACATATTCTCATAATATTCAATTTATATTTAGAATTACAACAAAGTGCTACTAAGAAAGAGTGAGATTTTTTCCTAAAATAATATCTAATTGAAACTAAATTTATGAGATAACTTAACTCTATTATATGCTTGGAACAAAAAATCTCCACAATTTTCAAAACGAACCGCATAAAAGGAGAATAAAAATCACAAAATAATTTGTTTCTCAGGAAATATTGCTGGAGTCGAGTGTAACTGTGTGGTAACTTATTTTCATTACATGCCATAAAAGTACGGTGAAACAAAGTGAGGAAATTTGTCAAGAAATGTGTGTTTTTTATTCCCTCAGATCGGTTGCTTAAGCAATGCTAGAAATACTATTTTCACGTAAGAAAAGGAGGTGTGTATATCTTATGCTGAATTTTTATCTAATTTTGTTTTGATTAGGTAGGGATAATGTCTTTTTTTTCTGTCTACATTTAAAAATAAAATATTTGGCAATTTGAATCGTGCTAAAATGCCTCGTAGAAATCATTGTTTATGGTATTCCTACTTTCCAAGTTAGATACCACAAAAATGTCTGGTTCAACATACAAGCAGAGAAACACAAAAACAGAATGCCTATGAAAGAAAAACGGTCATTTTGGCAATTATAAAGTGTAAGTCACTTTTCTCCCGTTTTATATAGTCGGACCTGGTGGTGTAGTGGTTACCATACTTGCCTCCTACACCCCAAGAACGTGGGTTCGAATCCGGCCAGGACCGATGGATTTTTTCGGGCGTAAAAATCCTAAATATAGCTTCCTTCGGAAGGAAAGTAAAACCGTGGGTCATTTACGGCACGAAAAAGAACCTCAAGACTGAAAGAAAGGCCTCTGAGCAAAATTTGTCGGCAGTTTCACGCCCTGAGTTGAATGGAACGCTGATGACCTGAGATGTTAAAGAGCGTCCATAAATAAATCAATGAAAAATCCGTTTTGTATAGGTCTGTAGTTAACCTGTTAACGGTCACGTTATTGGGTTTTCCTCCAGTACACTTCCAAAGTTAAAACTTGTTCAGCGAAAGGGTGTCGAACTTTGATTATACATTACAGTAACAAAAGGAGTTTTATCTTGCTGCGGAATTTCAGCAGTTACAGTAATTTTTAAGTTCCTAAAAAGTTTAGCTGCTAAAAAATCGTAAAGAAATAAAACTATGCTACAGAGCAGATTTTGAACGTTAAAAAAGGCGTGCAGTTTTTATTTTTATTGAACTACATATTTAACATTTAACTTGAAAACCCAGGATCCACATTTTATGAATTTATAAAACACACTAACGTAATATACAATTTAAGAATAGTTGTGTTTACATTTTTATTGAAAGAATGGTACACAGTTATATATGGGAATACTGTGAGCCAGTCATGCATAAAGAAACTGGATATTGCAATTCTAAAAACAGTAAGTAGTAGGTTAATTCTACTCTTAGGCACAATAATTTAAATGCCAGCTACAAAATTTCACACGAGTCTTTTGTTTCCGGCTCATAAAATGAAAGTCATGGCCGGCATATAAATCCTGCATAGTTAGAGTAGCTCACGCGGTTATATTCAAAACCGCATAATAACATCGTCAGCGTTCGGCATAGTAACGATCAAAATGTAAAGCATAATAAAATGTCTGGTAATTCGTACAAACAGCGGGCTATGTAAATGTTAGGCATTACCCTATATTTCTGCCACAGTGGTTAGCTTTAGTAACTGAAGCGATTATAAATTAAAGGTCATAAGTTCAGATTCCGCCCACTGTACGTGTGGTATTAATATTACAAGCTAGTCAGTGACACTGTGCAAGGAACTCTGATGCAAAATAGAGCAATATTTGTTTTTTAAACCCAGAGTTTTTTTTTCTGCAGAAAAAAAGTTTAAATAGATTTTCATACGCAGTTTTACTGTCAGAAAAACATTCTCGATGTTTAATGTCCTTTACACACGCTAATACTGCTTTTTACGGTTTTTTCACGATCGAATCGGCCGCTTCACGCGGTAGGCTCACCAGCCAGTCACAGGATAACTCAGCTCGCTGCAGCTGCAGCAGTAGAGTTCGCCCTAACTACTACAGCACTCGACGCTGTTTCGGCTATGCAGCACTCTTGTACGGAGTAGTTTTTATACAAGTAACACATTTCTTTCTTTATTTAAAAACGAACTATGCTAGCCACAACTTATTATACTTCAAATATATATTATCTTTGGAACCTATATAGAAAATGTTTAAAATATCTTCCCTCCTGCATAAGGCGTCATTCAATGTTACTGGCTCAGTGGACACAGTGCTCAATACCATTAATCTCCTGTGTGGCGTAAACTGTCTTAAGAAGTTTGATGTTGTCATATCAGGAGATCTGGGTGGCCACAGATCCTTGGAGATTATCCGGTCGTGAAAAATATTTCAATTAGCGCTATGATTAGTTTGATATACGGTATGTAGCGCCATATTTTTGAAAATTACATCGTCCAGTTACTCAACAAACTCCACCTCTGCAGTGTTCATAGTACGGTCAAACAATATTGACTTCACTATTCCCTGTGCGGTTATTGTGCATAAACCCCGATTTTAACTGGGTGCATAGGTGCTTCATGGAGACAACAGCGTGAAATCTGTGAGTTCGCATAGCCGCATAAATGGTTCCACGCTTCTTCTGTGAACCATGTGATGCACAATATCACAGGATTTTGCACAATGAACGCTGTGTTTTGTTATGCTTTATGCAGGAGAGAAGACATTTTCATTATTTTCTATATGAGTTAATAATCTCCCAAAGATACACTACATTTGAGGTATAAGTAGAAGATAAAATCATTCGTTTTGAAATAAATAAATAAATAAATATGTTAGTTCTATGTAAATCAGTGTATATTTTATGTATTATGTATGGTAATAAAAATAAAATAAAACTGTGATCACGCTTATGAAGTGCTTACACTATAGAGTGTAATTAGCTATAGTTTTCATAATACCTTAACATATGTACACTTTACATAAAATGTTTATTTACAATTAGTATATAAAAATAAATTCTTACAGAGAAGTTAGAAGACAGCTTTTAACAGATTATGCAGGTGGACTGCTTCACAAAGAATGAATAACGCCCGTTTTTGCTACAGAGGCACCATAGGCGATGGATAATGATGATACATGAGATGAAATGATATATTGAGAAAGGATTTATTTTTAAGGAACGAATCGTTCCAGGCCTAAATTTAGGGTACCTCTGAGGACTGAGGAAAAGGTGGAAAAAACCTCAGTCAGGGAGGACGGTCCTGGCGGTATTCAAACCCTGACCTTCCGCTCACGAGTCCGCGATTTAACGACCTCGGCCACCCGTGGCGGTACTTCACAAAGAGATACCTGCGAAAAAGTGTAAACAAGTCGCATCTGTTCTGAATAAGAAATGCAATATAAGGCGTGTGCTTACTGAGGAGAAACTAGACGAAGATTGGAGAAAGATTGCACGCAAAAAATTCCCTGCAATGGTTGCACAAGAAACAAAAATGTCGATCAGTCTGGCGGACTATTAAGTTCTTAAAATTGAAAGCACAGGAGAACTGAATGAAAACATCAGGGAGAAATTTAAAGAATTTCCGCAGATGAACTAATGCATGTCAATAAAAAGTTCCTTAAACGATGGCATAAATGTCTGAATGAAGGGAGTGAACATTTTCAACACCTGATTTTATAATTGTACGTATCTGTCACAGCAAAGGGCTTCTTTTCACTGTAATCGCAAGGACTGAAATCAGCAGCTGGAATATTATATTCAATTTATTCAGTTGTTAGTCACTCTTGGTGCCACAACAGTTATTTTTTATTTACTTTTTTAAATAAGCTACGCTATACACATCAAATTTAGTTTTCTACTGCCCCTTTTTACAGAATATATTGGAAATGTCACTCAGAAATTTGGTCCATTAGTGCAGATTGGATTGGATTGCATTGTTTTGGGCGAAGGATTATATTTCGATACTTCAGCCTTGCTCAAAGGCTGGTTGTTTGTGCCTAAATGAGGTGAAGGAGACACTGGGCGGCCAGGCATGATGGATATCAACAGATTAACCCCCTCTTAAGGAATTCGCCGCTTCCATACCATACGCCGGAGCAGAAAATCTCCAAAGTGTAAGCCACAGTCACATCATCCCGTTTGGCTCTTTCATCACGTAACAAAACGAATGAAATGAAATGAGAGTACAGAAAATTTATGGAAAAGAAAGATCCTTCCCAGCATTTGCCTAAGCGACCAAGAAACAAGAAGAAGTGACAAGGTCTGGATGCGAGTCCCAATAGATTTGAACCCGATTCTACCCAATGCAGGTTCCAAGTATTATCGTTCGAGCCACCGAGCTCGGTCACTCAGCAGACAGAATTGCTGTAAAAGGACAAATTCTTTTTGGGCTATGAAAAAAAAAAAATCTTATGTGGTCTTGCTGCTGCTAAAATAAGTGAAATATCGAATTGATTAGAAAAGAACTAATAACCGAATCGAAAATTCTGATTGCGCTTAAGTAAATTATTTTAATTTATGAACATAGCAACGCTTTTATTATTTTTATACATTTTTGCATAGTTATAAGGATATAAACTAAGCCTTGAAGAGAATAATTTTATAAAACCGTTCAATATAGGGAATTAAATCGGGCATAATACTCTATGTTCAAGGCAATTACTGTTGGTCATGAACGCAACAGCTGGTATTACAAATATCTTGTTACACAGGGACATGAACTTTATTTTATCCTTATTCTTTTTAATTATTAATAGTGTACTTAAAATGCATTTCCGCACACATTATAAATATAAGATTAATGTTTTAGATATACATATATTATTTCTTAATGTGTTTAGGAATTATAAAAAGATAATAAATGCAGACTCTAATCATAATATTAGAATTCAACAAGCAAAAATAGTTTTCTACCGTGCTATCAAATTAAACGCACTGTACAGCATAGTGTCGTGTTCACATTGCTCACAACCTCACTAATGGGTAGCTATAAATTAAGTATGCAAGATCAGCCAGCCATCCTGGTATATGGCAGTGGAAAAGCGTATGTGGTACTGTTGAAATGGGGGAGGGGGCGAGATTCATGGTGCAATTCGCTACAGTTTCATTTGTTGCCACTTTTCAAAACAACCATCACCTACTCTGTGTTGTAGAGCATTCCGGTACTACAGTTCATAAAATAGTCAACGAACTCAAAGCTATAGGATCGGTAAAAAAAATATAAGACACCAACAGCGGTAAAGCTTAATGACATCTGCGATCGATTAGAATGTTCGCCATGAAAGTCTTTCTAAGTTATCACAGCAAAAACGAGTCAACAATGGGTTTGTCCATAAAGCGACAAAATTACTGAAATTACAAAATCTATTAAGATGGTACAGCACCTCTGCAGTTCATCTGGATGTATAAGAAATGTACAGAGCCCGGGAACTGGAGTGTCTGCAGGTGAGCGGTATGTCACTGAGAGCGAGTCCTGTGAAGTTGATAATTTCAAACTTGCACAGAAATGAGGTTAAATTTGGTGTTCTGAATCGCCTTCTGTCGTATCATTAGATAATCTAGCTATAACTACAGTTTGAAATCAATAGCCATGTAAGAATCACTGAAACTGCATTAATTAGACATGTAAGTTATAAGCAAATTGAACCATTTAAGTGTATGCTTCTATAATTAAATGTATCGTAGATATTTGATTATATATATATATATATATATATATATATATATATATATATATATATGTCAAATAGTAAGAGTAGTTCGGCTAAATTACTAAGAATTCATTTGGATGGAAAGTTGTGCTGGAATCAAAATACGCATGAGTACTAATAAACTTTCAAAAGCTCTTTAAGTATTTTTAAAGTTCTCAGTTATCAGCAAATTTATACTAATGGCATATTATGCTTTTACTCATATGCGTTACGGAATACTTCTCTAAGGTAATTCAGTTGCAGCTAAGCAGGTGTTTATAAGAAAGAGAACAAAAAATCGTAAACAGTATTAATGGCTTTGAAAAAAAAGTTCCTTCATGCATTTTATAGAATTAGGGGTCTTTATATTTTCTATTTTGTTCATATTATATTGTTTCCTATATGCAAAAAGAGATACTCTGAACTTATGAACTGTTAACTGATTTTAATACATATGATACCAGGATTTAAAAAAAAATGCGCATTCCTAGCTTTAGATCAGTCACACTCAAAAATCACTATTTTATACAGACACTAACTTGTTTAATATTTTTCTTACAAAATTAAAAGGGATACTAATAGTAAGATATGTCTAGAAATATATTAATGTGTAAGATAATAACATATTAAAATATCGGTTTTCTTGAAAATGTTTGCTAAGTTTAAATGTTATCTTCTCTGGTGCATCTTAACTGCTTTAACAAGCAAATTACTCACATAATTACCCATAAGAGCAGCATAGCTAATAATAACGGTAAAGAAGTATGAATAAAAACTAGGTTAGCTTACCCTTGAGTTCCAGTGTAACAGGAAACGAAAGTTTATTCAGCGATAATTCGAGCTCTCCATCATTGTCGAGAGTTTAAAACAGTCCTTAGGCGACGGCACAGAGTTGATGTCACATGCTTACAAAATAAAACTCACACTCACTAAGGAAAAAGTAAAATGTCCAAACTCGTCCGTTATTCTGCTTATGCGCGGAAACAATTGCGTAGCACTACCATCATCCCATGTATACTAAACATCTGAAAATCGCAAACAATTATCGTCAGTTGGACTTGGCGCTGATTGTAGTTCTCGTCTTACATGTAGTGACAGTGTAATACAATATTCTCTTTACATACGCGACAGCCGAGTGCTAACATTATTCATGCAGTGTCGTAATATATTAAGACGCGGAAAAATGTTTGTGTAAGAGCTTCAGTGCTACAACAAGCGATGCAGCTACCCCGGGGTGATATCAGCAGTGGATTATGAGGTTAGAATAGCAATTTACCTTAACTCTAGACATACTTTAATAACGCAATAATGTAACTATGTATTTACAAGACACGTTAGATATTTGCAAGTTACGGAGTAAGAGCGAGCGGAGTTCGATTCTCCAGAAAGTGCTGCTTAGAAATTTGCTGTCCACAGATATTTCATAACTTAAACTTACGAAGATATACTTCATCTATCTAAATTAATTTTACTATTCTGCTATTTTTTTAAATATTTTAAATTTGTATTTAGGCTTATACTTGATCTATGCTCTTTTTGAATTTTATCAAAGATTTACCTTGTAATCTAAGACAATAATTTTTATTAGTTGGAATCAGTATATTTGATTCTGGAGAATCAAACTTAGCCACAAAAGCATTTGTAAAGGTAAATATTTGGTTTGAAATTAATGTTTCCTTATTCAATTTGGAACTAAAAACAAGCAGGTATCAGAATTGACGATTAGTTATGCCAATTACACCAAGAACGCAGATTGCAGCATTTAAAAAGCGGAAATTTGAGTAAATATTAGAAATGGAAGAGAGAAGGTGGAGTATAGAGCGGTGCGAGATTGTATTTATTTAGGAGTTACGTAATTGATGAAGGGGGTAAATGGCGAAGCAAGGGAAATTCGCACTGGCTAAATGAAAAGGGGCTTTGTCAGCAATCATAAGTTGTAAATACACAGTATTTACACAGTACTTAATATAAACATTAAATTGTTAGAAAAGTATACAATATCGTGGTTGAGGCTAAAAAGTTATATGGTATAGAAGTATGGAAGTATTAGAAGTATGGAAGTATTAGATGGAGAATGGAGTAGTATAGACGAGGTCGTACATAGGATGATCCATAGAGAAATGGTAGGGTTACGAAATGCAACTATAAGATAGATAGCTCAAATAGAGATGCGGGAGAGTGACTAGGAAAGGAATGATTATGGAAAGAGTACTGAAAGATTGGTTCAGAATTCTAAATTTAGAACAAAGAAATGTGTTAAGACAGTGTTTAGAATATCAAGAGAATATAGGGAGGTTAAAACAGTTAAAATCTCCCGGGCTGTTTTGCCTTGGTCCATGGTTTACATTACTGCCATAGCTTTCACCAACTACTTCGGTTGGCATCTTCAGTGGACGATGAACAACATCTAACTGTTAACAAGACGACAGTATTGATCCGTCTCTGTCTGGCTTTAGAGGACGATCGATATCATGTGTGCGGCGGCAGTGGAAGGGGGAGGAAGGAGGGGTTGTTTGTTTTTAAGAACCGGTTTCCATGTGCTACTTAGATGATATCTGCAATCTCTATTAAAGTTCTTTGGATGCTGTTGTATTTCCAATGCTTCCCTCCTGGCTAGATTGAAAAAGCTTTGTGTCTTTGCAACCACTTCTGTTTTATTAAAGTATCCTTTATTGCATGTACTGCTACTGCAGATCGTTCGGGTTGATTAAGGTGCAGATGTCGCTGATGTTCTTCCAATCGTTTTTTAATCGATCTTCCGTTCATACCCATGTAAACTTTGCCACTGTGGCAAATTCTGGAATTGCATCCTAGGTATTTTTGAAGTTGTTCTCCTAGTCTGATTTAAATTTATAAAAAATAAAAAATGCATTTTTGTTCAATATTTGCCCTTTTATTGTATTGTATATAATAGAAATAATTACAACAATAAGATGTTCGAAAAGTATATCAAAGTATAAAACATTAATATTAATAATGACTAGCAATTTTTATTGCACAATATTTTTTAATTCTTGAATGAGAAGTAATATGCTGATTTTCACTTACAAGCCTTGATATATATATAGAAAACTCCGTGTTCTGAGTATTTTTATACCTGTTTTTAGGTACATGAATGTAGAAAATGATTTTTCACACAAGCAGCTTATCAACCACACCTGAAATACATTTTAAAGTTGTACAATATTTTGTTTTCTCGTAATTCATTGTTTGTATCTATATATTCAAGAATAAATATTGTTAACAGTATTTTAAAGCTTCTGGATCCCGGAAAATCCGCGAATCACAGTGTGATAAAGATATAAAATGGAATGCAGTAGCTGTTGAATGTTTTTACCTACTACCAGAACCTGTAAAATATCAATTACGTAACTCAGATGAAATTCTCCAAATATTAAATGACTCGGAAACTTGATATGATTGTTTGTTAACATTTATTAATATTTCAGGCATTAAGAGACTGAAAAAGAACTTTTTCCCCATTTCATTATACATGTTTCAATAATTTTGGAATTATCCGTTTAAATGGGAACAGAGTTTCCGAATAGAGAGATTTGTGAATCAAAAATACTGATGTTTTTTCAAGTTAGGACAAAAATGTTTCTTATATGTATGTTATACAACACATTTATATACTTTTATACTCCGAAAAGAATTTTCTTTCACAAATAATGTCGTAAAAATCGTCTGTTTTTCATTTTAATACTTACCCAAGAAACTCCAACAATTTATTTCTTTATGAAACATGAAATTACTCATTTATATCTTGTATCTTATTCGCATTTTAAGTGGTTAAAGCAGTGAGGTTATTTATCGTGGTTTTTTCCTAAAGGCGGTGGAGGTAAAGACGCGAAAACTTGAAAGCAAAGTAATCAGAACTCGCATTTTGTTTCGATTGCTGCGTTTTCAAGCAATTAAGTGGGCGATTTGCGACCAATCACAGCGACAAGCAGCGATGTGATGAGATTAAGTTTCTTCTTCCACTACTCTTCCCTCCTTCCCCCGGTCAATCTGGCGCCCATAGAAACTTCACATCGATCGTCAAGTGACGGAATGAGTGTTTCACTTTTGACGCCTGTTTAACTTTCACTTTTCCCCCAAAGGCACGGCACTGTTATGCATATAAAACAAGTTATAGAGCACTCTTTACAGTTCTAGATGTAATATATTATTTCCTTTAAATATATTTTTGCACAGAAGTATTAATGCTGGCCAACAAGATTTCCTTAACATGGATAATAAAAACAAATATTTCTTTTATAATTCGTATATAATAATCACCAATTTAGACTTAAAAAAATCTTAAACCCGTCACTTTTTTTTCAGAAACTTAAATTTTATAATCAGTGAATTGTATAAAAAAATTTGGAAACCACTTCGATGCGGTATCTTACTGTAATGTGAATCTTTTAAACAATTATTCCAGAGCTGGTCAATTAAGGTTGATAATCAAGGTTTTTGTTACCACACAATGTATATGCAGTGTTTTTTTTAATTGGTTTATTTACGGACTCTCTCTTTAACATATCAGGTCATTAGCATCTCATTCAATTCAGAGTGTGAAACGGCCGGCAAATTTTGCTCAGAGGCCTCTCTTTTCAGGCTTGAGGTTCTTTTTCGCGATATGAAACAATTTTTCATGATAAGAACAGATCTCGTGTGAATGGTGGAATAATTTGCTAGTGAATAATACGAGCATGCGTCCTGGTACAGGACTTACAGCGGAAAGGGGGTTTCAATAATGCACATAGTTATAGGAGTGTAAGTTTATTGCCGGCTCTTGGAAAAATGTTTTATAAAATTCTAGAAAAACTAGAAAGTTGGGTGTCGCAGCATGACAAAATTTCAAACTTTTAATCGGCAAGAATTTAGGATCTGTGACAAAATTTTTATTTTAAAAACTACAATGAATAAATATGTGGGGCATAAGAAAGGGAAACTCTATAGTGTTTTCATCGATTTGCAGAAAGCATTGGACTCCGTGGCACGAAATGCTTTATGACAAAAATTGTGGGAGAAAGGGCTGTGAGGTAAGTGTTTGAAAGCTCTGATGGCAATTTATGAGAGAGTAAATTTCTGTGTGAAGCCGGAGAGGATAATCCTCTAACCCAAACAGAGCAGTTACACATGAATGCAGTTTCACCTCATTTATTGAATTTATTCATAGGTGACATTTCAGTACATTTAAGTCGAGCTGATTATGGTGCACTGTGCGAGATCAGAAAATTCCAGCACTCTTGTATGAAGATGATGTGTTATGCTCAACTTCAGTGGCGGAATTACAGATATGCTATGACATCCTTGAGGTTATTGATACCTGGGATCTCACGGTTAAAGAAGAGAAAACAAATGCTGTCACTTTTAAAAAAAATGGTCGGTTTTCAGCAAGAAAGAGTCTTGGTATTATCGGGGGTGGGAGTGGGGGAGAATCCAAAATGTTAAAGGCATAACAAGAGGTATAAACTTAACAATGAACGGCAAATGGTCAAGGCACATTGCTACTCGAAAGGAGAAGCAAGGAAACAGCTGGGGGAGCTGTTCAAAGCAATGACGAGGTTCCCAGAAATGGCGGTCAGCACTTTACAACAAGTGACAATGCAAAAATAAGAGTGACAATAAGTTATGGCGCAGAAGTATGGGGGTGGGACCGAGAAGAAAACCTATGGAAAATTCAGAATACTTTTCTGAAAAGAATTTCTTGTGTTAATAGGAGCGCGGCAAATGGTGGGATGAGAAGGAGTTTGGCAGTATTTGTGTCACAATCATGGCGATTAAATACTGTTAAGGCTTAACAAGGAAGGCAGACACAAAATTAAATGCATTTGCTATCAGGAACAAGTGAAAAACCTGAAAACTGGGAACTGGGGGTTGGAAAGAATAGGAATGGGGTGGATGTAAGAGATAGGGGTTATAATAGAAGGAATGTTAGAAGGAGATTAATTGATATTGATAGGTAGGCAGTGGTAATTGAGAGTTCTAACAAAGTTTCACTGGAATTATAAGCAGAACTAAAAGGGGCATGGGGGAGGGAACCATGTATACATGCAATGACAGGAGAAGACCTCGCGAGATGGACAGCGCAGAAAATGACGGATGACACAGTCGAAATAATGCGTCCTATGTATGGTAAAAAGTAAAATTGCCAGAATGTCAAGCTACAGAGCGCTGGAGGTTTCAGATTTTATCCGAAATCTTTGTGAAGTAGAAAAGGATTAGAGCGGCATATCTAAATTTGATATTGGATAAGAATAATGGAAGGGATATGTGACTTTATTAACAAGATAAGAAGAATAAGAGAAAATTTCTGGCTATAGAGAACGTACAAAATAATGCACTTATCAATTTTAAATGATTTCTATTCGTTTTTAGTTTCTGGCGCTTATTTATATATGTGCTGAATTGTATATTTATGTTCTTTAATACCCTGTAATGATATATTTAAGATGATTATTAATTGCATCATTTTTTCCGTCAGAAGTACATAACTTAGTGTTTGTATATATGTCATCATGTGTGTTTCTGTGTTTTTTTCTCAACATTTCTTATGTGTAAATAGCATAAACGATCTGGCTAGACCCGTGCGCTAGAAAGTATTTAATTTATGTATCTGATAAATCATTACTGAAATAAATACATCTACTACTATGTACTACTTGGTGAGCAATGCTTGGCGCAACCGCGGGACTGGCCGGCAAGGCTGTGCCGCTAGGCGGCAGGTATATTTCCCCTCTGCTGCTCGAGATTTAGTGTGAATTGAAATCTTGCGCAAGTAGCACGTAATTGTTACGCGACACAATACATGTATTGAATGAAAGTGTACCAAGTGAAAAAGGGCTATACAAGTATTCTATTTCCCAAAGAGTATTCATTTATGATTCATTTGTGCGTACAGAATCATCGCATGCTGTAAGGAAACTATTTCAAGAGGAATTTCCTTATGTTCACATCCCTAATCGGAGCTCGATTCATGGATTAGTAAATACATTTCGATAAATGGGAAGTATTCTTTATCTCTGGGGGGGGGGGCATTAAAGGAGAAAGTGTACGAAACAAATCCACACATTATAGATGAACTTAAAACTAACATTCATCAAGAAATTGCTGACATTTCTCAGAGAGAAATGCAGATTGTAATGAGCAATTTCCTAAGCAGGTGTCAGAAATGCTTGAACAACGAAGGGAAGCAGTTCCAGCATCTCCTTGCTTAATATACGTGAGTAATTTACCTTTCTTTTTAAGTGTTCATGTTATGTATGTTAGACATGATTTACGCTATATGTACTGCGCATTTCCGTCACCCGTACCACCGACACAGCAGCCAATCACACTGACCAGCCGCACGCCGCTAAACCGGTTGAGTGAATCTCCCGCAGTACAGCAAAGAGCGAGTATTTGCCAGACGGTTGCGTAATATGAGGTCACTTAATAAACTAATCTGAAATTTCGCTTCCGTCTGCTGAACTCCGGTACGGAAGCGTACACGATGTTACAGAAGCATATGGTGATGAAGTTCTACCACAATCAATCGCACTTCATTGGTCCAAAATTTTAACTAGGGCTTTGTTTTAACAGAAAAGCAGAACGTCCCAACTACTCCAACCACTGTAAAGAATGAGACCATGATTAAAAACAACTACCGTAATTTTTCGGTAAAATCGACTAATAACATTCGATATACTGGCAGACATGTTATAGATTTCCCATGGAAATGCGTTCGTTGTCCTGCACAATCGCTTGCACATGAGATGCAACTGTGTCAGATGGGTGCTGAGCCTAAACAGAAGATAGCGCGAGTGGACGTGTGTCGGAATCTTCAACTTCAGGGCATGGCGAGGCATTCCTGAATCCATCATCACATGTGGCTTCACCATTACGATCTCGAAAGCAAACTCAATCTGCATATCATTTGGTTCTCCGACACCAAAGAAGACCGAGGTTGTTCGGTCGGCAGAAAAGGTTATGGTGATATCGTTCCTCGACTATTGTGGAATGGTTTATCAACGTGAAGCTCTCCCACAAACAATAGTTAATGGGGGAGTATTACAAGGTTGTTTTGAGCGCCCTGGCCGAACACATCCAATGAAAACGCCTGGAGCTGCACCCATTCAGTAGGCACCTACACCATTACAATTCATGCCCTCACGTTGTTGCTCTACATTTAGCCAGAAAATTATAGAATATGTGCCCACCCTCCATATAGTCCGGACCTAGCTCCGTGTTACCACTTTTCTTTTGTATTCCTTCGTATAAAAATGAATTGTGGGGCCAGAGTTGTGGTTCATCAACGGATGTTTTGAAGAAGGCGGAAGTCATTCTGATGATGAAAACGATTTCTGGCACTTCTTCCAGGATTGGTAGACTCGTTGGGCCAAGTACATAAAACTCAATGGAGACTAAAAGAACATACTAACTCTGAGACCCTGTGTAATGCAAGCGTAAGTAAAAAATAAAGCTCAATATTTATTGACTATGCCTCGTATAGCATTTCAAAATCTTAAGGTACCATTTGAACATGTTTACTTTTCTCCTGCTGCCGCTTAAACTGATTTTTACTTTATTATCCCTAATTCATTGTAAGGAAAGTAAAACAACATTTATTTCGGATAATAACTGACAATGGAAGTGCGATTGTTATTTGAAACAAGAATGGGTGGGTGATGAGAATTTTTGGGGCGTAAAAATCCTAATTTCCTTCGGAAGGGAAGTAAAGCCGTGGGTCCCGAGTCGTAAATTTATGGGCTCCTGAAGCCTTAAAGAAGAGGCATCTGAGCAAAATTTACTGGACGTTTCACGCTCTGAATTGAATGGGACGCTGATGATCTGAGATATTAAAGAGCGTCCTTAAATAAAACAAATCAACACAACAGTAGTAGGTCAAAACTGAAGTGGCATAATTGCGCTGGTAACTAAAATACCTTCAGCTGTTGCTGGAAAACTTTGCAATGCATAAGTCTCAATTGTGCAATGCTGGGGCAAACTATCCTATATCAACTGAAAAGTTTAAGCGTCTCATTATAAGTGTTTTACATCTATTTGAAGAATTACCTATGTTGCAGTAATGACACCACTTAAGTAAGCACTTTCTTTCAAAGGAACAATCCTTCTCTTTGAGTTATTCCAACTCAACTCTCCCGGAAACTGGGCTATCGGTCTCGAAAGGGAAATACTAAATCAACAATGAATTTCTATACGACAAAGAGCTCCAGTAGGGCTTAACTAACGAGGTTGGTGGCTATTTTAAGCGCCTATTTCTGCTTCACAGTCGGCAACTAATGTCCAATCCACGTTCTAATATATATACACATGCCCCTAATATTAATTTCTTTCTAACGTATAAGGAATACCTTTTTTTTTTAGAAATAAAATAAAAACTACTTACTTTTTGCATTGAAAACACACAGTGTTGCACATTATTCCAAAAGTAAGAGTTTATTGTTTTTAAAACGCCTTATCAAGGAAATGAAACTAACAAGCAAGGCAACACCTTTCCAGTACACCTTAAATGTGCCAGCTTTGTCTTAAATATTGAGTTTAAATTTAATAGCTCCCTCCTTACACTAAGTTTACATCGGTATTGAATTGTTCCCATAAAAGAGTAACAAAGTTTATTTAATTTAGTTCAGAAATCACTGTGCTTCTAAGTTAAATATTTTGGGTAAGGGGAATTGGTTCCTTATTGCTCGATGAAAAAATTTTGCATTAGTTTGTGTTTTAAATTATATGTATATATATACTGAGGCAGTATAAAATAACCTATAGGTAAGAAGTTTTGAGATATTAATTGAATAGTAATTCATTTAGGGAAAAATCCTAAAAATTGAGGTATTTCCTTTGATTTAATTATACTGCTCTATCGCGCTATGACTTTTACCGGCGAAAACGTCAATTTTTCATTTAGCAATGCCTTGAATACTATTCGTGCGAAACCTTCAGGTGAGAGTTCAGGAGCTAGAAGCCAATACATGAAGTCATGTTTGCTATCTAAAGTTGCAGCAATGCGCGGAAATTTAATTATGTTCTGTTGTGTGAAAGTTCTTGCAGACCTGTGTGGCATAAACGATTCAAGGGGGGTGGGGTTCATAGAGACCTTGAAGGCTCTCCGCATCCTGGAAGACAAAAACTGAAGTCAGTGTGCAACGATTACAATTACAAATATTACCAACATGGGCATCTGTCGTTTGTTTTCTGACGTCCTTATATTTTTTCATGTGTGTGTAATTTTGATATGTTAATAACGTAAAGTCAAAAAACGAGTACCAATACACGCAATATGTGCAAAACTATATTTTAGGTACTTAATGGCTTGCGATGTATAAGTGTGCATTTACTTCATGTACATTTAACTTTGTAGTGAATACTTTTGGAATTCAATTTTTCTCTCTGGGGAAAAAAAAAGGGTAGATGTTATATTTGTGTGAATTTTAATACATAATTATTGTCAGCAGTGTCCATAGGAGCCTGCGTTTTTTGCTAGATTTTGAATAGGGTTGGAGAAACTACTGCGACTTGATTCTTATGTAGGTAAGCGCTGTTTAACGCTTTAATTCTTTGACATTTGTGCTGCATACTCCCGTTGATGCTTGCACATCGAGTCTGATTTATGAATTGTGCTCGAGAAGGCATCCTAAGTGTGCTCAGGAACGTAGTTTCATTTTAAGGGAGAATAGTGATAGTGATAACAGTATCAATATTAATTTGAATATCACAATATTTACTAGTATAGCACAGTGAAAAGTAGCATAAAATAGAAAGAAGAAAACCCATAAATTTAAGATAATTGAAATATCTAAGACATAACTTACAGAAATACATGGTCAGTGAATGAGGCGTAGAGGAGTAACGACCCTAACAATTTGGAAATATTGGAGGAAAAGATGTTCACCTTTCGAAGCTGCTTCTCCTCCCTGTGTGTTTAGAGACACCTTTCAGTAGGGCTATGACATCATCTAACTCGATGGTTCCGCATCGGTCTAGACTAATGAAAGAACGAGCACGGAGAGTTCATGTGGTCTTAAAGGAAAAAGGAAGAGAAACAGGGTTTCGGAACATAAGTAACAACTAAGGAATTTGCGCAAGGATGGCATAATCGATTCTTCCTTCTTGATTATTTAGCCGCATTCTTGCTTCATTCTTACCTTGATTTGTAGATCTGGTTGCTTGATTTCTACTGGAATTGACAATGCAGTTCGTAGCATGTGTGAGTCATTAATTATATATGTTTACGCTCAATATTCAGCAACAAATACCATTATCCTATGTGACAAAATAACTGCACAGTCTCAGCCTAAAAGTCAATTAAAATAGGACAGATATTTGTAGAAATAAAAAAAAAAAAAGAATGAATGAATGAAAAAAACCACTAACCAGAAAGAAAACGTTAAATGTGAGGAAAGTCCGTTCTTTAAGCTATTCTACAGTGCGATCAGTGATGTTTTCCATCGCTACTCGGTGTTTTCTCATGAGCGAGTCCCCAATTGTTTGCCGCGCCAGAAGGGGTTAGCAAACCTGCTTGCTTACTTTTTGACCTTTGTGACTGTCGCAGTAGTAGCGCAGCTGTTCCCGGGTGTATGTTGTGTTGTTCGTCTCTTAATTCAACAATATACATAAAATGTATTATTCTCGTGTGATTACAGCGGCACAGCGTGTCTTTATGCACTATTCATATGTGTTAACTGAGTGTTGAAAACTATACTAGCATACAGTTGATTCTGTTACTATATAAATGCCATACTAATTCCATTTTCTGATAATTAACAAACAGAGAGCATGTCGTGCATTTTTTCCACAGGACTCTGCCACTACTCACATTGTGAATCATTCCATGAGAGCAATTCACAAATGTGTTTCCATAAAAGTGAGTCATTAGTCCTCCGATTTAACAACCTGTGATTATTATCTCTGGGGTAAATTTAAATTTAAAAAATGTCACGCACAAGATGAACCCGCACACCACACAAGAACCTAAAGATTAATATTCGTCAGAAATTGTCCGAATTTATGAAAGTGGACTACAGCTTGTGATGAACAATTTCCTAAAAAGGTGCCAAAAATGTGTGGAGAACGAAGGCTAGCTGTTTCAACATCTCATTTGATAAATAAGTAAGGAGCCTCTTAAATTGGTTTGTGTTTTGTTGTTGTTTGTTTTATTGTTTCCCTCCCGCTAATCACCAGGATCCGGCTGACCCGCTATCTGCTAACGAGCGGCGCGCTAGCACATAGGCGAAACACTCCGGGGGAAAACAAAACTGGTCGCATGGCATTGCGGTTATACAAATAAATAGTCCAATATCAGAGTAAAAAATAAACAACCTCAACAGCTTGTATCTGACAATAAGTCTCGTACATAAGAAAGGAATACTATGATAATTCAAAATTAATATCTGAAGTTTTTTCCCCACAAAGTGTGTGCATCATTGCAGTTATTAACGGTAATTGCTTTGGAAAGGCAGAAAAGCGGCTGTTATACTGGGCGCTTCACTCACTATCTAACCCGGCATTTCTTTAATCATTTTAACACCAACAAAGATATTGCAACGAAATATGAACACAGGCACCTTTGCTGTATGCGAAATGAAATGGAAGGTGTCTGTAGTGTAGCCCTTCGTGAGCGGGAGGTCTGGGTGTGATTCCCGCCAGGATCGTCCTTGCTGACAGGTTTTTCCAGGTTTTCCTCATTCTTAAATGGCAAATGCCGGGGAGGTACCCGAAATTTTGATCTGGAATTATTCCTTCCTTTAAAAATTTATCCTTTCATCTCATGTATCACCAGTGTCCACCACCTGTGATGCCTCAGTAATAAAAACGGGCGTTAAATACTAGTAAAAAAGTGTAGCCCTAATTAATGCAACCAGCGTTCCGCCAGCTATCCAGTTCATCAGTCTGTTTCTTGTCTTCTCTCTACTGGTCTTAACGTTTTGTCACTCGGCTAACGGTGTCTACACAATATGGTTGCTCGCGAGAGCTCATATGCATGTGAGATCACACACGATAGTTTGAATATGTATATCGGTATACTATGGGGGAAATAATGCCAACCGTTCGTATTTATTGGACAGTGCAATCGATACAGTCACATCAACTGTCCAAGAGAGCTTTTGATGAGGTCGATATCCGCCGAGCAGGTGCAAAATTTGAGCATTGTCGAAGAAACTGAAAACTGGAAACCATACATAAATTCGTACATACATTTCGGAGTAAACAAATTGGAATTCAAAGGAAGGACCGTCTACTAAAGATATTGCTCACATTTTCACAGTAATCAGGGACTTTGGTGGCCTCCGCGTTCTTCCGATCTGAAGTCAGCTGATTATTTTTATGGAAATATCTGAAAGGGAGTTTATTGCAACAACTACCAACCATAGACACCTAGAAAGCAAAATTCAAGCATTTTCTTTGTTTATTTATTTGCGGACGCTCTTTAACATCTCAGGTTATCAGCGTCCCGTTCAATTCAGAACGTGAAACGGCCGACAAATTTTGCTCAGAGGCTTCTTCTTTCAGGTTTGAGGTTCTTTATCGTGCCGTAGGTGTACGAAACGGGACCTACGGCTTTACTTCCCTTCCGAATGAAGCCTTACTAAGGATTTTTACGCCCGGAAAAAAATCCGTCGGTCCTGGCCGGAACTGAACCCGCGATCTTGGATTTAGGAGGCAAGTACGGTCACCACTACTCTACCAGGACCGATTAAAATTCAAGCAGTGAAACGTACGTAAGAGCAAGGACTGTCCAAAATATGGTGCGCCGGATTTAATTCTGTCTGGACGCAGATTAAAGTGGCTTACAGTACATGTTATAACGTCATCACATTTATCACAAAATGAAGTAAAATTTCTTCAAATTGCATTGCAATATCTCTAAGAGTGCTAAGATTATCAAATAAATTACGAGTTCGGTAGCGAGTGAGACCCCAATATAAAAAACAGTCATATATGTGATTTCTATAATTATATAGTTATCTGATACATATGTGAACCAGCTCCATCCTTTCTTAGAGATCCCGCCACGCGTGGCCAAGGTCGTTAAGGTGCGGACTCGTGAGTGGGCGGTCTGAGTTTCAAGTTCCGACAGGTCAGTCCTCCCTGACTGAGGTTTTTTCCAGGTTTTCCTCAATCCTCATAAATGGCATATGTTAGGGAAATACCCTAAACTTAGGTCTGGAACATTTTCTTCCTTAAAAAAAATCCTTTCTAAATATATCATTTCATCTCATGTATAAACTGTGTTCACCGCCTGTGGTGCCTCAGCAGTAAAAACGGGCGTTAAACACCATTTAAAAAAATTCTTAGAGGTAAGGTAGGCAGTAAAATTTTCTCTATGCAAGATTAAAAGCTGTAAACAAAGTGAAACGATACAAACCCACAATTTCATAGGTGACTTTATTTATGGAACATTACATGAGTTTGATATTCATCATGGACTGGAGAGGGGAACATATTGTTGCCCAGTACTCAGTTTTTGGTTGGTGTAGAAGGAAAGAAGAGGAGAAAATCCAAGAAAAATGAGTTTCGTGCTGGCCCTGGAGCAACATCACTGCAAATACGTCCTTAATGTGGTACAGATTTTGGAAGATTGCAGCGTCGCTGTCTGTGAAAAGAAGTTAACTACCTGGATAGAGCGTTCGCTCTGTAAAGATACCTATTCCCAAGCAAAGGCACATAAGGACACATATCGCTTGAGAGTTATAAATAAAATACACTAGAGAAGCTCATCTTTCTTGAACCTTACCGAGGTTTTATGCAAGAGCCATTAAAAATAGAAAGATCATACTCTTTTGCAGGCACAATTTTTCGCTCAGGAATTTAATTTTACAATATTTTGTTATCTTAATGCATGATACTAGTTTCTTTACTGTAACTTACGGCTCTTACCTATGGTAGGTGTGCAAGTTGAAACATGTTCAGTTCCATCTACGGCAAAAAGGGGTGAGATACGTTGCGAACAAATATGCTCCCTTGAAATTCCTCTTTCGTCTCCACAAGTATTCAGCCGAGGCCTAAGAAATGTTACGGGAGGCCATGGAGAGTTATTTTCTTATATCATCGAAAATAATTTAAAATGTTTAAAGAAGGGAGGAAATAAATTTCAGGGAAGATGGATGCGGCATGTGCGCTAACGGAAGAAAACATTAACACCGCTGCTGTCATTCTGAGAAAAAATTTTGAAAATTTCACTGGATGTCACCCATTCATTGGTAGTGAAAGTTTATATGTGTGCACACGGTGGGTTCCAAGACTGATGATAATTTCCGAACAAGAGGACGAAGTTGAAGATGATGTTACTGGAAGATGTGGAGTTTATTTCAAATTTCAATCACTGCTGATGAAGCTTGGCTACATCATTTCGATACTGAGAGGAAACAGTAAAACTCTCTATGGAAATCTCCATAAAAAGCAATAAAAATTATACTTAGAAATTAAAAAAAAAAAAAAAAAAAAAAGTGATTTCCTTTGCTGAGAAAGTATAGTCATTTTATTATTTTTTTTTTTATTCAAGAAATTCTTTAGCAGCATGTCGTGCCTGCACACACAGCTGTAATTGCATGATATTACAAAGATGTTCTAAATTTTGCAAGGCAATACCACACACATAAGGCTACATTTTCGTACAACAAGCTGGATGCTGCACCATGATAATGCACGGCCTCACATGCTGAATATCTCACAAAATTCTGTCTGAAGTATATTTCTCACCCTCCCTATAGCCCATATCAGCCCATGTAATCGTTTCCTTTTCTACAAATTGAAGAAACATCTTCGTGGGAGACATTATCAGATTGTGTAATGAAAGCCTGTCAAAAATGATTTCCAGTATATCTTTGAAGACTGGCAGAAACGCAGGGACAGGTGTATTGCATTCAACGGAACTACTTTGAGAAATATTATCAAAATTATGAGAATGAGTGAAGATATGCTGTCAAAAATTGTTTATTATTGAATAATCCTCGCATCTTGAAATACGTTAAACTATTCTCTTTGCTTAGCTTGGATTTAGTTCACTGCTGAGTAGCGAACATTGGTATGCACCAACAATAAATACATCTCTAACTATGCGTTGTACAGCCAGAGACATATTCAGAATTATTATTTAACATATTCCTGCAATTTTATTTTGAAATTTTTCCTCCATTTCGGCTATCAAACTATTTACAATGTTCAATTCAACACTGCCTCTAATGTCTAGACAAGAGATGAATTAGAAAATATGCTAAAAGGAATACCTCCAGGATGTGACCGAGGAAGGTGGTTTTCAAGCACGGGAGAAGCTAATTTGAAAACATCATAGTTTATTTAATAATATGCAAAACGTAACATACATAACAATAATGCACTAAGCGACATAACTTGGAAGTAGAAATTTTAGCTTAGAGCCTCATATAATATACAATTATAAAGTTTAAAACTTGAAACTAATAATCGGGCTAATTCACTTTACAAATCTCAATTTAACATTTAAAACATCTTTAGTTTGACCCTGATTTGCCAGAAATTCAAAACTATTACAGCACACTTTTCTGTTAAATTAACCTAACCAGGGAACTTAAAAGCAACATTAAATCCCTTCAATGCAATGACTAAACTTTGGTGTTACGTGTGCCGAAGCAATCTCTGCCAGGAACAAAAGGAGGAGAACTGACCGCGCTAGAAAAGATTACTCTCATTATTCTCGAAAACTCCCTTGCTGTTCCAACCAACAGAAACAAGCTACGGATAACAAGACTTCATATCACATCATATATAACTGTAATATGCGGCTCCTATAACGAGTTTAGTGAACTCTAAAGAGTTAGTTTAGGTCCAGGATGTAGATTTCGTCAGAAATTACACACATTATGCGTATTTAATGAATTGTCACACTCTTCATATTTACAAAATGTTACTCTGGAGTAGAATTTGTCAGAGTTGGTAATTTTTAGATAGTTTACATTAAAATTATATCTTAGGAAAAATAAACATATTAATGTTAACTTAGATTAATTACATCTTCTATATTTACAAACTGGTAACTTAAAGTATTTACATTTAGTATATTTTCAAAGTTGAATTAATTCAAGAAAACAATTAGTGCATTTATTTTTTATTGTGTGAAATCCTCTTCTGTATATCGGGTGTGAGTGATAAAGGTATCATTTTAATGCTAACCTGAACTTATTTTTAAGTATGAAATTCCTTTATATGATGGAAGTGAATTAAATAATAATATGCCATTATGGGGTGCCCGCAACTTGTTACTTGGTCTGTGCAAGTCCTGCATATATCTGGTTTCTCTGTTGTGTAAATCTGAATTTTTTATGAATACTTCTGTTTACTAAAAATAAAATTATTCTAGAATGTACTCGCAAGCCAGTGGTAAATTGCTAAATGTTTTTAATTGTCGTTTACAATGAGTTGATCTTTTTGCCCCTGCTTGATATTATTTTTTGTATAAGAAATATTTTTTAAAATTTACTGAATTTTCCATAAGTCACTAAGTAATGGGAATAACTATAATATACTGTTTTTAGGGCTCATATTTATAAAATAAATTAATGATCTGATTGCAAAACATACCAGGTTTGCAATGAATATGGTCTTTCCAATTCATATTATGGTCTATCATAAGACCAAGATTTTTTTGATACTAGATCCATGATTTCATTGTCTTCATATTGTATCTTTAGGTCTATAAAGTTTTTATTTTTTGTGTGCAAATTGAGTATTTATTTTTTTTCAAAATTTATATAAATTTTACTGAGAAACCAGTTATTTAGTTAACTGGAAATATAATTGGATAAATCTGAGAGGCGGCTGGTTTTGTGTTATTTAACGAGATTACAAGTATCTTCTGGGAAAAGAATTAGATAAGCAAGTTTGTTTATTACTAAGGGGAGGTTATTGATAAATAGTAAAAATAATAATACACTTATAATAGTACCTTGAGGAACACCGCTTTACTACCGACCTTGATAAAGTATGAAGTAATCCATCATCCTGGACAGGGAGATATGGATATGATTACGAAAAAGCTAGAGAGGGATACGTGCAAGAACGGCACACTTTTAAAACTATTGCCCTCTCAGGTATTATAGGTAAAAAGATATACCATAACTAACAATACAACTGGACAGAACACACGTGATTGAATGCAGTGTTTAGCGCTCTGTCCTCGTTAGCCGTTAACTATCTACTTTACAATATTTCAGACGGTTTGTGCAGCATTGTGTCAGTTTCAACCTTTGCTTCCCAAAGTAATTTACAGATCAAGTTTTTTTAAAATAAAAAATAATTAAAAATAAAATGTGTTGAGTTTATTTTTCACCGCAGACGTTTAAAAAAATTACTATTATATCCGAACAATCTAATAACTAAGCTATTTTATCTTCAATGTTTTACGATAGCTACTTTAGGGTTTTGCAGCTGCAAAACACTAAGGAAGCCGTTCATTTATGAGGAAACTTCGCTTTGTAGAAACTGCAAGTTTGCTATTACGACTGTTACAACGGTTAGCACTTACGAGCATGGCGAGTCCTACCAAGGCAAAGAGCAGCGGATGGAGATAAGATAGAAAGCAAATGGAAACTGCTGACGTCCTTCCCCCTAGATAACGTGGCAAACAGGGTGCTCCAAATCAATTTAATGACCGCCGCAGAGCGATAGCTCAGGTGAAGCATCTCGTTGTTCATACTCCAAAGACGATAATAGTATATATCAAGCTCTTCAGCATTTTGTCACCATTAGTATGCACTGACGTATGCCTGGATTTGACATTAAACTAATTGTGTTTCGCGAATGGAACGTGTTACATGTTAATTAAAACACTGACATTTGCACCTGACTAAAAAGTCAATCCTGGCGGTGTAGCGGTAACCATACTTGCCTCCTAAACCCAAGATCACGGGGTAGATTCTGGCCAGAACCGATGGATTTTTTCGGGCGTAAAAAACCTAAGTATGACTTCCTTCAGTAGGGAAGTAAAGCCTTGGGCCCCATGATGTACATTTACGGCACGACAAAGAACCTCAAGCCTGAAAAAAGAGGCATCTGAGCAAAATTTGTCGGCCGTTTCACTCTCTGAATTTAATGGGACACTGATTACCTGAGGTGTTAAAGAGCGTCCGTTTAAACCAAATAAAATAAAAAAAAATAAATAGAATTTTATTAAAAATGCATCATTTTGAAAGTATGTCGTAATTATGATGTCACTCAAACTTTCGGAGGTAATCATTAATGAGAGGGTTGTTTGCAATGTGGCGAACCACATGTTATTCACTTCCTGCAATCCAACCTCCTGTCTTGCATAAGGAATGTCGTCATCGTCGACATATAAGGGTTAGGCCTAAGTCCTGGCCAAATAAACCATTCGATAGCTACACTCAGTACCTACAGATGTCAGAATTATAGATGGTCAGCCTATCACGTCTAGTGTCATCTAGTGTGATGCCGAGGTATTATGTGGACTTGAAATGGTAAGTCATTTTTTTATCAGGAACCTCTTTTTCACTTATGAAGTTCTTTAACGTGTCGTAAATATACGACATGGGATCCACGGAGATTTTACTAGATTTTCTTCTCGAAAACTTATCGACCTCAGCCGGGTTGGAACCTATAACCTTGGGTCCATAGCAGAGTGAGTTATCTCTAGACCACCGTGGATGACTGTAACGAATGTACTAAATAACAAAAAGTCGAGTGTCAAATCTATGCAGATCTTAAAGTAAAAGGAATGCATGTGTGGCTTTTTCTCACGGTTCACAGTACGGCATTCGTTCCTTATTCTCAATAGATCATGTCATTAATAAACAACGCCAGTTTCTCTAGCACAATCAGCGTGTCCTATATGACATATCATGACTTATTGACAAGGACATATATCTGAACTGCATGTAAAGGAAACAATATAACTTACACATACTGTAGCGGTAGGCAGGAATGTGCGGTTCATTTCCAATCTAGTAATCCAATGAATGAGTGTATCTATTCAAATTAGCATGTTCGACAATATTCTTACAGCCTTCGTACGTGCTTTCAGAAATTAAAGAAATGATGGAAAGAAGAAAAACAAATGCGTGGTTAAGAGGAAAGTAGGCTGCATTACATAACCAACAGAGTGTTGATTGTATAAGACCCTGAAATAAGAAGCACTCTAAGAAAGTTAATTGTAAAAGTTAATTCAAAGGAAACATGTTGAAATAATGTATTTATTCATTCATAATATACATTTCTTAAACCAATAAGTATTACCTCTAGTAGTTAAAGTGATTCAAAATAAAAATCTCAATATGGCTATCTGGGTGTCAAGTGTGTGTTAAGTTATTGTGCTTTCAAGCAGCCTATTAATGGTACTCTTTTAATTGTTTTTTCCATTTTCCGATAATTGCATCTTATGTTGCTACATATGAATTGAAACTACGCATTTCCAACAAATTTCTACTTTTCCCTTTTTTGATAATCTACGCTACGAGTAATAACAAAGTTGTCCTATGGCACGCTTCTTTTGAATCACTCTACATAGAACGCTTTTATTTCTTATATTTTAATTCAGTTACCCCTCCATTCTTCCCACCCTTTTCAAACCTGAATTGTTTCATCTTTGACAGGAATTTCCTCCCTTTACTTCATCCTTGCCCGCCAGAGAGCCCAGCATGCCGTTTGCTCTTGGTTAGAATCAGTAAAGTGAGTGTTTCTTCCAGAGACTTTCATCCGGGAAAGGGGGGTTTAAATCAACATGCGGGGTGCAAGGAAGTTTTACTTATTGAGAGGGCGCGTGCTTCCAGCTGGTGTGTGGCACACTTAATACACCATTTAATAGTTTGGTACTAGTTTCAATTACTTGCGGGAATGTATGATTTATTGTAATTTTCGGTGTTGCAATAATGAATAAAATACGCATTCAAAGAATGCATATACTTGTGAGGACATTTATAACAGAAAGCGACAGAAAAACAATCATTAGCCATCCTGAGCACAAAATGTATTTTTTGTAATGGTAGTTTAATACACGTTTTCACTACTGAGGCACTACAGGCGGTGGAAACTGATGGTACATGAGATGAAATTATATATTGGGAAAGGATTTTTTTATAAGGAAGGAAATGTTCCATGCATAAGTTAAGGGAATCTCCCCGGCATTTGCCTTGGAAAAAACCTCAGTCAGAGAGGACAGTTCTGGCGGGATTCGAACCCTAAACCTCCCGTTTACGAGTCTGCGCCTTAACGACCTCGGCCACCTGTGGCGGTCCTAAATGCCTTAAAGAGCAGCGCTGTTTCACATATTACGTTACTGTATGGCGATGAGAAGAAGGCAAGCGACAGGAATGTGCTACGTAATCACCACGTTCATGTATGTTAGATAAACATAAACTGTGTTGTCATATAATCCCAAAGAAGTCCAGCGGACTTGCAAGATGCGAGTGTGAGAAGTCCTCATTCATGTGGCAACACGGTTATCTCACATACATTCGTACATGTGCAGATAAACAGTTAAGCCCCCTCGCACTTCAGTCCCCTCTTGCCACCTTTTGATCGCAGACTATACGTATTACAACCGTCTTTTACTATATACGTCATCGAAGGTCAATTAACTCCATCCCCTCCCTTTTCTTTCTCGTTCACATTGCGACTTATATTACCCTATGAATAACAATATTCGTTTTTTTTTTTACAGCCAAGGAACTGGTAACAATAAGAATGAAGGGAACAGCTTATTTCATTATCTGTTATATCTCTTCCTGGGGAGAGGCGGTTAAAGTCTCCGGAGGGGAAAAGCCCCTCCCCTCCTAAAAAGGTGTATCTGAAAGAAACAGTGAGTAAAGCAGCTGCCGGTAGATGCTGCAGTTCTGACTTCTCGAGCGAAAAGAGAATGGGAGCAGCAATACAAGGGGATTGATTGAGTCGTTACAGTGCATGTATTAACAATGGCAGAGATACAAGAGTGAAGTGGTAAAAAACCATGAACTCGCACGACTTTTAGATTTATGCGAGAAAACTTATTCTATTTATGGAGTATGGAGAAATGTAAGGCGTTTGATTTGTGGCAAGGTGATTCAACGTGTAAAACGTTCAACATACTACTTTTTTATTCTGCATGCTATGCCAATGAATATGATGAATATGGGGGAGAGTATCGGCAAGTGCTAGTGCAAGAATTGAAAGATAAGTTGTTAAGTGAACCTGAGGAACACTGTCAGTGAGTCAGTGCGGCAGAACAAAGAACATGCGTCCCTTTAATGCCAAGGATGTTGATAAAAGTGGAATTATTCCATAAAGGAGTCGATTTATTTCCAAAAACTATAACTCGGCGTACCCATGACATGGCCAATGATATTCATGACTAGCTTCGTACATTGACTGGCAGTAGGCGACAGTAACGAACATATTGGATATTGCCCAACTGGCCATTTTCGCATAGGGTGGAAGAAGGATGTGCTAGAGCTTATTTTACTGAAAGATACAACAAGAGATCGGACATGTTTATAAATGCATTGAGAAACATGTTTAAAATGTTTGACTGCTATCGTTCAATCTTGTGTCTATAGCAACGGACGGGGTACCGTCTACGCTGGGGCATAAAAGTGGATTAGTTGGGCGTATAAATAACAAACTGAAAGAGTTTAACGCTTATCATAAAACAATTCTGGTGCACTGCGTAATACATCAACAGGATCTATGCTAAAGTACAATATTAGGACTTAGTTGTTGAGGTAACTAACACCATTAGGTCAAAAGCTTTTACTCATCGCCAATTTAAATCTTATTTTGAAGGATGCCATTGTCAATACGGTGACCTTCTATATCATTCCAAAGTGGATTGTTGAGTTGAAGCGTGCTGCGTTGGTTTTTCGAACTGAAAAAGAGATTGCAGTATTCATGAAGATACAGCAAAATCTTTTTTCAGAATTTTAGATAAAACATGGATTTGTGATCTGGCATTCTTAGCAGATTTAATTGGGTATCTGAATGTCTTCAATAACCAATGAAATGTATGGTAAACTTTAGGCATCAAAGCAAAATTGGCCTTATGGATACGTCAATTAACTATCAGAGATATGTCACATTTTCCTAAATATCATCATATTACGGAAATGAATAAGTATCGACAAGAATTGTAGCAGGAATGTATAAGATAGGTGTTAAGTTGCTGTGTACGGTGGATGTTTTTGGAACTCACGATGTTCTTGAAGTTTTTGAAGCCTTGACTTTGGCAGGAGTATTGTGTTATTATTGTGGGTAATAAGTTCTCAGGGTCGCACTCACTGGATGTTTTGTGACTTGGAGTCAACTGGACGAGAAGGTTTCGAACACAATGCACAAAGAAGAGCACACGACATTTTCTGTTTCTCACTATTTATTCATTATATGATATTTTCTAATTATAGGTCGGACTGTCCACGGAGACCTGAGCTATAGCTCTAACTACTGACTATTAGACAACTCTTGAGTCCTCTTATTGAGCTACCCGACCTCTTACTGCCTGACTTTGAAATCTTACTTCCTAAACGCCCTAACATTTGATTTTTTTATTCCTAATCCCCTCCTGTGCGAATTTTAATTCTAAATTATTCTGAAACCAGATTGAGTTCCGGGCTTTCTTATTGGGTATCGCCTAATATTTATTGTTTCACGGGTTGACACTAATTCGTGCTATTTTAGACAACGTTCATTGGTTATTTTATTTCTTTCCCTACATTCCTACAATTTTTGCGGTCCGTTATTTTCCCAGAAAAAGTCTGTGGTGTAAATTTCGTCATATGCCTGGACTTCTAAAATAATGGCTCTTTCCTCCCCTAGTTACTTTTAGATGGACAAATCTTCTCATAGATAAAATACCTTCTCGGCCATTCATTTGTTATCTCTACTTCCTGGGAATTTTTCGGCGAAATCCTTTATTGTGCCCTGTACTATTTCATATCTGTCATCTTCGATACATTCTCAGAAATCTGTATTTTCTATATCTTTTGTCCTTTGCTCCGTTATGTAAACAATGTAACTAGCTTTTACCCTGAAAGTGGAAATGACCCTTCTGCAATATACCGGCAATGTTCACTTTAAAATATTAACACAGATGAAAAGTAACCATTATCTCCATGTTTCTGCCTCTTCTCACTACCTGCCTGCTTCAGGTCAACCGCCGGTAATCCTTTCCTTAAATATACAATACAACCCTTAAACACAATACAATAGCTCTATCTCTCTTCACAGATGTTTCACAGTCATCATAATAGTAAAACCCGAAAATAAATGCTATACTTTCACCTTGCTCCGATATCCACAACATATTCCTATTTGCTCAGATATTTACATACATAAAATATTAATGTTAATAATAATTACAATATGAACTGAATATAAGGAGCTCCGAGTTCCACTTCCGGAATTAAACCAAGAATTTGATTTCAGATTTCAAGATAATGCAAATCTCTGATCCAACATAATTACAGCACAATTTTAAGGTAACATTGACAGTGTTCCAAAGTCATCATAACTAGAAGTCATTGATTTTTAAGATGATATTTATATGAAAGACCACTTTCAAAACAAAAAGTAACTACCTACATTTTATAGAAACTTGCTCCAGATAGATTTATTCGCTTGCATGGATTTTCTGCTAGAATGCTGAGCATATTCGAATCTACCTTATGTTTGCGAACAGTTGTTGTCTTGCATGAACATCTGTGAAACACAATATAGAATCTTGAAAATGTTCTTCGCTCGTGTGTTAGCCAGACTTTGATTCTAAATATTGCAACAGAATGAAGGAAGAAAAACAGGTATCTCGACAAAGGGTTGAGCTTGGGCAGGTAAAGTGAGGATGTACTCCAAACTATATGCGCTTTGCATAATACTAATCGGTGTATAGTTTAATTTATATATTGTGTAAAACCTAAGTTGAAGGAGGGGTTGATGTTTCTAGGTTTTCAAGTAGATAAAGTTCATAGCGGTTTTGCAGCCTAACTCATACATGAGAATGCTTCTGAATTTAATTGTATTATGTATTTCATGATACCGTAACCACATTAAATTTAATTACAAAGCAAACTATACTGTTGCATGTATTTACCACAGTTGTGCAATTTTATTTGCATATAATGTGTTGTGATGGATTGACATTTGGATCAATTTAGAATACTTTATACTATCACAGAAGAATAATCGCACTTTCATTTGGATAGGCGCCGTGCCGCCACTGTTCATCAGTCTTTAATCTCCAACTACTCACAGTACGCAGAGATTGCGGCTAAGTATACGTTACAACACGAAACATACCAGCCACTGCAGTAAAGGAAGATTGCTTCTCTCCACATAAAGGGCAGATTCTCAATCCTCTTTTCATTAGAGATCCTGATCTGCAGCCATGCCCCAAGCCCAAATCAAGCGAGTCCCTGTTTAATGAATCTGGCACTTGTTTTGATGTACTGCTCCATCTCCCGCTCACATTTAAGGGATTTGCTTCTAACAAGATCTTATCTCCACATTTGTCGGTCCTGGTGGTCTACTTGCCTCGTAGACCCAAGATCTAGGGTTCAAACCCGGCCAAGGTCGATGGATTTTGGGGGGGGGGTAAATTTTTAAGTATGGTTTCCTTCGTAAGGGAAACAAAGTCATTGGTCCCGTGTCGCAGATTTGTGGCACGTAAAAGAACCTCAAACCTGAAAGAAGAGGCCTCTGAGCATAATTTATTGGCTGTTTCAAGCCCTGAATTGAATGGGACGCTGGCGACTTGAGATGTTAAAGATAACCCATAAACAAATAAATTATCTCCATATTACGTGAATGTATGCTGCTTGTCTATATCCTTAAGGATTTCCTGACCGTACTCCACAAAGTTCTTTTGTTTCCTTGACCAGCTGTTCAGATATTACCCAACGCTATAGTTTCCAACCCCTTTCTCTCTTTGGAAGCCCACGTCTTATTCCCTTCCAATCTAGTCTATTGAGTGCCTAAATAGTTAAATGGGGCCACAACTCTTTAACATCTTTCATATGGTTAAAGATCCAGGAAACTCTAACATATTGATAATTTCCCTAAATTGTAGACATTTTTGATTTATTTAAGGACGCTCTTTAACAGCTCAGGTCATCAGCGTAAATTGTAGACAAAATGGTAATAGTCATGTACCTACTGTTTTTGCCTAACAATCAAAGAAATGTATTACTTTTTGCCTAGTAAAGGAAGTGATCATGGGAGTTCTCTAAATGGAGTCTTAAATCTTCTGTTAAATAAATAATAATTATATTTTTACAGGTATAATTTCTCGCACTATGAGAGCATGTAAGCTGAAACATTTTCAGTACCATCTACAGCAAAATGGAGATGGTAAGTGACAAACAGAATGCTGCTCTGAAATTCTGCTGACGTCTCCAGTTGAGGCCCATGAAGATGTTATTATTCCCTAAATTACACACTGCTGTCATTCTGATAGAGGATTGTTGAATACGATTTAGAATACTTTCAGAAAATCTGAAAATTTCACTGGATGCTACCCACATGTCATAACTGAAAAGATGCACATGAGATGTGTTTGTGCACGGTGAGTTCCAAAATTGCTGATTCCCGAACAAAAGGGCATTCGCATGAAGGTTTGCATGGAAGAGGATGTTACAGGAAGTTGTGGACTTTTTAAAAGATAATCACTGCAGATGAAACTTGACTACATCAAAGCTCTTTGCGTAAATCTCCATAATCACACACACACATAAAGAAAAGAACATTTTGCATTATCGGAAGTAATAGTAAAGGCTGCGGAAGCACAAGAAATGGTTCCTAGTATGCTTTTGAAGACTGGCAGAGACGCTTGGGCAAGTGCATTGCATCCAACGGAGATTACGAAAAGATGACAAAATGTATGAGGATGATTAGGCGAGTTATTAAAAAACAGTATGACCATTCTTTATTGAACAGCGCTCTGCATATTTATAGCCGAGTTTCTTGCAGCTCAGCACAGCAGAATACTGGCTTAATGAGATAGTACATTCATGTAAAGGCGAGAGAGTGTAGCATTTCATAAAGTCAAAGTGCAAATATGATCTAATATTAGCTACCTATCCAGCTCTTTCCAGCTACACTTCCATTATTTTCATTAAGGTGACAAGTGAAGCTAGCAGAACAAATTAACAGAATTCGAGAAAAATCAGATAAGAAAGTGCAAAATGCTCTTCTTGACAGATCTTAAAAATACTTGTATTTTGTAATTTTTTCTTAGAATATTTAAATTAAAAACGTAAAAAGTTGTAGCTTTTGTGCGGAACTTTTCAAATTAGTTAATATAGCATTTATTAACTTTTTTTATTTGTTTCAGATATTTTTTAATGTTAAAATCAACAATGTTTTTGAATTTCGCAAGTGTGGATCTAACTTTGCATGCAACAAAAGTGTGCGCTCTTTGTCACCCTGCAAATATGAACACGATAGACCATTTCCTCTCCCACACCTACCGCACTGGCGATGATTTGAAATGCGGTTTCATATCCAGAATAGTCCCAGGTAGAGGAGATACACTTACTCCTTCACTAAACTCACAGAAAAAATCGCAAGGGTTAGGTCGAGTGAACAAGGTGGGCAATACGAAGCATCTGATCACCATTGGTCCCACGCCCAACCCATTGCTTCTGTAAGTGCTGGTTTAAAAATGTTCCTGATTCCCGATAGGTATCAGATGCAGCGTCATCTTGTTTCAGGATGAAATATCTCTTCTCATTTAGCTGTGCACAGTCATTCTGCGATCATATCACAAGAAGTCAATTCTGTAACTATTCTTTCGGCAAATAAAAACACTTTCACCTTAATACATTAACATGTTCAACTCTATAACGTGGGCTTTCTGTCTTTTACATGTTTATTGACATTTTCACTAACATGGCAGATTGATGATCATCACTAAAAATCAGTTTGTCACATCCGCTACTGTGCGATACGAAAAGCTTCTTGTCCTTGCTTATTGTGATATATTGGGAAAGGACTTTTTAAGGAAGGAAACGCTCCAGGCCTAAGTTTAGGGTACCTCCCCGGTATTTACCATTTATGAGGACTGGGATAAACCTGCGAAAAAACTCAGTTAGGGAGGACGGTCCTGGCGGGTTTCGAACCCCCACACCTCTCGATCACGAGTCCGCGTCTTAACGACCTCGGTAACCCGTGGCGGTGCTCGAGTTTGACATTTAGTAGAGACATAATGACAATTTTCATGCTGAATCTCAACAGAATACAAGCTGAGCTTTTCGAAAAAGTATACCTTCTATCCAAACTGAAAAATTTACCACTTATTAAGTAATTACGTCTAAATTGTAAATTATAACTGTCTTTAAATATCTAACTCTAATTGTTATAAATAACAATAAACCAGAAAATAAATAACAATAAATCAGAAAAAATATTAATTTTTTACCTTTTGCTGATTTAGGTGCACTTTTACCAGTATTAGTCTCAGCATTTTCAGATTTTAAAATCAGTTTGAAAACATGTTCCTTAACCTTTCTGATGAAATGATGTGTAATTTAAGGAAAAAGTTTAATGATTGAAAATTCTTACGTATAGTGTGTCATTTTATACATATTTCAAACTATGTACATATTTTTTTTCAGAACTCTTAGACATGCATGCATAAATTAAAAAAAAATTACCAGCTGTAGAGAGCTATGCGTTTTGCACATACACAAGAAACCAGCCTTACACAGTTTTCAAGAAAAGTGCACTTAAAGCAAACGACAAAATAATATAAGTGTGTGTGTTGGGTAACAGCATGGTGGCCATATTTAAATTGCCATGTAAATAATTCAAAATTTCCAAACAAATAAATGTTATATATGACTGTAATCTGCAAACTACAAAACTAAAAATTAAATTTTGACCCATAATCTGAAAGCAGTGGAAAGGGGGGGGGTATGTCAACCAGGCTGCCATATTTAATTGCTGCAAAAACACAAATATTTAGCGCCACAATCTGCAAACTATGTAGTTTCATATTTTTATGCATAAAGTCAAAAATGTATTTTAATCCCAAAATCTCCTAAGTGTCCTTAAAGAATAATTGACTCCCATCGTAGCTCTACAGAGTTGTTGTGTGACAATATTAATAGCATTTGAAGGCATTTCCTTATCAATCAAGTTTTAAATTAGTTAAAGTCCTTCATATTAAGAGAATGCATTTGTTTTTATAATCTTCAATTATTCTTTCAATAAAATATTTTTATTTTCTTTCAAATTTTCTCAATGAAACTTGGCATATATTGATAAACTAACAAACGATTCATCGATTTCATTAACCGGAAAAATTGGATCAATCACTCTAGCTGCCACAAATTTGGTTTTTTCTCAACAAAATTGGGTATATGCCAATGAAATAAAACAAGAAAAAAGGTTTCTGAAAATTAGCGAAATCAAATTATGTATTATGAGAGGGGCTTTATTTGAAACCCAAAATAAAAAAAAAAAAATGCTTTTTTGCAACAAAACTCAGTATATGCCAATTTAAATAAAATAAGAAAATTAGTTTCTGAAAATCAGGGAAATTGGACCATTATGAAGGGGTATGCCTGAAAATATAATTTTTGTAATCGCAGAGGATGTCGATTAAGATGGTACGGGGGAAGATGTGGCCTATTTGGGGATTGTTATTGTTAGCATTAACAATTAGGTATTTCCGCCAAGCGATAAACTCGTTGGTATTATGTAAAAGTGTATGCAGGGATAGTCTGCGCATCGGACTTCAGTACGAACACCAACAGAAAAATCAAATTCCAAGGAGTGCTGGAGCGATATACAAATCTTAAGCGGTAGTATATGCATTCTAACTCTATCTATTGTAAAGTGTACAATACATTCAGGCGGAGAGAACACATTTTCTGAACACAGAAAAAAAAAAAAAAAAGCAATCGTACACCTAAAATTAATATGCAGTTCAAAGGTTAATCATACTCCGTTTTAATTGTTATACAGCTAAGTGCAATGACTAGAAACGTTAAGCTAAATAAAATAATAAATATCCAGGGAAAACATATACTTTTAAGCCTGAAAGCTATTTTATTAAATACACATTCAGTTCGCATTACTTGTTTTTTTACTATTTCTGGACTCAGCGCTCTGTAATACACTTTATAAATTCAACTTGCTGAAAAAACTCAATTGATGCAGTTCCTGCGTGATGGACTTGCTAACATACTGTGATTTTTTAATATCATATGGTGTTTGCATTCCTACAGCCTGGCTCAGATACGAGGACTTTTTTTTTTTTATCTTAATTCGGAAGGGAAATATTTGCATTCAATTCTCGAGCTCGTGTATTGAACGGTTGCAAAACCTGTATCAATTCAATACAAGCTCCTTACTTAACTATTAAATACTAGAAACAGGAACTCCAAATTGTTTGGTTTGGAAATATAAGCTTGCTAATCTCAATATAGTCTGACGATGAGAAGGCAAGCAAGAGGAATGTACTATGTAAACATTTTATACCTCCTCGCTATGTTCTTACATGTTAGTACCAATGAAATAAACAGTGTTGTCAGATACTCCCCCATGGTTAGAAGTCCAGCGTGTGTAAGATCTGAGTCTGAGAGAGATCTGAGAGGTTTCATGAGTATCTCACATACACTCGTTCGTGTGCGGATGAAGAGCTCAAGCCCCCCTAGCACTTCAGCCCGTACTCGCCTTCTTCTGGTCGCCAGATTGTGCTGTGCGTCATGTATATCACATAGTAACAAGCAGGAAGAGTTCCGATTCTATACAACATGTAACAAGCCACCAAAATTATAGGCTATGAGACCCCTAAAACGTTATTATTTATTATTGGTTTTCGTAATACTCCGCTAATTTTCTTGATCTTTAAGACGAAAATTATTATGTTTTTGATCATTAGTCAAATTATCTGTTAAAATTACTTGAAACTGAAAGATTTCGAAACAAGTTTAACGTGATATTACGATGTAAATAACAAGGATGATATTGCTATTTTTACCTCGTATCATTCACTGTCAGCTTAGATAAACTTCAATGATTTTATTAATTATAATAACGTTATGTTAATAACAGAGAAACAGTGTAACCAACACCGTTTAACACCAAATAATAAAACAGAAAAAAATGGCATACAATATTTGACATTAAATTACATTTCTAATGCAAATTGCAGTAAATATTAATTCAGCAATACAGAGCATATAAAACGGCATCGGAACTACGGCCCCAATGGAAGCACTTCGAGAGGAAGGAATAAGGTGAAAAGGACACCGGGCGTCCAAGATCCGTGGACATAGACGGGTCCGAGACAATATTTCCAGATGGAACACCCCAGTGCTGCCGAATCCCCTTCAAATAGTTACAGCCCCTCAAAGGAGCCGCTCCCTCACTAGAGGCCGGGGTAGAAACTTTCCAAAACACTGCATACAGCACCATTTCAGATCTCCTGGCACTTTCGACCCTGTAACAGCCAACTGAATGAAATGAAGTGAAATGGGAGAGCGGAAAATACGTGGAAAGAAAAAATTCTCTCACCATTCGCCTAGGCGATCAGGGTGAATCACGAAAAAAACCAAAGGTAAGGATGGCCTTTCTCAAAAAATTTGACCTTGGGGTCTCCCAAATCACCCGACATATACTGCATTTTTGTGAATATAATGTCTCATTGAATGTAATGCATTACCCTAATTTGAAACTTAAAAAAAATAAAAAAAATTTTGGGCATATTGTTGTACGGCATTCGTAGAGATAAGCGTCCTCTTCATAAAACGACCAGAACATGGAATATATGTATAATATTATTACATCTTGGAGCACGTAGAACAAAATCCTTCATTCGTGCTGTTGCCAGGACAGTTGGTAAAATAAGAAAGGGTTATTTCCTGTGCTGTCTCACTAGTCACAGGTTGCCCGTTCTTCCTCCTTTCATGTACGAATTCCTAAAATATTTCTTCAATGTCAGGATGTGTTCCTTTGCGCGTACCAGTGAATTTCTTCCTACTAGCTTTAGTTGCAAATAACGTTTATTTCTGTTGCTGCTACAAGCGAACGTTGCTCTCAGCAACATTGAACTCTCTTCCTGACTTTCTGTTACCATTTTGTTCAGCATAAAGAATTACTTTACGCTTTAAAGATGTTCTCTGTTTGCCCTCCATTTCATGACTACCTCTTATTCAAACGTGCGACAATGCATTATGATGTAATTAAAATATATTTGAATGCAGTTACCGGTGAACTAGGGAACGATTCGCACTCGAATCTAATACGCCATCGATTCTAATACGCACCACAATTTTGAATTCTATATCTGGACAAAAAGGTGCGCATTGGTTTCGCGTAAATACGGTACTCTCTCTTGCTTTATACTCTACGGCACAACTGATAATTTCTTCAGAAACCAGAACATGTTTTAAGATCGTTCTTAAGTAAAAGAATTTATTTTTGTGGCGTTTTTTGCCCCCACTTTGAAATAATTAATACCTGCCTTAGGTGCTATAAAAGCTTATTTTTGTTTAATGTTTTAAAATTTCTAATAGTGCCTGCACCTGTAGGAGGAATAACAATGAAATGAAAATCGTAATTCTTTCGTCAAATAAAGTTAAAAAAGATATTGCTCATTAGTGCAGTCATTTTGACTGCAAAAGCGGACATTTCTGTTGAAGTACTAAATGAAAGAGAAGTTTCGAGGATAACATTCCAAACTCTCGTTGCTTTCGCGTGTGCAAGTAAATTGCCTTTCCGTTCCGTTGCTTACGTCTGTATCACGTGGAGGACCTCTCTGCGCCGCCGTGTGGGATGTCCGCCCGCAAACAGCCGCTCTTGCTCGCCACGGAATCAGTCTCCATTCGCTGGTCGGCCCCTACGCTACACACCTCCTGTGATTCGCGTGTCCATCCAGTCGATATCTTGCTGATTGTCAACAGCTGTTGCCCGTAAAGAAGTGCGTTTCGCGTATGCAAACTTTCAGCGCCTGACTTCCAGAAGGTAGGTCCACACAGACTTTACACACGTCATTCGGGCCACATGAGTAAATGAAAAACAATATTTTGGAGCTTATAGCTAACTTTATTTGTAATTCAGGCCTATGTAACAGCATCTTTTTAAACTGTTTTAAAGCAGCTTAAATATATCCAATTGATGAAGTAAATAAACATGCTGTGGTATGAAAAGACGATTTCACTTTTGTGTCTAAGGGACTTTGAAACAATGTATTCTGTATTTTTAAATTAGTAATCCACATTGCCGAAATACATGTTCATCGATAAAAATTAAACATTAACAGAATAATTAATATAACATAGGTAGAAACCCACCCATAAATTGTTTTTTAATTCAGTTATTTTTAGCTCTTATGTTATTTCAACAACATTATCAGTTGCTCAGCATTTTGGAACATTAAGAAAAGTATTTGTAGTGTATTGATTTGGTTTGAAAGCCTATATAAATATGCTCTTTTCAGTAAACTTAAATTTAATAGTTATAATGATATGATACAAGAAAAAGAAAAATATTAAACTTTTTAACAAAACATGACATTATACTAATATTTGTATCGAACCTCTATGAGCCATAACTTTGAAAATTATTTTGCATTTCTTGCTGAAAAGCTGAATAAAAAGTGGCTAAAGAGGTGTAATAACTGCATTAGAAGTTTCCTACCACCTATTTCTTATAACAGCACTGCCATCATAATTATACTTTCTAAAGATGTTTACTATTTACTTTGTGTGATTACAAAAAACAGGCATGTGTGTACAAACAAGTTTTCTTTTCCTTCCTGTTTTACAACTCCATTAAGCTCCAAGTATAAGAGGGTAGATTCTTTTTTAAAATTCTTCATATTGATCTTTCCCCTATTTTATAATTTTATTAATTCCATTTTAACTTCCCTAACATCATCTATTTCCAGATATGTGGTTATAATTTTCATATTTCGTTTTCATTAGGAGAAAGTTATAAAAATATATATAAAAATATTTTTTTTAAATACTAACGTATCAAAACTGAAAAATAATATTCTTATTTAATATATTTTAATTTGTATATCTAAAGTGTTACAGAATATTAATTTCAACTGTACATTATATTATTTTGACGGCAAATTGGGAGCTTTATCTCCAAGTTTTCTATAAAGAGACTCTACCGTTTATTTTTGTATAATAAAAACATCGCATGATGCGACAGGAGCGAAATTATATCGTGATACATTTTTTAACTTTTCTTTGCTAGAATAAATTTTGCTTTACCTTTTATTCATTTCTTAATAGTGCTTAACGGCCGTTTTTACCGCTGAGGCACCACAGGCGGTGAACATTGATGATACATGAAATGAAATGATAAATTGGGAAAGCATATTTTTTCAAGAAAGGAAATTTTCCAGGCCCAACTTTATGGTACTTCCCCAGCATTTGCCATTTTTGAGGACGGAGGAAAACCTGAAAAAAAAAAACAGCCAGGGAGGACGGTCCTGGTGGGAATCGAAACCCAGACCTCCCGCTCACGAGTCCATGCCTTAATGACCTCGGCCATCCGTGGCAGTTTTACCTTTAATTGTATTACTAACTACAATAACTCCAGAAAATTTAATATTTTTGGACACACATTTTCTTAAAGTTGCCTCAGATGGTACTCTTCTGTTGCCTACACTTTTCTAAAAAATCCTCGGTATTTGATCCTCTATCTTTATAAGTGCTATAGTTGCCGATACCGTAGCATAATATAGCTATATGGCAAACTGACTTTAATGGGCGACTGGTAGCAGGTGATAAGAATGTTTAAATATATGTTGCTTTTTATTTTCTATTTTTTCCTGCATTGCACTTTTCGTGTGATGCTGTGGTTGAAATGTTCCGACAGACGCGATAAATTGTTTGACAGGTGCAGACGCGCGTCGCAAATTTTATAATCTGAAAAATGTTAAGCAATAACAAGACAGCTGTAGACAAATCTGTAAATATATTGAAGGAAATAGTTTACATACGTTGTTATATCATGTTACATTCAAATGTTTATTTGTTTCACACATAATTTACTTTTTGCATGTAAGTTCTTTACATTTATCGTATTTAATGGAAGGGAATGCATTTTTTTGACTCCCGCATATGAAGCATATCCCAATCTCTTCCTTGAAAGTCTCTTCATTATGTCGTCAGGAGCATTTGAAACTTTTTATTGCTTCTGGTTGTGTGCCGCAACATTCCTCCAAGCTGCTGCAGTATTTTTGCACATAATACAATACAAAAATATTTAGCCCATACCTAGTATGACTGTATCCATCCACAGCAGCTCATGGAGGAGTGAAGCATTTCATTTACTGTGGTGGATTCGATCATATTGTAATAAGAACTGCTGTACGAATTGCAGCTAAACTATAAATGCTTATTTTTCATCCTTTGTTTCAATGTCATCAAACGGATGCAACGCAAAAGAAACAGAGATATTTTATTGCCCATTGGTGCCAATGCTGCCAATACTGATACCCACTTCCATGCCTAACATTTCAACAACAAAATGTCGATTTTCCTTCACCAACTTCCTCACTTTTTGAACTGTTCTCCTGTTCACAGCTTCCCGAGGCCGGTCACAGCGAGGGTTGTCTTTCAAAGACTCTCGCCCTTCTTCAAATGATCAAATCCATCTTATAATGCTATCAAATGACACACTTGATCACAGCTACCAAGTCCTCGTGGACTTTTTTTCGCTCTTTCACCTAGCTCATGGCGAGTGAAAATGTAGAATCTCAAGTTTTTCACCAGCTATTGACATAAGACTGTACGAAAGTGACTTGGCACGTTTTAACTTACACTTATGGATACTTTGATAGCTTAAAGTTCATTGGTGCTAGGCTGGTTGCAAAACGTTTTAAATGTCCCTGGTAAAAGTTTGCCATTTAAGTCCACGGAATCTTCATCTGCCCCTCTATTGTATTATCCAAACAGAAGGATTTCCCCTTTCGCCAATTTTACTTTCATTCGTTGCGTTTGTGGGCTTCACCCGTAATCCTGGGCAGGAACGTTTACCAGGTTTTATCCTCTGGGTCAGAAGAACTTGGAGCTCAAGTATTTAGGGTCGTTACTCCCTAAATGGGGATGTCTCAAAATAAGTCCTCATCCGTCACCTTACTCCATTTCGGAGACAGTATTGTTAACAACATACTATAATGGCTACAAATAAATACAAGGAATCTGCCAAGAAACTGACTGTAAAACGTGTTTTCCTTATTTTCTATGTGCTTATCAGATTATTTCCTAGCTTCCCGGACTTATCAGACTTTCCCCCTGTATACCATTTTAAAACATTAAAATTTCTCTAGACTAATCTGGTGTTTATTCTATACAGTTCAACCATACACCCCTATACGAAAAATAAGAGACAAAACTTAATGACCTCACCTCATCCTACCATGTTCCGAGTTTTAGAGTTATCACTTTCGTCTAAACTGTCACGACATATCTGGTAATTATCCAGCGTTGCTCTGTTAATTTCGTACATTAAAGATTGAGCGGTAAATATGATTTATCGCATTATTAACAATATCTGAGGGTGTCTTAAATAACAAAAATAGAATAAATTATTAACAAACGATCTAAGTTATCATTAAACTTGAACTGAAAGAGATTGAAAAGACGTGACAATGTTGCTTTCCTGAGCGAACTCTGATGAATCGCATTCTTCATACCTCTCATAACAAGGTAACATATATAAGCAGCTGGATAGCTGTAATTTCATTTCTAAGAAAAATGCAATTAAAGCTTGTCCCATACTGTACTAAAGCTAGTGGACGATATCGAAAACAAAATAAACAAAAAATGGAATTAATAAGGTTTATATTTTGTACTCTTCTATGTACATCAACCTTTTGTTTCTTCGCTTATTTAGATATAGTAACTTTTTTGAAATGTTTTTATGAACTTCATCAAGTAAAAATTTCTACCCCTCATTGTTTTAAACTTATCCAGCTGTATGGAACAAAATTTTTTTCCTTCAGTGGAGTTTTTTACAATTTGAGTTGTTCTAAATCCCTTTTCCCTCGCCTGGTTATTGCGCTGCACACGACACATTTCCCAGCGATTTTTCTCTCTGCATTATTTAAGACCAATAACCCCTGCCGTCAACAAAGCACTACCTCAAACTCCACATTGAATTCAGAACTAGATTGACGGTCACATCAACATTATTTTCATTACAAAATCCTCTTTTAAGAATTTACCTCCTACTGCTGTGTAATCTTTCACCCGTATTTTGAGCTTTTTATACCCCGGAACATTCTGGGAGAGGAACAGATAGTTAAAATTGAAAAGAGATAGAGTGTATATTCCTCTGACTGTCGACATGGATATTTTGAAGCCAGAAAATATCCATGTACTAATAATAACATAAAAGTAGAAATTAGTTATCAAAATTTGTTCTTTTTAAAATGGCTACACATGCTTAGATACAAAAAATGAGGAACACATTGTGAAATTTGGGATTTCAAAATAATTTATTACTTTTTAGCTCTTTGTCATACATTCTCTCCTTTCCCTCAAGCCCAGAACAAAGGTTGCAATATATGGGAAAAATAGCAAACTATTATTATTTATATTATTAATCAGTTGTATTTTAAAAACTTTGTAATTTATTAAAATATGGATCATCGTATATGAATTGTATTTTAACTGATTATGGTAAACATTTAATTAAACTTAAATTTTTATGGCAATACGTCAGCTCATTCTGTAGTTCATGTGTACCCTGAGAAACATTCATAAATACGAGGGTTCTAAAACAATAATAATGACAATATAATTCCTATACTGCTCACTAACGATTGAGAGCTCTGCTGCTGCTAGCATTGATATAGTAAAAACAGACATATTCAAAAATGAATGAATAGTGTTTAACGCCCGTTTTCGCTACAGAGGCACCATAGGCGATGGACACTGATGATACATGAAATTAAATGATATATTGGGAAAGGATTTATTTTTAAGGAAAGAAACGTTCCAGGTCTAAGTTTAGGGTACTTCCCCGGCATTTGCCATTTATGAGGACTGAGGAAAATCTGGAAAAACCTCAGTCAGGGAGGACGGTCCTGGCGGGATTCGAACCCAGACCTCCCGCTCACGAGTTCACAATTTAACGACCTCGGTCACCCGTGGCGGTAATATACATATTCAACGTACCCATGTCACAATTGCAAAGCTTACAGATTGAATATACCACGTTAGAAGCAGCGCTGTCAAGAAGTACCACCCGAAAGATATGTAATGAATCAAAATTGAGGTTTGGGATAGAAATACTGCTAAAGAATGTCAAGAGGATCTGCGAAAAAATGTGGGAATGATTCCTTGTCATTCAAACTTTCTCTTGGTGGAGGATGCCTTGTGTTAACGTCTCCTTGACACTGCAGCACATTATTTTGAGTTGATTCACTCTCTTCTGTAAGTTGATATGCGACAGTGACGAAATTGGCTGCAGAGGTAGGGAGAACCCATCCAACAGCACTGCACATGTTGAAAGACTTGCATGTATATAGCAAAATTACATCCAATTGGATGACTTATTATCCAACTGCATCGCAAGCATTGTGTGGATGAGAGGTAGTTTAAATTTGTGATTTTGATCTCTTCTCCAAACTAAAGGAATCACTCAGAGTAAACATTTTCTTGCAATACTTTGAGCAGTAGAGCGCTCGTTTACTCACATCAACAAAAACCCCATTTGCAATCCCATGGTCATACAGTACTCAACAAGTGTATTGCGAACTGAATAGTATGCACAGTAAAGCTTTCTGACTCTCTACCGAGGTCCTTCAAGACTGCGCTACAGTTTAAAATGGATGAATAATTTCCGGACAAATATCATGGTCATTCATACCAATAAGGAAGATATGCTTCCTTCTGAGCTTGGCTGAGAGCTTAAGAGCTAATGATTTTGGGAGAGGCGAAGTGCAAAGAATCTGTATGCAAAACTAATTTTCTATATAGGAGCAAAACCTTTAATTTTATTTTTAGAGTTATTTATCTTTGTATTTCTGTGAAATGCATAGACCTAGTGCACGATAGGTTTGCGCTTGGAAAAGTGAAAGATATTCAGTGAGATTTTGTAGATTTGGTTTATTTACGGACGCTCTTTAACATCCCAGGTCAACAGAGTCCATTTCAAATCAAGGCGTGAAACGGCCGGTAAATTTTGCTCAGATGCCTCTTCTTCAGGCTTGAGGTTCTTTATCGTGCCGCAAATATATGACACGGAACCCACGGCTTTACTTCCCTTCGGAAGAAAGCCATATGTAGATTTTTACGCCCGAAAAAGAAATCCATCGGTCCTAGCTGGAATCGAACTAGCGATCTTGGGTTTAGAAGGCAAGATTGGTTACCACTACACCAACAAATGAATGAGTGATGTTTAACGCCCCTTTTTTGCTACAAGGTACCACAGGCAAAGGGCACTGATGATGCACGAGATGAAATGATATATTGGGAAAGGATTTATTTTTAAGGAAGGAATCGTTCCAGGCGTAAGTTTAGGGTACCTCCCCGGAATTTACCATTTATGAGAACTGAGGAAAACCTGGAAAAAACCTGTCAGGCAGGACGATCATGGCAGTATTTAAACCCAGACCTCCCGCTCACGAGTCCGTGCCTTAACGACCTCGGTCACCCGTGCGGTCAAACTACACCACCAGAACCAACATATTAGTATATATTCAGTGAGAGGCATAGAACATCCTCCGCCTGCGAAAAACCTTCTTCAGTAGTAGATATCTTTTCTAAGAAAAGAATTAAGTTCTTGGGTGCTTTTTTTTTTCTTTGAGTAGTGTTTAACGCCCGTTTTACTACTGATGCACCACAGGCGGTGGATACATGAGATGAAATGATATATTGGGAAAGGATTTTTTTTAAAGTAAGGAAGTGTTCCAGGCCTAAGTTTAGGGTACCTTTCCGGCACTTGCCAGTAATGAGGACTGAGAAAAACCAGGAAAAAAAAACCAGTCAGGAAGGACGGTTCTGGTGGGAAACTGATGGCTTTGTGAGATTTTGAAAGATACTTACCTTCCCACTTCTAATTCACAAATGTTATGCCTTCTAATTTTGATATTAATTTAATATTTTCATGATCATCGTGATTACCTGGGTGTTTGCATGGGATGGGAATCTACTGTTTCATTGGTGTCATTTTAATAATTTTTTCTCAGACGACGCAGGGTGTTACCACTCCACTGACGCACGCATTATTTTGGACTGGTAATGGTGAAGATACATCAACTGTAACAATTCAGGCTGGCATCATCGTGGTAGCGACTGAGGTGCTGTAATGTCAGACCCGTTTGTATTTTTTCGTTGTGGGGGTCAGTATGCGCGGCACTCATCGTGTACAGTCTTTGTTAAAACCTATCTCTCATACATTATGAGATAGACCTTGGCGTATGAGCAACTAATAGCAGCGGCCATAGTGTCTATAGTTACCGTTCTGTCTATTCGAATTAGTCTTCGACAGGTTTCAAATTCTCCTCTCTGTTTGCCGGTCGACGAGGTGTTCGCCCTTCAGAGAGCTTCTGCTTCCAATTGTAAACAACTTAATTTGACAATCACTTCTTGCCGTAGACGTGAAGCATTTATTTATGAATATTCTTTGATTGAACAGCTTTTGCTCGCAAAACCCGCACAAAAGAGCGCTGTTCGAGTGTTGTACATTCACTCAGAGGCGCCGCCATATTGCAACGGCTATTTCGCCTTTATAAACATGATTTTCTTTTGTCGAATGTCACCATTTGCCACCGGACTAATTAGTACTTCCATCTACTGGCATATAGCCTCAAATGCCTCAATCAAAATGCAATATCCCACATCAATATGTAGCTTACTTATTGACTTACCCTCGTATAAAGTAATTTGAAATACATTGAAGGAAGACACTACACATTCATCTTGTAAATAAAAAAAATGTCAGGTCAGCATTTAGGTTGACAGAAAATAAAACAAAATGCATGGTTATTCGTTAACGCTCTTGATGCTTTGAGTTACAGTTTACAGAATGTTTTAAAAGTTGTTTGTTCGTTCTCTACAAGGTGCAAAGTGAATGCAGTTTCAAGGATCCTCAGGCATGAAAACCTTCCACGTAATTGCTACTGCAGTTCTTTTCATGTTACAGCACCCTTTACCCTCTACAGTGCCTATCCGCGATTCCAATATGGAAAAGTCGTCTGGTTATATTTTTCCAGGTGTTTCCCTTTAAGGGAAATGACAGGTAAAAATTCAAGAGCGATGCAGTTGTACCATCGTTTCGTTTAATCCCATTCATCGTCGATTTTCTTCACACACATCTCTAGTGTTGCCTATTTAATAATTTTAATTAATTTTCAGAACTGTAACTTTGAATATTTAAACACAACATTTCCTCCTATTGCTTCATTTATAATTCTGTGTAATTTAGACCATGACTAAGATATTCATTTTAAATATCCCCCCCCTTCACACTGGTCATTAAGCGTTCTATGATTAATTTACGGTTATGAATATTATTTATTTTTCACTTTTTAATTTTACAGGACTCCATTCAACATTGACGTTTCAGATCGACCTGTATTATTTTACCTATGGCTTCAGAATTTATTAGCTCACTTTTTGTAATTTTGATTCATAAATACTTAATACTTTTACCGTTTAATGGTATATTTTCCATCCTTTAAAATTAGACGCTGATTCGTTGCCAAAATACTGTTACAAACTTTTGAAAGTAGCTATTAAGTATTAGCAATAATATAACAATTTTTGAGCCAGCACCGTTTCACCATTAAGGGGCAGCTGAAGGAGTACATTACTTAAGGTTTAATCATGGAATGGGGATATTATGAAATCATGTTGCCATGAAATCCATACGGTTGGAAAATCACAAAACGGTCTTAAAAACTGGACATCAGGGTGGTGTTTGCGCACCGCATCACTGAGAGGCAGTAGCGGCTGTGCTAAAGGCCACGAGGTCAATTGCTCTCATTTTAATTTTGAACTTAAAATATTTTCTGCATAAATTTTCAACTAAAAATAGAATATAAAATTTCAAAGACGCAAATCCTGAATGTTTCAGCACTATAAACCCCGATGGGGTTTAAACGGTGTGTGTGTGTGTGTGTGTGTGTGTGTGTGTGTGTGTGTGTGTGTGTGTGTGAAGAGAACGGGCTAGGGTACATTCTCCTTGTGTCCAGTTTTAGCAGGGCAGAATGCTGTGGACCGCCACGGGTGGCCGAGGTCGTTAAGGCACGGACTCGTGAGCGGGAGGTCTGCGGTTCGAATCCCGCCAGGACCGTCCTCCCTGACTGGGGTTTTTTCCAGGTTTTCCTCAGTCTTCATAACTGGCAAATGCCGGGGAGGTACCTAAAACTTAGGCCTGGAACGCTTCCTTCCTTAAAAAAAAAATCCTTTCCCAAATTATCATTTCATTTCATGTATCATCAGTGTCCACCGCCTGTGGTGCCTCAGTAGTAAAAACGGGCGTTAAACACTACTCAAAAAAAAAAAAAAAATGCTGTGGTTTAAAAGGAGTTGTCATGAATCTGGTGGGCAAAGAAATGAGAGGGGTGTCACAATGAAGCTTCACGAAGGACACCCAGAACCAGTGATTTTTCCACGCACATGCGCACTGAGCCTGCTCTCTCTATCGCGGCGCCTGCAAGAGAAGTTTCCTCAAGCAAGTTGCCGTGAGATTAACGTTATTGCTTTCCATCAGCTGTTTGCTCTTTCTCGTTAATTGTTTATGAGGAATTTAAACTATAAGAAACCCTTTCATTATAATGGCAACTAAACTAACGTATCCTTAAATAACATTAGATTAAAAAAAAAACTAGTATTATGATAAATAAGAGTAAACCTGAATGATTAGTGAGAGGGGGCTTATAGTTACGAGTTTAATTAGACAATTTTGGCCCTTCTGCCTCTTATTGTTTTGATGAACATATTAATGCAGTCACGCAATAAATAAATGAATAAATAAGAATAAAAATAAAAATAAAACAAAAAAGAGACATCGTAGACAGTTGTTTAAATATTCCTAAGTATTTATATTTATTGCTGATATGTACGTAGCGAAACTATGAAGAAAAATATTAAATGCATGAGAAACTTAAGTTATAGTGAATTATTTATTTTATTAAATGTATAGTGAATATTTTACGTGAGTTAAAAATTGAAAACCGGTACATAAAATTATCTTTGACTATGTTCCCGATAAAAACGAATATTTTGTGCTTTTTATTTTTTTTTATCATTTCTTTATGTCTGGTAGTGTATTTTTGCAGATCAGTATGATAAATTCGTGTTCTGGGATTCTATACAATGTTATTTTTACAAGTTGTGCCCCACCTACTAAAATATGCGCAAGCCGTATCTGCTGAGAGGACTGTACGTGTTGTCAAAGAGAAGAAACCCGTGTTCGGAATGATGATCCCTGAAATAAACATTTGCAGGAAATCTATGTCCAGAGTGCTAAGACAAAATCTGTGACTGAGGGCCGCTTTTCGTCGCAATAGTGGAAATTTTTAACACAGAGTGTTGAAATGTAAACGAATGCTACAGTATAAAGCTAACAAAGGTAACCAGAAAAATCTTTTTATTGACGAAAAATTAAGTTGTAATTCAAAATGATCAGAGTGCATGGTGTTTCTACTTCATGAGAGATTTTTGAGAGTCCTGAAGGTTCACAGGGGCCACTATCCTGCCTCAGAATAGTTTGCGGAATAAGCTCTGATATTGTTACTACTAAGCTTCATTTCTGTTTAAAGAGATTGAACAACAGTCAAAGTGTATAAAACCGTGTAAAGACGTTAGCTATTTTAACTTGTGCGAAACCAGTTTACTGGAAGCTGTGATGAAGAACATACACACAACAACTACGTTCAAGAGCAGGCATTGGAGCTTCCAGTGAGAAGAATCCAGTGCATAAGGCACTGTGCACCAGACTTGACTGTTCCAGATTTTATATTAGTGGTCAAGATTAGCATTCTAGCAATCCAGACCTGGACCTCCTGGATTACAAACTGTCGCCAGTGTTTGAGGGTATTATTTGCAACAAATAGCGCATAATAATGAGATTCTCTTGCGGTCTTCGGAGTCAGCAGGGTTGATTTCTTACTAATAGTTGCTAAACGTTTGCTGTACATGAGAAAGCAGCATACCAAAAGAGATGAATTTTTTAAAAATATGTTGCAGTTTCTTAACAAAATTGTATGTTAATTGTTCTATCTCACTAGCCGTGTGTAGCACAAGGGTTGGAAATGAAGAATCAATTTTTGAAGTGCGGTTCACCGCTACGGTTGGCCGAGTCTGTAAAGCGCAGACTCGTGAGCAGAAGCTCTGGGGTTCGGTTCCCACCAGGAACGTCCTCCCTGATTGAGTTTATTTTTTCCAGTTTTCCTCAGTCCTCATAAATGCCAAATGCCAGGGAGGTACCTTAAACTTAGGCCTGCAAGACTTCCTTGCTTTAAAAAAAGAAAACCCTTTTCTAGTTTATATTTCATCTCAGTGTCACCGCCGGTGATGCCTCAGCAGTAAAAACTGGCGTTAAACACTATTCCACAACAAGCAGTGCGCTTCTCCATTTTCAACTTAAATACAATTCTATAACAGATAAGGTATAGAAAGTCTCAAAGCAAACAAAAGTTCTATATGAGCATATGTGCCATATTCATATTTTACTGCGTGTCATAGTCTGTTTGTGCACCGTGTGATAGAAACGAGTTTGCAAGTCTCGTTTCGCTGTTGACATCCAAAGTACGTTGATTGCCAGCAGATGCGCAGTGCACCTGGCGTATTTCTCGTATCAAACAATGATGTGACATGCATTCAGGCGCAAGGTGGACCTTTCGACATTTTGTAATGTGATAATATAACTGCTGATGTGCAGACGGGGTCACAGTTAAATAGTCCAACAAAACATGGAAGAATTTTATCGCGAAATACCAAACTCATGGCGTATGTTTTCATGGACTTTTTGTTTTCAATCCCATAAATCTAATCATTCTGAAAACTTTCTAAACTGAAAAAGAAATCGAAAATTAAACTACAAAAGAATAGCATCAAGATATGTCACAAAGAAATAAAATATAAAATAAAAACTTTAAAAACGAAATATGAAATAGTAAACAACACTGTGAAATTTCTAATATACATATTCATATAATATTTTGATTTTTATGTTATAATTTGCTTCCGTAACAGTCCTTGGTGAGGTGATTTATCTTGTCTTTTTACCACCTCTAGCGTTCAGAATCTGCATCACTAAAACAACAAGGCTTCCTGTGTCACATGTATATGCGATGAAGGGGGCTTTTACTTCATTACAGACTAAGGTTGGGCTCGCGGAACGCATGATGTGAATGTTTTTCATGTAGTTATATTAGCGAGAATGAAGTAAGCTATTGCGGTTATATATATATATATATATATGTGTGTGTGTGTGTGTGTGTGTGTGTGTGTGTGTACCGAATTCCGAAGGAATGTAAGCTATTGCTATTATCCCATAGAAAGATTTTTGAATAAAGTTTCCAAATCTCCGTCGATCGGCGCCTACAATTAAAGAAGAAATAAAATAAAATAAAATATATAACCTTAAACGCTCTAGCGGTCGCAATTTTTGATTTTATCTCAACGAAAATCTGCATATAACCATCAATTAATAAATGATTCATCGAGTTCATTAACCAGCAAAATTTGGCCATGGGGTAGCTAATCAAAAGCTAAAATTTTTTTTTAAAAAATTAAAAATCGCTCTAGCGGCAGAAATTGTTGTTTATTATGAACGAAACTCAGATGTTTTATTTACAAATTGATAAAAGCAGTTTCCAAAAGTCAGGGCAATCGAACTATTAGAAGTGAGGGTATAGCTGAAAAACCAATAGGGGTTCTAGCGAAAGCTCTAACGGCGGAAAGTCTAAATGTTTTTAAAGGGGGATTCGGTATATGCTATTAAAATAAAATAATAATAGTTTCTGAAAATGAGTGAATATGGACTATTAGGAGGGGGAGATTTACCTGAAATCCAAAATTTACAAATTACTCTAGCGGCATTAATATTTGTTTTTTGCAACGAAATTTTATATATACCATTTAAATAAAATAAAACACAGTTTCTGAAAATCAGCAAAATCGAGGCATTAGGGGTGGGGGTTAACCGAAACCCAAAATCTAAAATTGGTCTAATAGCACCAATATGTGTTTATTTACAGCTAAACTCCGCATATACCATTTAAATAAAATAAGAAAAGTAGTTTTCGAAAATTACTAAATTGAACTATTAGGAGCAGAGGTATACTTTAAAACCGAAATTTAAAAAACGCTATTGAATTTAATTTGTTCTTTATTGTTTCAAAATAAAATGAAAAATTAAATGAGAGTATAAACTGTATTTATAGCGATGTACGAATAAGTTTTATATTTAACAAAAGCATCAAGGGGAAGATAGTAAATATGAATTTTAATATAATGTGTGTTAGAGTTATATTTGTATGCAAGAGCTCTCGTAGTAATAGCCTTCAGAAAGCGTTTGCGTTACAGGTTTTTACTATAATAACATTTAAATTAAATGTCAAATCCAATGAAAATCGACGAAACTTTCGATTGTTTATTACTGATTGTGTATATTTACTTAGTACATTGTAATTGTTTTTAAATAGTAACATGCTTTGGTTTATTGATACATATGAACATCATCTTCTTAAATATGCAATGTAAACTTTCTGTAATTTCTCTCTATTTTAATAAATATAAGAATATCAAGGAGTCAATTCATAAACATGGTTACATTTAAAAATGTTTAAAAATACCCACATAATATAGTTTTGTCTATCAGAGGTCACATATTTCATTTTATTAAAAGTATACCATTAATTTTTGTGGTCTAATCTCAGTTACATTAATAAAAATTCTTAAAAAAATGTGACTTCTCTTTTGTAATATCTACAGATTGCAAAAATTCTAACTTTGTCCCCTAATATCACACAGTATGCCAACTCTATTTCTTTTCATTAATTAATGATGCCAAATTTGGATTTTATATTCATTTTTATTAAAGTTATATATTCGTCGAGGAATTCGCTTAGTTTACGCGATTCCTGAGTAACGGACTTTTTGACTTCGCTCTGGCTAAAGTCCCTAAATCCCAAACGGGCTCTTTTGAGGTGTTTACATTATTGTATTACGGAAAGGGAGTTTATAGCCTGAAAGAACTCATAATGTGATATTCCTGTATGTTTCTATGCATCAGATACCTTTTATTCTCATTAAGTATAGACTTGTCATATATTAGTCAAACAGAAATAACTAAAATCTGATCAAAGTTGTGAGAGAGAGAGGGGGAGTTACTTATCGGCAGAACTTTGAAATGGCGCCACTTTGGCTACACGCATGGCTTTCGTTCAGCTAGAGATACAGGCCAGAAATAACTCCGCACTATCTGATGACAACATGTTTCCTCCTGAATGATTGGAAGAATAGAAATAAATTGCCGAAGAACATTTTTAATAGTGTCTAACGTCCGTTGTGACTACTGAGGCATCACAGGCAGTGAATACGGATGAACATGAGATGAAATGATAAACTGGGAAAGGATTTTTAAGGAAGGAAACATTCCAGGCCTAAGTTTAGTACCTCTATGACCTTTCCTTGAAACTTCCGTACATACGAGCCAACTATTTAAATAAAATAACTGCAGAATGAGTGGGGACATTATTAAAGCACAATGTGAACAGTTTGGAGTACGAGGTTCCACACGATGCGTTATTAATATAGCAAAATTTCAACTTGCTCAAGTGTAGTCTTCCATTTTTTACCAGCAAGATGCCGCGATAATTTTTCTGAGCTTCCTACTGTAACACAAGTTTAAATTTTGGGAAATCTGATAATAGATTAGTGATTGAATATTTATTTATGAGAGGCTTGTACGGCAAGGAAATTTATGCTGATATGGTGGATATATTTAGGTAATTTTGTCCTTCGTATGCCAGCATAAAAAAATTAAGTTACAGAATTTAAGAGAGGAAGAGATGTCAAAGATGAACATCGTGTTGGAAGTTGCTTCTGTGTCCACTTTCAGAAATGTTGATGCTGTGCACGATATAAATAGAGAATTGGGCTGAAACGCAAAAGGGAAACTCTTCACACATCATGATTTGGGTTCCAGAAAACTCACTTCTAAATGAATCCCAAAATGCCCAAATGCTGATTAAAAAGGGCTCAAAGTGACAGCTTCCAAGTCCATAAAGATGAGTCTTGCAATGTTTTGGATCATATTTTAACTATGGACGAAACATGAATTATGATCCAGAAAGAAAAGAATAATAAAAAGGATGGAAACTTTATGATTCACTCCGTTTAAAAAACATTCGTGTTTAAAAATCAGCAGGGATGTTTTGGGCATCTGTTTTTGAGACAAAGAACGAATTATAATGACAGAACAGGGTTAAACCCTTACTGAGATATTACGGAACTATCTTCGGGGAGGAAAAATTGGAAAAACGCCGGAAAAATTTTTATAAAAGTGTGCTTGTTTTGCAAGACAATGCACCCGCTCACAAGTCCCTGATTGCAAAGCAGAAAATTTATGAACTTGGCTTAGAATTGATTGATCATCCACCATATTCACCGGATTTAGCCCCATCAGATTGTTTATATATTTGTAAAGATAAAAACACCTTTAAAAGGAAAGACATTTTCATCAAATGATGCAGTGATAAGTACTATTGAGTAATGGTTTTCAGAGCAAGAAAAACAACGTTTTAAGAGGCTCAGAAATGCTCTATGAACGTTGTGCTAAGTGTATATAGAGTTAAATGGTGATTATGTTGTTTTTCAAATGTCATTCTATTTCCTGTGTTAGGCTGATAACTTACCAATATCCCGTTCATAATCGGACGTCAGCACACTACGCGTAGTTTTTTCTCCTTGGGCGATCTCGGCTATAAAAGTTGACACAGTTGAATTACTAGCTTTCAATGTATTCACAATATTCCTTATAACAATATTTGCATTCACTTCTCCTGTTACTCTAGGTAAGTTTAAAAGTTTTACTTGTGACTTGCCAATAGGAAACTTCACCCAAAATTTAACTGGGCTTTCGCCTTAATAGGCAAAATTAAATTATTGACATGTTACATTTATGTTAATCTCACCAACAGTTTGAGAGATTCGCAATTTGCAATTATAAAATATGTGTTGGAATAAGCTGAACCAATTTCCTTCCCACTGAAGCTGGGTAACTATTGCTCTATCATGCGCCGGTTGCAATAGCCACGTTTATTAAAACATATTTAGACAAATAACTTATCTGTCCATTTTTGAGCATTGCGGCACTGTTTTAAGTAACTCAAAAGTCACATCAGGTCCCGTATTAACACGAAAGGAGCAGCACCCTTAAAGGATCAATAAGATGCTCTAAGGTACCTGCTACCTGGTTTCATTATCCCTGTAACCCTACTAGACAAGAGCCCGCCGTTAATTTCTGTGTAATTACCTGCTGGGAAGGGATGCCTTTGGTATGTTCACATTTTCTGGCTTGAGATTCTGCGTTAGAGCAGTTTACACTCAGGAAAGGATATGGTCCAATTAGGAAGGAAAACGACTTTATGAGTGTTACTATGTTTATATCCTAACAATGCAGAGTTCGATCGTGTATGTTGTTCACATATGTGAAAATATAAAGTGTGTATGTATTTATGTGATATCAATAGTCAACTACATTTATTTTAATCTTCTGAGATGAATTGATTTCATTTATTTAATAAAAACATCATGAGAGTCGCGTTTGATGCTATGAACATTGTTGAAAGGAAATGCATCAAATATGAATGACATTGTAGAAAATTACCAAAACTGACAGAGAAAGCTTCCATATGCAATTTATTAAAAATAGTACGGCTACTGGACCAAAACTATGCTTAGTTTTAGTCATCCTTAGAGCAGATAGATCAAGATTATAGTTATATCTTGTATTGCAGTTATGATATTGTAACCTAGATAAATAATCTGGTCAAACAGTAGAAAATATAAATATTGACTACAGTTAAGGTTTTTTTCTAAAATAATTATAGGCTTGCAATGAGCATCATATGATAAACCTGTTCTCATAGCATGTTTTTGTAATTTAAGAACTTTAGTTATTTTAATGCTATTTCCCCCAGTACAATTCCATTAATTAATATAATGAAAAAGCAACATTTCTAACTTATTCCTTAGGAACTAGGTGTTGAAAAAGTTTTAGTTAGAATAAAACTCTTGCTAAGGGAGTACAGGCAGAATTAATGTGAGTATCCTTGTTCAATTTAGAATTCAGTGTTATTCCTAAACTGTGTTTATCTAATAACATTTTTCATGCGATTTCAGAAACATGATCACTTTTCTCCCCCCCCTCTCTTTCACACACACACACACACACACACACAAGTTCATATGAAAATAGCCGTACATATGAGGCATTGTACTATAATAATTTTTTTCCACACAAAACCATTAACACAAGTATTATGAATTGCGGCTCTTACAATATTATTTAAATCTTAGCCCCCAAAGTGAATCTGATGCAGAATAGATGTATTTAGCATGCGCATTTCTTTATGCTTTTCTCTAAATTATCACGGTATATCATTTAACAATAATCCACCATCATAGACTCTTGCCAGAGCCCCGGTAACTTTACATACATAAGTTTAATTTCTTGGCGAAACCTTTAGCCCACTTCGCTACCAACGTTACCAAGTCTGATGGAGAAATATCTAAATGTGAGTGCAAGAAATGGAGTTTGAGCGCCATACGACAACCTTTACTTCAAAGGCACCCGACCTTTTTTGCACTTGTCACTTGTCACTATATTTTAAATAACGATTAACCGTTTTAACTGCCATGGCAATAGATATTAATGATATATGACATTTAAAAAAAATTAATGGTGTTTAACGCCCGTTTTTGCTACTAAGGTACCACAGGAGGTGAACACTGATGGTATGTTAGGAAAGGATTTTTTTAAAGGAAGAAAACGTTCCAGGCCTAAGTTTAGGGTACCTCCTCGGCATTTACCATTTAAGAGGATTGAGAAAAACATGGAAAAAACCTGTCCTGGTGGGATTCGAACCCCAGACCTCCCGCTCACAGGTCCGCATCGTAACGACCTCGGCCACTCGAGGCGGTGATAAATGAAATGATAAATTGGGAAAGGAAATTTGGTAGAGAGGCGTTCCAAACCATAAGTAACCAGATAGACAACGGTGTTTATTTTACAAACTATGTACATTTAATTTTACATGATAACCACTGCATAGGTATAGAGACCGTACAGACACTGGTTAACTACACTAGATAATATTTGTATATATTATGAGTCATTGACATAACTATTAACACATAAATAAATATATTATATGAAAACGTACACACTTTCTCTCATTTTCACGGTCCTTACGTCACAATTATACACACACAGCCTACATAGAAACTCATTCCATTCATCTTTGATCATTTCTCTTGCTGCTCAAGGAAATCCCAACATGTCAACCTGCTCCTATTCGAGTATGTACGAGTAAATCTGATTCCAAGATTCACATACTCGAATGGGGGCAAGTTGGCTCCAAGATTCATTCGCCATTATATTTGGATAATGTGCCCATATATATTGTAAATCTGCCTGATTTCTACAAAGACGGCAAACTGTATCATCTGTTTCGTTGTGCTTTCTAAGCCCTCAGTATAAACCAAGCTACACCTAATTGGTCCTGAAAATGTAAGCTATATATGTATCATTTCCTTTTCCCAGTTAACTTTTAGCTCATTACTAAGTTCCTTTGCATGTTGTTTCTATGGCCTACCGGTTGATGTCAATTAACTTTATTCTGACTTTTCTCCATAAATTATTGGTGTTACTTCCCTCTCCTCTCCCATACTCATCTCATTCCAATTCTTTCTAATTATTCCCCCTTTAACCTTTCTACCCAGTAATTATAGTGCCAGTTTCTTACACGATGGAAGTATCAAATTGCCCTTCGTGAAGATTGTTCTCCCTTCATAACTATTTTTTTACAGTCAGAGTTTTATAATTAATGGTACATAAAAGCGTCCAGATTCCCTTAAAACGCCACAATTCGATTTACCACTCCCTAATCCGGGGAGCCATTTTAAGAAATCATTCTGAATTTTTATCTGACTGTTTCACTTTACTCTCACCCCATATAACAAACCCCTAACACATTGACGATCTTATCATGCCATAAGTCAATGGTTTTTGCGAGTATTGAGGAAAATTCGGGGGAAAAAAATCTCAGTCAGGAAGGACAGCTCTGGCGGGGTTCAAACCGCAGATGAGTTCATGGCTTAGCAAACCGGGCCACCTGTGTATGACTATGTTCATATGAAAGGATATGATAAACAACAGGGCTGGCAACCTTGCAAGTATAGCCGCATCGTCATCACGAAAATTCCTCGTAAAGGCTATGTAGATTTCAAGATTAGGCAACAACGTTACATCGTAAAGTTGAAATCTGACGTGAAGTTTAGTCACGTCAGATGAATTTTAACTTAGCCAAGCTTATTGCTGTACACTGTGCTAAGATTTTTATGATACCTTCTTGTTTTCTTGTTTTATGACTTTACATTATGTACCTTAAGAAACACTGCTACAAAATTAGTCGAAGAAACGTACATGCTGCTGATAATGGTTATAGTCAGAGCGCTATGTTTATAAAATTGTATAAGCATTGGAGGAGAACTGACATTACTCTGTATTTAAAAAAAAATATTCTTCTGCAAGTATTTCAACTATGATTATTTTTTAAATTAAACCGCGATCCTCTTAAAGATACAATACATTTCGAGAAAATGTAGATTATTAATTTTCATTTGGTAGAAAGGGGAAACGCCTCTTGTTACCCGTGACATTTATTTGGGACAAATTACTGTGTGACCACTTGCTACAAAACTTACTTTAATAGCATTTGTAACATTCACAAAATTTCCTTTGATGTTTGTGGTTGTAACAGTAAGGAGGCGTACTTTGAATATAATAATCTGTATATTCACAATTCAATTCACTACACACTACACAATTCAATTCACTACATACAATTATTTGGAATACCCAAAGAAATTAATATAAAGTGCAGTGTATTTAAAATTGGTATAACATGAACTAAACAGACAAGTACAATAAAAGTAGTAAATTATGAAAAATTAGCATTAAAATATTTACACAGAGGGCCTCATTAAGCATGAGTTAACAAAACGTGGCTAATTTGATTACCATATAATTTTAAATCTTATACACATCAGTAATCCTTAACTACTACTACTACTTGCCTTCATGGCTCAAAGAACAAAAAAATCCAATTAATTGTGATAAGGTATGACTATACAATAAATTGATAAGGCAAGATAACTCTGAAACAGTATTTAATGCGCCATAAACCAGCCAAGAAAGTTCTAATAATATTAGCTAAAAGAAAACCCTTGCTTTGCCAACTACTAAAGTCTAAAAACATTATAAACTTACTCCTTTTGAAATACCTGGGTCACTAGCTACTCGATCTAGGGACTCCTTAATCTCTAATTATTAGACCGAAAGACTATCCCCAGAGCAAAGCGTATTGACTACATCTGTTAAGGAAAGCTAATAGGTGCAGTTATCTAGTCGATATATACTCGTAGAAATGCAATTTCCTTGGGTATTTGGTTACAGAGATGTATATTTGCCAATAAGTGATTGCTTCCGTCATGGCACCGTTCCTGTGTCACAATTCGAGAGGGTATTACAAGCATGAAACGACAGAAAGGAACATTTATTTTGGTTTACTGGTTATTGCAATACTGCTACAAAAGTAGTTCAATCTTTCATTGTGATTAAATGCTGAATTGTTTGACAGTCACATATATTAAGGAAAAATCAAGGCGTGCCAGTTGTACAGCACGTTCTTTCCAACTATAAATACTTTGCGAAACATTCAACCTAACACTATCGAAGCCTCATGCAAGAAATTGCTGCAATTATTGCATAATTATTCTTCATTTTTTTTTGACAAATAAGGAATACATCTGAAATTAGGTTAACTCATTGCTTTCCTTAACAAAAGATCTTAAAGCAAAGCTTTCACTTATCACAGACCAATTCAAAGCGCATGTTTATGGTCATGGTCATGGAAGCATGTTAATATGGCACATTTCCTCCCCATATTCTGTTATATAACAGTTATCATTACTGTTTAATTATGACTGTTGGTAATTAAACAAAATAAGAATACATTCAAATGCAAGTATTGGGAAAAATATTAACTGACTTTACAAACATTTTTTGTTAATCTATTTTTATTTTCACAGAAAAATGTATGCTAACGTTTATGAAATAAAATCTACGCAATGTCTAAAAAAAATTCATACAAATAACTGATTTATGTTTCTTGAAGCGTTCAGGAATGCCGGTGAACCCTACCAACAAACTTTCACAAATTGTTCAGGGATCTTTTCTGAGTGTTTTGAAATAAGAAGCCCATAGTCTTCGGTGGCTCATTACCTGGTAATTTCATTGTTTTCGTTTTGTAATAACTTAATCCTCTTTGTATCTATTTACTGATTGTTTCCAAATAAAACACAACATTTGACTGCTGTAAAGCGTGTTTACATTTACGATCCGCTACCAATTAATCAACTATTCATCACCTCCTGACAAAAGCAGTAAATTATTTTTAAGGATAGATGACCAACATTTACAAAATGACACAAAAAACCGAAATTACACTGTTACACCGTTTAAAGTAAAATTTCAAAATGTCGACCGCCATGATCACGACAAACTTCTACTCTGCATAGAGTCGTTGTGCGTGCCGCTCTCCCACTGCAATCAATGAAACTGTAGACGAGGTGCATATGGGCTAATTCTGCATAATTAAAGTTATCCATACCGTACCAATAACAACATATTAAAAACTAATGTACTGCAGGAAACAAAAGCTGAGACAGATCTGAGCAGGAGTTCAAACCTGCTGGTAGATCGCACTGAAAACATGTTCTACTACAGCAGTGAAAGTTTGTGTTTTGTTTGGAAATAATCATATTCCGAGTAAACAGTTACACAGATAATTGAGTTAAACAAAATGAAAGAAACGAATTTACCCGGTAAAGAGCCACCAGAGACCATGGGTTCTTACATCAGTACACTCAGAAAACATTCCTGAAAAACTTGTGAAAGTTTGTCGGTAGAGTTTGGATTCAACCTATTAAGGCAGCACGTATTCTGCATATACACTAATAAAACCAATATTATTTCGAACAAAAATTTTGGGTGGAATTTGAACCCACGAGCTTACGCAGAAGAGCAATGCCTTCTAAACAACTCGGCCACCTCTACTCTACCTTAACGTTCACTTTTCAGATACTATGATTGTAACAGTTTACAGACAAAGCGACCACTGCAATGTCCACTCGCTGCATGCTCTTGTGAATACATCTTTAATGAGCGTCTCCGAAGCTCACCGATCGATGGGGACGATTACTTTTTTTTTTTGTCAAAGGGTTTATGTATTTACAAGGTAGGCCGGACACGGGTGTCCGAGGTTCTAAGTTACGGACTGGTGAATGGGTCTATGGTTCGATTCAGCCCTCCTCAATGACAAATGTAGGGCAAATGCGGTAAACGTAGACTTTCAACCTTCCTTTCTAAAAATCCTTCCCAAAATAATCATTCCATCTTCCCATCATAATCAATGTCTACTCCCTGTAATGTTTTAATAGTGAAAACAGGCGTTAAATATACTTTTAAAATGTTCGCGGTTGTTGTATAAAAAACTTCCCTCCTGATTAACATAATTCGTGCTATTTTTAAAACTCTGTGAGTAGATTGTATTATTTCAGTATGGTCAAACAGGTTCACGTTTTTTTGGCTGAACAACAGGATACCATGTTTTAGCGCTACCATTTGTGCTTCTTTACATCTTCGTGATTACTTGTCGTAAGGGAGTAAACTTAATTTACAACATTGGGTTGGATTTCGGTAATTAGACTGAGTCATTTGTACCTATGTCCCCGTTCCCAACAATGGCGGCGCCTCCGGGATGGGAGACACTGGTGGGGCCAGAATCCAGGGCGTTGAGGCACGGGTATAGACGGGTTTCCACATAGGACACCGCAACATCGGCGGAGCAGTTGAGCACCTCGGCTCTTCCATGCCAGACGCTCGGGAGAAACCTTTCCAAAGCGCAAAGCATTGTTACAATGCACGCGCATTCGCTTTCCCACTTAAGTCCCCGCAATCAATACATGGTTTTAATGTCCTTAAGTGTGATATTTCGTTTTACTTCATTAGTTATGTTTTAGGGAAATTCCACATTGCTTTGCAACGACAAATAGGTTTGGTCCTCTTCGGGATCCCCATTTGAAGGAAGCAATAGAAATCATCTCCTCTGTCTAGCACATGTTTTAAGTAGCGCGTGAATCCTTTTGAGGTAATAAAGTGCTAGAGTGAAGCCGACTGCTATGCGTCATCAAGCTGGCGAAGTGTTTTGGTTCGAAACCCGTGGCTAACCGCAGCCGTTCTTGCGACATCGTTGTAAGCCACCGGCTTCCTTATCTCGTTCAACATTCATCAGTTTCCTCACAAATGTGTGAGGGAAAGACTTGGAAAAGATTGAGCATCGGTGTTCTGGGTAACGGAGAAGTAGCTCAGCACCGCAATTGAGCTTAACGTTCTTTATTAAAATATAACTTTCACCAGCGAGCGAAGCGACTATCGATAATGTTATTTTGCTGCCGGAAATCGAGTATGCTTAGTGCAAAGAAATATAATTATGCACTATTGCCTAGAGTTCTATAACATGACGCGATGTCTTACACTTCTTATCATCGATGATATTAACATATCACAAAGACGCTACATTCTTTGCAATGTTCACTGCTTCCGCTTTGCAAATTGAACAAACCGCAAGCTGCATGTTATTTGGCATGGAGGAGTCGTCTGCTGTAAATGGCATATACTATATTTAGGTTATATTATATGCACTTCGTAATGTATATATATATATATATATATATATATATATTTCATATTTCATCATTTTCATCACGTGACCAAGAGCCAAGCTCGAAATATAGTGTGATTTTAGTGTTCAACTTTACGGTTTTTAGTGTGAAATTTTATGTGAACCTTTTTATATTGCACTCTGAGTGTTTTTATGAGTTTTTATGCTTTTTAGAAGTTTTTATTACTCTATTAATAGTATATATATAATGGGACTAGTCTAACAATTAAACTTTTTTTCGTAATAAATATTAAAAGTCAACTAGCTATTGATATGAGTTATTGCTAATGTATACTATTCCTGGGTTGGTGAGATATGAACTTCATTTTGGTAAACTTATTACAAACCTGTCTTTTAAAAATAGACCTTTGCAAGAAGGAAAATGAACAATGTGCTGGAACAAGGGTTATATAATGGTTATGAATTTGTATTATATTTTATTAATAATAAGAAAAATATGTTTCACATGATGATATATCTTCCAAGGTACGGACAAATAATAAAAATATATAGATATATTTGATAATTTAAAAAATTCCATTTTCCATTAATTATTTATAGCACTAACTACTTAAATTATCAAATAAAAAGTAATGTATAAATGAATAGAAATATACTTGATAATTTTATTGCAAAATAATACAGTTTTAGCTAATCTGCGAGTACTTCAAATTTTAAATTAGAAATATAAATACAATATTACTTACATTTCGCAAATGGAAAGAAAAACTGCATGTCAAATTTCAGGTGCCTTCTACTCGTGTTTCCCAATGTAAATTCGTGAATTCGAAATGTTTTGAGTATGTGGATTAGTGTGTAGTTTGTTGCCGGTTTTCTCTTCTGATTTTCACCATTTTCTCAGTAATTAATTTCTTTTCAGGGGAAACGCATAAATGATAAAGAATACAATTCAGGTGGTATATTACCTGTATAAATTATGCGATCACGACACTTTAGTGTGATTAAAATTTATAAAACGTGAAACTTAACATTCTTTTGTATATTTAGAGTTCCATAAATTAATATTTAAGTTAAAAAGGAAGCGTTTATAATAATTATCTGTGACAAGACACGCCCATTTCTTTTATATCCTTTCGGTATAGCCATAGGCGGCACACAAAACCGACATAGTAAATTATTTATGTAAAATTACATGTCTCTTCGGCCGAAGCACTACACTAACTCACATCGCTGCTACAGTTGGCAAACAGCAGCTTTGTCATCTGCAAAGCGACTGCAGCGCCAGTGCAGCCTTGCTGTAATATTTTAACACTATATAAACTTCGCACCCGAGAGCACGCAAGAGCTTCCAGTTTGTCAGAACATCGCGTTACAGCCCAGCGAGTCTCCAAATTACCGTATAAAACTCGTGATTGGGACATAAACTTATTTTCCTTCTATCAAAAACCAAGCATGAAGGCTCACATCCACCAATTACAAAAACTTCATAATACTGTAGCGTTATTACTTTCTTCTTTTATTGATTGATAGATTGGAAATTTATCTTACTACGGGTATTCGTTTATGATTTTCAATGAACTTTCAAATTGTAGCGTGGTTACTTTTAAATCTAATTGGTCCACACTACGTTAGCGTTATGGCCAAGACAAAATGTTGTATATTTAAAAGAATCTGCAAATCTTTTTAGAATGGCATAATGGCGGTTGCTCATATGCTGTTTTACAAAACATGCATTATGTTATGGTCTCTTTTGCATTACCTCTTTTATGCTTCGTCCTACAAAATATTGCTGGTGTAGATTTTTTATTCTTAGTAGAATAAAGATCTTCCAAATATAATGCATGTAGGTATACAAGTCATATTTTAATATATGCGATACATAATATTAATATTAACATAACATTACATTGTTAAATACACACATATAAATAACTAAAGAAGCAGAAAAAGAATACAACACTTAAATGTTCACAGACTATAACGAGCGATAATTCTACGAATATCTAAGTGTTTTATTCTTTTTCTGCTTCTTTAATTGTTATTTTAGTTACAACGTTTTTAATGTTACTTTATTTTTAATTTTAATTTGTATGTATACATATATACATGTATATTATTTATATGCTTAAATGTAATTTTTCTCCAGTATTCTATAATGTATTAACCTCTACTGCATTATACCTTGAATTAATAATCATAGACGCTCTGTTAAAACCGACTCTCCTCTGCCGGTAGCCCAACAAGCCAGTCTTCACCAATATGCTTTTGACACATGTTTTTCCTTAGTCCTCATGGTCCTGGTGGTGTAGTGGTAACCATACTTGTTTTCTGAACCCAAGATCGCGGGCTCAAACCCGGCCAGGATCGATGGATTTTTTCGGGGCGTAAAAATCCTAAGTATGGCTTCCTTCGGAAGGGAAGTAAAACCGTGGGTCCCGTGTCGTACATTTACGGCACGAAAAACAACCTCAAGCCTGAAAGAAGAGGCCTCTGAGCAAATTTTGTCGGCCGTTTCACGCCCTGAATAGAATGGGACGCTGATGACCGAGATGTTAAAGAGCGTTCATAAATAAATCAAATCGAACAAAACAAATCTTAGTCCTCATAGATGGTGTACTATCTTCCCCCGCTCGTACACTCAGAGATAGAGAATAGAGAGGTGGCAGCCATAGCTCTACATAAGGCTCGCACCCATTTCAGGCCTAAATCTTTATATCCAATTTTTCCCTCACTGGCAACCAGTTGTTTTAGCTTCTCCTATGTTGGATGCTGCGATCCCTCTGAGTAACTTTCACACCGCATACGTCCATTAAGTTGGCCGTGGGGACATGTGGCATACGGGGGATTGTTATTGTCAGCATTAAACAACATAAACTCTTTGATGTCATGTGAAAGAATATGGTGATAGTCTGTGCATGAGCATGGACGAACAATAAGATTTACCCTTACAGACAGCGGACGTCCTGCGGCTTCAGTACGAACGGCAGCAGAAAAGGCCGAATTCCAGGGAATGCTGGAGCGATACAGAACGATGTACATATCTTAAGCGGTTGTGTATGTATTCAATCAATCTTGGTAGTGTAACCAGGCGGGGAGATAAAACAGTTTCGGAACACAGAAACAGAAGCAATAGTATGCCGTTTTAGTTGTTATACAGCTAAGTATAATTGGAAACGTTAAGCTAACAGTATAACATATAAATAAAATAATAATGATATAGGAAAAGATATACTTTTTTATTAAATACACATACTTTTAGTCCTGAAAGTTGTGTGTGTATGGTTTTTTTTTTTTTTTTTTTTTATATCTTTAGTTAGTGTTATTTTTTTACTACAATTTCTGTTCAAGCGCTTTGTATTAATCTTCACAAATTCAACTATTGAAGAATTCGTTTAGTTCACGTAGCTCCTGCATGATGAACTTTTATACTTATGCTCCGAGGCGGCTAGGAATCCGAGGGGGCAATGCGCGGGCTTAGACGAGGTCCCTAGTTTTTCCACAGGACCGCCTCTCGGTACCACCAAGGCATCATCCGAGAATACCCAAGGAAGGCCTCCAGACGCTAGGACAGAAATTGTTTCTAAGCGCAAGCCACTGCCGCACCACAAGACACCAGCCCTCCTCGCCTGACGCTTTCGAGCCTGTAACTGATGCTATGAAATGAAATGAAAGGAAATGGGAGAACTGGAAATTTGTGTAACATAAATAACCATCTCAGTATTCGTTTATGTGATCAGAGAAACTATGAAAAAACCCAAAGCCAGGATGAACGAGTCTCAAGCGTTATCGTCTGGGTTTTACTATAATTTACAAATTTACTTTAGAATTAGATCCTGAACTTGTTTCATTGACTGTGTTTTCTGCATAACCTTGTAGTTGCTAATCGTTAGTTTTCGTGTCAATGGGCACAGACCAAAATTCTTCACTCCCCTTCTACACTGAATATCTCGCTGTTGTCTGTTGTCACAGCGCTTAATTGAAGTGGCTGCAGTAACAAGGAAAAGTCGTTTTTACCTCCGTCACCTCTCTCTCTGCATCTGTCACACAGACTTTCCTCCTTTTCATGGATACATTTTGACAACAAAGTCGTTTTACCTACTTCCACATCTAGTACTTCCGAAGAAGTACTAAATGCCTTCCTTATTGTATCTATAATAGACAGCTGTTTTGTTACCACTTAAGGGTCAAGTCTATTTTGCATATGCCATATAACAGAGTTTTTTTTTTTTTTTTTTTTTTTTTTTTTTGTTTTTTTCAGTGAAAAATGAGAAGAACAAAGTACTTCTAAGAAAGTCAGAGGAGGAAGGACATCAATTTAAACTATCATAGCAACGTTTTCAATAAGTAAAAGTATATTGAGTACGACCTAAAAGTCCTTAAAACACAACTTGTGGGTTAGAACCGAAAAATATGCATACAGATGCTATAACAATGAATTTTAATTATTACATGTATATTATAGCAAAATTTGAGTTTTTGTTGTTTCCTCTCACCCGAACCCTGGTATTTCGTTGCCAGGATTTTTCCGCTCTCTTATTTCACATAATTTTATTCCGTTTGTTCCGTTAAAGAGCCTTAAGGTATCGAATTCTTTGGAAGGGGAAGAGGTTCCGCCAACTTCCGGGTGTTTTATCTGGAATCAGCGTTAGGGATCTATGTCTGTGCCTCACCATTTGGACATGTGTCTCCTTCAACTTATTCCTTCCTCCCGGAGATGCTACCATTGATGGGCACAAACTGCCAGCAGCTGAGCAATGTACTCCTCCAACCCTAATAATTCATTCCAACTCAACGGTCTGATAAAAACAATGCTCCTTCTATTAATCAAGGTCTGTGTACTTATTTTTCCGTTCCTAATTAGCAGCAAGTTAAATATTTAGATCAACTCATCTCATCTCTTTCTGGATCTTCCTATGGGTTATTTTCCAGTGAGTGTACTACAGTGCCACTTTTGGTAGATGATTCTCAACCATATTGTCGACATGTTTTCTACATTTATAAATATTATTATTTATGTCATCTACTATGTTTGCCACTCCAAAGCTGTCCTCTTATACAGAGTGTACCGACAGGTATATCAAACTTTGGGGAAACAGTCCTTGCATACACAGGTACAAATACGACTTATGAACACGGGTCTGGAAATGCTTTATTTCCTTGTTAGAGTCCTTTGTTTGCAACTCTGCTTACATGATGTGAATACTAGCATAGCCGTCCTGTGGTGATACCCCACAACATGACATATGCTTAACAGTACAGTAGGTAAACAGTTTTTATCTCTGGTAAAATCTGGGGTGGGATTACTCTCAGTTGCTAACTTCACTATTATTGTGGTCGTTCTGTGCCAGGTAGTCCGCTTTTTATGCTACTCACTTAATTGCTTGACGCAGAACCAAGCACGTAGTGTCAGTTCTGTGTGTTTACGGACCTCGTTCCATTTTCAGTAAAATGAGGAGTTGCAGATGCTGATATGATCTATGATTAGCGGAAGATATAGAGTCTTCTTCCTCGTATTCTGCAAGGCTGCCAGATAATACGAGATACTCCAGGGATACATTAGCGCTTTACAGTGCCCGTGCAAAGGCGGGTTGATGGATGTATACGTGCTAACGGAGGACATTTTTAAAATTTCACATGATTTTCTGTTTCGCACAGTTCTCTTTTTGAACATTCTGCTATGTGGTACAGATGTAAAAAAAGGCTCAAACAAGGGAATAAAGTAATTCCGGATCCATATTCATATTATATTTTTTATCCTGTATATGCGAGGAATGTTTTCCCTAAGTTTTGACATACCTTTTTATTACGTCCTGTGTTTCGTAGGTAATCTCTTTTTGTGACTCTCAAAAGTCTATGAAGAAATCTCATTTGTGTTTCTTCCAGTTGTCTTTCCTTATTTTTTGTTAAAATCCAGCATTCCCTTTCATACAGGATTACTGGCTAGTAACCGATTATAAAATCTTAAAATGTTGACTTAAAACATTCTTTTTAAAATTCAGTTTATTCTATTGTATTTACAAAGGGACTTTTTTATTTGTTCATTTCGAAAATCTGTTATACAATTTCCCAAATACTAGAAACTTCCGAGTTTGTGAATAATTTTGTCTTTGATGATGATTTTTATTTTTCTGATAAAATTTCCTTGAAATGCCATCAATTTTGTCTTGCTCGTTGAAATCTTCATATTAGTATCTTAGAGGACCTTTGTAGATTGTCCCTCGTGTCTGATACCGATCATTATATAACAGAATGCTTAGGAACTATTAGGAATCCTTTTGGATGTGTGCATTTCCATCATTTACGGTCTGGTAAACGATGGAAATAATATATATAAATAATATATATATATATTATTGTTGATTTGTTTTATTTACTGACGCTCTTTAACAACTTAGGTCATCATCGTCCAATTAAATTCAGGGCGTGAAAGTGCGGATTAATTTTGCTCAGAGGCTTCTTCTTTTAATATTGAAGTTCTTTTACATGTCGTAAATCCACTACACGGGACCCAGGGCTTTACTCCCTTCCGAAGGAAGACATACTTAAGATTTTCATGCCCGAAAAAAGATTTATTGACCCTGGCCGGGATTGAACCCGCGATCTTGGATCTAAAAGAGAAAAATTGTTACTACTATATCACTATGACCGACATATTTACAGTAAAAAGTAACAGGAATAGTCCATAGTCCTTACGAGTTTCTTTATATTTGTCCAATATAAAAAAACATGTTAAGTCATGAAAATCCAACCTTAGTCGTTGCTTAAAATTAAATAGTACATACTCGTGCAATAGAAGCTGATTTTCTGCCAGTTGAACCATCCCAACATTTGTTCATATTCCCAGACTAATGAAATTCAACGTTATGTGGGAAATATATTGCCAGTGCAATTGTGCAACAGTTGTTTGTAATCGTTTAACTTTCTGCTATTTTTAAGGTACTATTTTTCTGGCACTTATTGGATAGATATCACATCCATTCCATACACACATAGGCAGGTGTTTTCAGGTTCCATATTTTTTGCTCAGATAAATGGAATAATAGCGCGCTCTTTCTCCCTTGAAAACGCATTCAGTATCCTTGACATTTTGTAACTGTTACTGCGCGCCTTTATTTTGGAGTATTAAAACGGGAAACTTACTTTTTGAATTACTCTCCTACATACGTGGTACTGTAGTCAGGATTGAATGTGTTTTCCCAAGTGTTACACGGAACAACTTATCCTACAGGGTCACTACAATCTACTGAGTAAGCCTGTGCACAGGGTGGGAGGCTAAATGTTCCATATTCAGCATCCAGAAGGAACGCTTGTTACAAACTTCCTGAAGTCCTGGAGCTTAGAGCCGAGTTAATGGAACTTGCCCCCGGAATTCTGCAAGTTTACAAGAACCGGCACGGCCTCTCCTCCCTACACTGCGTTTTACGATGACTATTGCATAAAACTTTATGGTGCATACAACATCCCGAAGCTCGATATATTCCGTATCAACAAATCTGTAGGCTTATCTCTCTCTTTCTTCCTCTGTTTGCAAATCACAAAGTACTTAAACGCTAGTGCTCAATATTATTAAATATTTGATGAAATAATCCTCTTTTCTCCCTGTTGTTTTTCACTGATTTCCAAGAAACGCTTTATTTGTAACTTTAATACAATGAAAAAGAGTGATTGACTCTGTAATTTTCGGGATACTCTTAACCAGGGTGAGATAAAAATCGATCTACCCAAAGTTCGTTTTTAACTTTCAGATTTGTTCATGTATAAGCAAAGAAGATTCCAATTAAAGCAATGAGGCTGAGCCTACCCAAAATAAACATGTTGGCTCTCATGTGCTACTTTATATTGATGAATTGAAATATTAGAACATTCAAAAAGTAATGGCAACAATGATTCTAGAGGTGACCATCACAATCTTGTATTATGCTACAGATCAGCAATGGTTTCAAAAATATACAATATTACAACTACAGTGACTGTTTCTGTTTATAGTAGGAAGGCTGTTCAATAAAAAAGAATCATACTTTTTAGACAACATAACTTCTCTCGTCCTCATAATTTTGTTTGTCTTTCTCAAAGTAGTCCCCGTTGGGTCCTAGGCACCTATTCCAGCATTTTTGGCAGTCTTCAAAGACATGCTGGATGCCATTTTTGACATGTTCTTCAGATACGCCCCCGCAGCCTTCACCACCTCTTCTGATCATAGAAAATGCCTCCCACGAAGGTGTTTCTTCAATTTGGGGAAAGGAAAAGAGCTCCAAGAGGCTAAATCTGGATATATGGCGTGAGGGACACATTACACATTGAGTTTATTGATATGTTCAGCAACAACATTTATGATACGCGGCCGTGCATTATCGTGGTGCAGCATTCAGTTTTTTTGTAAGGTGTTGTGACCTTGTGTGATATGGCTTTGCAGAGTTTTCAGGGCATTTCTGTAGTATTTTAATTACGTTGTGAGTCATATTTCCCAGCAGAAGCAACCATTTATTTTTATTTTAGCTATATTTTTTGTGCTGCTGCTGATAATGATGGTGATTTCCACATAAAGATTTGCTGTTTGCTCTCAAGATGGAAATAATGTAGCCAAGTAAAATCAACATTAATTATCTTTGAAAGAAACTTCGCAACTGCAATTGACGGCCTGTGGTGCCTCAGTAGTAAAAACGGGCGTTAAATGCTATTAAAAAATCTGCAACTGCTTGCAAACCTGCACGCAGCAGTCATGGAACCCACCATGCACAAACACATCTCATGTACAACTTTTCAGTTACCCAGGAACATTTGCAGAATTTGTGAAATTTTTCTTACTGTTATTCGACAATCCTCCTTCAGAATGACGCAGCGATGTTATTGCTTTCTTCCATTAGAGCATAAACGAGAGCCCAGGTGCACTTCGTTTGAAATTGATTGCTCTCCTCTTTAAACATTTTCAACCTTCCTTGAGCTGTGCTATAGGAAAAACAAATTCTTTCAGGCCTCCTGTAACATTGCATTGGCCTCAGATAAAGACTTAATGGGACGAAAACAGACTTTCAGAACAGCATATCGCCTCCATTTTGCTATAGGCGGAACTGAATATGTCTCAGCTTGTACACCTTTCATGGACAGGAACAATAAGTGTCAACATTGAAAACAGTATCATGTGGGCATTATGAATTAAACTAACACAAATTGATAAGTTCAATTTTAGGGCCAGAAATTATGTGTGTAAAAGAAAATAAGGTAATTCTTTATTGAACAGTCTTCTATGTAATGCCTTTCCAAAATAACTGAATTTCCGCGCATGGGCAGTAGAAGATTGCTGATCCATTTGAAATGCGCATACAGAAAATTGGAGGTCTGCATTAAGCTGAATGGTGGTGAAGTTAGGGTTGAGTGGTAGAAGAAACCGAAGTATCTGGAGAAAAACTAACCGTCATCTTTTCTTCCGCTAAAAATCCCGCTAATGGCTGCTGAGAACGAAACTATACCACCTCGGTGGAAGGTGAAAGATGGAGTCTTTACTGAGGAATCATATGCTCTGAATTATTTTAACAGTTTATTTGAGCTTTTGCTTAAGTATTGTTTGGATAACAGTTCTATAATAATTGATTTAAGTAATATGTATTGAGACTGAACATAGCAGTACGATAAACACCTTCATTTTAGCTCTATAGTCCGGCTGAACTTGGCTTATCGCCAATGCAGTCCCTTGCCACTGCGTTTGTTATTACATAATTTATTGAGTCGATAGTTACTCTAACATTTAAAGCATTACATGAAATTACATACTCCCGAGGGAAGATAGGGATTGTCGGACAATGCATTGTTTACAGTCAAACTTTAATGCTTCTTTTAGCTGGGTATCCTGGCCTTGGGTGTTCTAGTGGTTTCCCCATGTCACTTAGGCAAATGCTGGATCACTATTTATACATCACGAATTTTCCGTTCTCCAATTTTCTTTTAATTCATCCCATAGCACCAGTTTCAGGGTCGGGGGCATCAGACGTTGCGGGTTGGTGCCTTGTGATGTGGCGATGACTGGCTTTTTGGAAAGTTCTGTCCTAGCGTCTATTGAAGTCTGCATGGAAACTCTTCGGGGGCGTCAGGGCACATGGCATACAAACTTGGTGGATCGGGAAAAGCTCTCGCGGGGACTGCCTGTGTCTCGGATTTATCACCTTGTGAAGTTACGGACTCCGCTTTCGCCCGCGCATTGCCTCCTGGAATTCCTGGCCTCCCGATGTAGCCTTCACCTCATCTCTTTCTCATGCAATGTCCCCTTGGGGTCATGTGTACAATGGGCACATCTAGCGGCCTTTGTGTGCAAGTTCCTACGTCGTAGTTCATCCTATTCCTTGCTATACTTAACAATTCTTACTTAATATATTGGTTTCCATTTAAATATCGATAAAAATTAAATGAAACACCATCTGCCGTTTTACCATATTAATTGTTCTTCTGTCTCATCTTGATCCCTGTGATGTATATTTGTGTTAATTTGTATGCTTATGTTTATTACATTAGTTTATTCTACTTGTTTGTAATTTAATTAATATTGTTTAATTTAGGTAAATAAAAATAATTTTGCGAGAGCCAGCTACGAAAGTTTAGAGATGAGGAAAAGTCAATTTTGAAGAACTTAAAAGGAATTTTTCATGTTGTAGCCGCATCGGTACCAGACAACGATTCTCCACACTCCCGCATTCAAGAGTTTTATTTTAATAGTGTTTAACACCCGTTTTTGCTAGTGAGGTACACAGGCAATGGACACTTATGATACATGAGAAGAAAGGGAAAGAATTTTTTAAGGAAGGAAACGTTCCAAGGTTAAGTTTAGAGTACATTCATGCATTTTGCATTTATGAGGACCGAGGAAAACCTGGAAAAAACCTCAGTTAGGGAGAAGTTCCTGGCGGGATTCGAACCCTAGACCTCCCGCTCACGAGTTCGCGCTTTAACGACCTCGGCCATCCGTGGCGGGGCATTCCAGAGTGTGAGGATAAACAAACTCTCCCGTGCACAGGCAGCCAGTCGTTACATAGAAGCTGGATAGAGCATACGCACTATGCTTCTTTATGATTTCAAAAGTGGTTTAAATGGGTCCCAAAGCCTTGAGCGCCTGCAATAAGCTTTCGGGGACCTTGCACCATGTAGGGAACAGTTTTCCGCTGGTTTGCGGAATTTAAAGAGGGCCGAGCTTAACTGCAAGGTGGGGAGAGAAATGGGCGTTTGGCAACAGGAGTAACCAAGGAAAACAATTGTCGCGGTGGAAAAAATGTAAGTGAATGCAATCGTGTAACATTTAAGGACATCGAGACAGCCTTCCAGATGGTATCGCCAGCAGTATCAAAAATCCTGCACGATCATCTTCGATCCAGGAAAGTTTCCTCCCTAGGTGCCCACAATTTGAAAGATGCACACAAGTACACCCGCATCGAATGGTGTGTAATGTTACTGCAGAGATTCGACGGAGGGAGCTCAAGTTTGTGATATCAACACGGGTATTGTATTTACGAATTTGACCTGGCAACCAAAGGCAGTGGGAATCGTTCCGGATAACGATCCACCAACGAAAGAGAAGAGAGGCCGAAGTGTTGGGAAGAAAATGGTGGCCACATTTTTTTCAAAAAGTGGTCATGTAGCCATAATTTCTCTGCAGCAGCCAAAGGCAGTTACTGCTCCGTAGTACATCACAAAGTTTTCGACAAGCTCCGAGAACGCCGTTCACGTACAGGACTCAGGAGGATTCTGCTTCACACGACAACGCCTCTGCTCACGCGGCTAACATCACCATTCAGTTGCTGGAATCCACAGAGGTTAGATTCATAGCTCGTCCTCCCTATAATCCTGATCTGGCTCTATGCGATTATTTTCGCTTCCCAATGCAATTGAGGAAAGCGATTTTCCAGCCCTGAAGAAGTCGTGACTGCACCCTTGAGCAAAATGAGTGGTAGGTGTGCTTTGATAAGTGGTTTTTGAGAATGAAGAAAGTATATAGAGTGTCATAGTTTTTTGAAAAGGTGCAACTGTTGGAGTGAGCCTACTCACTCCTAATTTGACATGTCTCAAAGCTTTTGCAGTGACCCTCGTATACACTTAAATTATAGAATCTAGGTTTGAGTAATAAACTTATTCACTAAACCTAACTTGTAACTAAAATTCGATTCCACTAGTTATTCATACTTCTTTCAGAGTAATTTATTTTGTTTATTCATAGTTCAGTGTTAATTTTAAATATGTGGCATTAACTCAACAGTGCATATGTCATTATTTAAATAATTTTCTATATGTCTTATAACATTCAAGTCATTAATTAGGATTGGACCTTATGGCCTTAACTCTGCCAGTAAGGTTTATTTCTATTATATAATCGAATATAATTTCTCTAACACGTAATTACTTCATAGCATTTATCTTAGCTCGGTTTGGTTTCAGCAAAATGGCTCGTTAATGAATGACAGATTAAGGAATTTTTAACAAATGAATATTAAACAGATTTGTTGATATTTTCTTGTCAGCCCTTCATCATGTCACTGTATCCATTTTTCCCAATGGTGGCCTGAAGAGTAAAATATTTCAAATCAATCAAAATTCTACAGGACTCAAAAGCAAGAGTTTTGGAATGAGATCGATCACTGCAGAAAGTCATTTGTGATTAGCACTACGAGCTTAAAGATATGATAATATGAATTAATTATATTTCAAATTAATTATTTTACGAAACGACACACTTTTTACTTACTTTTCTTTTGATTTCAAAATGAATAGCAAAAAGATTTCTCAAAATATACATTCTTTTTAACGCTTTCTTGTATTCCATTATTCTGTTGCTAACTAGGGGGAGAAGGAATAAAAGGTAAATATCAATATGAATGCTTAAATACAATGAGTTTATTTGAGTTAAAGGCCACCTGAACGAGGCTGTTTACTATGGAAATGCAGTTATCCAAACCGAAAAAAGGGATATTAGATCAGTATTTGTACGTAGTTTTACTGCAATACATTCGCCGCCACTACGTAGAAAATTCTTGTATTTCATCCTACTTCTCTTCCATAGGGGACATGTTTCTTGTCATTGAAAGACCTGTCTCTCATAACGTTTTAACGAGTTGGCAAACAATTTCTCTACCTGGATATTTTCTTGCGAATCTTCTTACATTTCTTTGCAAGACTGTTTTCATACTATGCATTTATCTTATATAAAATTCGTTCTTCAAAAGTATATTTATGTAACGACTCACTAGCTCATAATTTACACCATTGAAAGCTTTGAGTAACGCACGAACGCACAACCACTCGCTGACAAATTCCCTCAAATTGGCTATAAGCTGCTGCCTGCACATGCATTATATGTCCTTGTTTCCTGGCTACGCTGTAGTGGGTAGTAATTAAAATAATCTCACTGTAGATGTTAATCCATTAGCGATAACGGAAGCATCAGGTGCTATTAGGTTACGTATATGTCATTAAATTTGATATAGTATAACTGAACTCCTAAACTGACCGTCATAAAGACCATGCCCTTTCTGGCCTTTGCAACAACTTCTTTCACATGGATACATTTCCAGAAAAGCTACAAATTAACATTTCAGATATGGCGCATAACTAAAATACAAACATTTACCTTTACTGGCTTCGCTTTACGAGTCTGTAGCCAATAAAACAACTATTATAATGCCTCATAAAAACCCTTTGTTTGTAAGGGAACTACAATGTGGTTTATAGCACCGGAAATGTGGTATGTCCGGAAGCTGCAGGCAGCTTGTCGGTTAATATACACAAAGTGCTTTGTGGGGCAAGAGAAAAGTATAAATTGGTTGCAAAGTGTAAATACGAGGACAAGGGATTTGCAAGTGCATCTGAATATGTTCAGATTGCAATGCGTACAATGGAAGACTCAGAAATAAATGCATAATTAAATAATGTATAATAAAAGAACGCACTTACTTGGCACACAAAATAAATAAATAACTATATATATGACGAGGGACTTAAACTGCCACTTCAAATATCTCGTTTACTAATATTGATATCGACAATATTTTTGGTTAAATTTAATGCATGCAAATCTAGTCTACAAAAATACATATTGATCATAGAGCAACAGTATGCAGGAAAAATTAATATTTTTTTAATTTATCGATAGCAGTAAATGTAGTGGATGTTAAACTAAATAAAACTGTAATACATTAGCGTTTTCCGCATACTTTTAATTCAAATAGTTCACGAGTAAAAGATTTTTATAACATATCCTTTAGATGGAGGGTCTGTGATAAAAAAATATAAACTTATGTGCTTCTCATATGTTGTCATTTTGTTTAGTGATTGTATTAAAAGTATATTGCCTCATTTAACATGTCCCAAGTGAGCTGGAGAAGGTGAAAGTAAAGCTCTAACTGGAGGAAAAGTTCTCGAAAGGCCCACAGAAACAGCTGTACAACAATGCTTCACTGGTGGAGAATCAGAGTAGGTATTGCTTTTTGTTACAGTGCAGATATACGAATGCTAGAAATGGTAAATATTGAATACCTGCGGCAATTAAACTTTTAGTGAAGAAGGATATGACAGCGACAGACATTTATAAGAGCATGACAAATACTCCAGGGGCTCTATGCATAATATTTTACAATTTGCAAATGATCCATTCAATTCAAACGAGATTATAAAAGCTTGGAAGATTACACAATAGCCGAAAGTCAAAAATATTACCATGCCGAACATTGTAGAAAAGAGCACGTTATAGCACGTTACTGAAGGATCGTCGACTAAATTTCTGAATCTGTGGATATTTTGAGCGAAGGGGGTGTTTCACATTCTGATGGAGTAATTAAACCTGGAAAAAGTATCTGCAAGACAGATGATCTGCCTGTTGACACCCAGTCAGAAAAAAAAAGTATAATGCAAACTTCTGAGAATTCTCAGAGATACCAAACTGATTTTAGCCAATTCGTGACCAATGTTGAGGTATGGACACCAGAAATAAAAAAAATGGAAGCATTATGACTTCCCACCGGCACATATAAGAAATGGGCTGTAAAACCTGACATTTATTTATTGGGATACAGAGGTATCCAACTGATTGAATATCTTCCCAGTGGAGTATCCGTTACTGGAGCATGTTAACCTATATATATATATAACTATAAAAATAAATTTAATTTAGGGCCGGGGAAGAGGATATTTTTGGTGTATTTTCTTTAAGGCACTCTTTCATTCCTTTACATACATCAAGCAAGGCCTCTAGGATTATGGGGCACTGTTGCCCAAATTAAAAAGTAAGACAGCCAGTCGAAGATGGAATTTTATTTCGTTGCGCATTTATTGTTAAGAACGCTTGAAATATGAGAATCCATGAAACATCGAAAACACTTTTTTGATCAGCTGTAACGTACCAAAATAATCTGATAAACATTTAAATACTGTCTGCAGAACAAATTATATATTTCTCAAGTAGATATTTGCATATATTTATTTAAGTAATTAGTTCTATATAAAATTAGAAATTAATCGAGTACAATTGGTTAAAATGATTTATTTTTCACTTTATTGATTTGATAATAAAGGGAAAATGGGTTGATTATTCCTTTGCTCCTAAACTGAGATATATTATTCTGTAATATAAAATCAGTAGTCAATTAAATAACTCTTCAGCTTTGCTTTAAATAATGTATAAATTTTTATTGATTTTGTTAAATAAGATTACTTATTGAAGAACTTCATATTCGTGTGTACTGCACTATTTTGGAGTGAGCCTATTTTGATTCTACCCATATGTAGATTTGTAATACATTTATTGATTTGTTATTCAAAGAAATGAGTTTTGTGTCCTGCAATGTTTCATTTTATAAAAAATGAGCGACTTGCACATGTAAATATTGTTAAGGGGTAAATTTTTGAACTCTTTGAAGGTGGTTCTGCCAAAAGTCTTTAAATGTTGTATTGATAATTCTCAATAACTTTTTTTGCATGATGGCACCATGCAAAATTCTCCACCATTTACATGGTGGAGAATTTCCAAAAGTAAGTGAAAATTTGTGCTTTTATTAAAACGTGTGTTAATTTAAAATAAAACGAACTACATATAGTGACAGCTCTTTGCTTGTTTCATTAGGTGCAGGTGTGTGTATTCACCTTTTTCAGGTCCTGGGTCATTAGCATTTAAATATGTTCGACTCAAACGTTTCGCGCACATGTTTTCAATCAGGTGTGGGCATGCGGAAAATTTTTATTCAACCGTAACTGAGGTCTAATTATTTATAAGAAAATTAATATTTGCATATAAACTGTTATTTTAAAGTATACTTTAAAAATACAACATTAAAATTTCTATGTTTGATCTTTATTTACATCAGTAAACATTGATGTAATCGTATTCGTCATTTTGTGTATGATCACATTTCCCTTTATGTGTTTTTGTTTATTTGCTGAAATGTATTTTTTCCCTCTAGTGCTAATCTTCCTGCCACATATTTACTAACAATACACCAGTCTTTGTTGCCAATTTTGCAAGTTTTCTTAAACAGAATAGGGTTAAATGCCTGAATAATCGTCTGTCGTTTTCAGAACTAAAACGAAAATTGGTACAGATGAGTGACGTCTCAGTAAGCAGCGGAATTATTTTCGTTTTAATAGATGTACGAAAATAATCTGTACTTGTCTATTACCTGCACTGTATGATGTTCAATGAGGGACTGACTGTTGCACACTGTGATAACTAGTAATGAAGCTGGTTGTGCAGAGTTTGAGTATGTAATAAACTGAACACATTTCTTCCATTTAAATTCTGATTTTCTTACTTGAATCCTGGGATATTCTCTTTAACATTCTAGTTTTTTTTTCTTTTTTAAGTGTATTATTGAGCTTAATGGTAGATAGGCATTCCTAACGGTAAATACGGTCTTCCTAAACATATAAAATTCTAAATTGAACCTCCTATTTAACTCTCTTATATTCGTTAACCAGTATTTTTTTTTTTTTCTTTCTTTCCCTCAATTTTTATTAAGATTTATATGCAACCTCTGTCTGCTTTCCGTGGTGCTATTTTTTTCAGATGTCGAGGCAGTGGCCATTAAAAACATTAAAATAATTCAAAAGTGTATTAAATGAGTTACTGAATGTCGCAATATAAACTTCGCCTTGGTACGATTGTACCGAACAGATCGCCATACTCGAAACGTTCACCAAGCTCTGTAAGGACTACACCAATACCGCACATATTGCAATGCTGAACTACCATGCGATCAGTGATTCTTTCCCCCGCGGCGCGTGGTTTTTCCTATGAGCAAACCCCCACTCATTTCGAACCTTGCTGACCGTCACAGTCGTAGCGCCCTGTTCCCGGGTGTATGCTGTTTCTTATTTCGACAATATGCATAATATAATTTATGCCTTGTAAGTTTACAATGGTATAACATGTCTTAATGTACAATTCATATGTGTGGTGAAAGAATCATGGGACAATTTTTTTGAGTAATAGGTGATAGTGTATCTGTGAATATCATACTAACCCCTCTTTTTCAGAGAATTAGCCGACAGAGAGCGTGATCATGCCTTTTTTCAACAGGACCCTGTCACTGCTCACATTGCGAATAATTTCATGAGGGCAATACACAATGTGTTTCAACAAGATGAATTATTAGTATGGATTTATGGCTACCTCGGTCCCCCGATTTAACAGCCTGCAATTGTTATCTCTAGGCTAAATTTAAAAAAAAAAAAATGCCTGGAACCCGCACACCACACAAGAACACAAAAGAAAATATTCGTCAGGAAATAGTTCGAATTTCTCAAAATGAACTGCAGAGAGCGATGGATAATTTCCTAAAGAGATGTCAAAAATGTATGGAGATTGAAGGCGGGCAGTTTCAACAGCTCATTTGATAATTTGTTAAGTAAGAGTTTCTTAAATTGGTTTGTGTATAGTTGAATGGTTGATTTATTCTTTTACTTATCACTAATCACCGATACCCGAATGGCCGACTAACCGGCGAACAAGCCGCGCGCTAGCCCAGAGGCAAAATTTCAGGGGGAAAATAAAACTGATCGCACGGTAATGTTAAGGATGATCATCTGGTGCCCTGTATCTTGTCATTAAGAGGAGCGTAGAAACAAGATCAGAACCCAAGACAGCAGATCAGCTTGCAAGGGTTGACTAATATCCTAAAAAAAAAAAAATAGAATCAGAAGCAGCCTATAAGGACAAAGGGTCATATGTCCCAGTCCCTCTGCCGAAAGAGCACTCTTGGAATGTTAATTTTATACGATATTGTATTTCTTTTCGTTGTGAATTAGCAGTTCCGTAATTATTAAAGAACGGTATAAAGATAGAAATAAACGAAATAATGACACATTCCTCTTCTGAGCACGCAGCACCTTCCATTTTTCAGCATCAGCGAATCATGACAACGATGACCTCATAGGGCTGGTCTAGGCGCTAGAAATGTCCGCAGCAGGCATATTCGTGTATCTGGTACCACTATAGGAGTAGATCCTAGAAGTAGGGCTGCAGAAAGTGGTCATGGACAGCAGTCAATTTAAACTTTATTCACGAAATTGCAGACCAATGACCCTCATATTCGGATACATTTCTGTCATTGTATATTACGGCACGTAAATGAAAAACGAATTGATACACGCCTAATATCCTTAATTGTTGAGGCATAGTTTCATGTACTGGCTATATTTCGACGGGTGTAGAGTGCAGAAAAAAGCAATTTTATACATGAAACCTCCTTCCACAAAGAGAAAATTTGTATATGGTGCACAGTAAATGCATACAGAGTAATGGGGAATTTTATTTTGTGAGAACATCATAAATTCAGAAAGATAAAAAATGGTCTTCTGACAGTCTGTGGTTTCTATTTATTTATTTATTTATATACCCTGGCAAGAGTTAACAGCCATGGAGCCTTCTCTTTCACTCTACCAGGCGAAAAACCAGCAAAAATACAAAGTACAATATGCATAACTATATAAAGTATATAAAATGCCCAGATTATACATATGTAATGAGACATATATATTACATATTTTATTGTAATGAAAAGTAATTAAAATTGTGTTAGAATTCCGCTTTTCTTCATAATTTTTCTCTATTACAAGGGGAAGGAAGGAGGAAGGGAGAAGAAAAGGAGGAAGAAGAAGCAATATTAACTGTTGTGGTTCCTAGATTTAAGATGACAATTTAATCTGTGTTCAAATTGTTTTATCGTCCCACAGTCTCTGTCTGACTTCAGAAGGAAGGGAGTTCCAGATTCTGCGAACTGACACGCTGAATGTGGTGGTGCAGAGATGTGTTCGGTGACGAGGAATATATAGTTGAGTCATATTCCGAGTTCGTGGTAGGGTCAGGTATAGGGTCAAGAGAGGCGATATATTGAGGGTTGGAGGTGTGGAGGATTTTGAACAGGAGCGTAAGAGAATGGAAAGTTGTACGTTCTTTTAGAGGTAGTCGTGATATCTGATTGTGTAGGGGTGTCACATGATCAAATTTACGAGTGTTGAAGACGAAGCGAACATAGACATTATGAATGTGTTGTAATCTGTCGATCTGTCCAGTATTCTGATTAGAGTACAAGACATCACAATAATCAAAGTGAGGCATAACAAGTACTTGAATGAGATTCTTTTTGAGATTGAGAGGTAAATCTTTTGCTACGTGTTTTAATGTGTAATGTAATTAAAGGAAATATTTTTTTATGTATGGGTTACCTGACTGTGCCATTCCAGATCGGAGTGTAATAAACTCCTAGGTTTTTTGCCGTGCTGGTATTATTAATCACATTGTTGGCTGTCACGATGGGCGACACATCGTTTCAGTTTATTGTTCATAGTGCACTTTTATGTCCCGCGACTGTAGCCTGTGATTTAAGTGGATTCCGTTTTAGTTTAAATTTTTGTGTCCAGAGGGAGATGGAGGTTAGATCTTCATATATTACAGACACGGCATCATGGACAGAACGAGGTGAAAGTACAGTTGTAAGCATAAGGGATAATTGGTTGTTTTTTTTATCTCTTTAGCAATGTTATTGATGTACAGCATAAAAAGTAGTAAGAGTCCAATTCTGGGGAAACCATGCCTTAATGAGGCGCCAAAACAACCGAGAGTTGAAAAATAAATTGCGTGGAACAATTCCACAAACATTAGAAGAGGTGGGGGAAAAAAAATTAGACATGAAATTGAATCAATTTTAGAGGATGAACTGGTGTGTTTCAATGATAATTTTATAAAAAGATGCCAGAAATATGTGCATGTAGCAAGACAATATTTCCAAAAGTTCCTGTCATAATGTTCGTGCTTAATTTCATTGCAATTGTAGTTATAAATGCGAGAACTTGACCCAGTTTTGTGGATAATACATTTGCCTCGCCTGGACCTACCGCTCTGACTGCCGACCTGCCAACTACCGTGAAACGGGCGACAAAACCATGAATGCAGTGTCCACAGATAATTAAATTTAAATTTAATAATTTCACTGCTTTTTAACCTAGGATCAGAGTCCTGGTGGGGACTAAATAAAGATTAATTACCATTTGATAATTTTGCTGTAAATTTCATAATAATGACATCAAAATTTATTTTGAAATGCACTGATGTAATAAACGAAAATATTAATTTATATACTTTACAGTATACAAATATGGGTAATTTAATCTGCCACGTAACCTAGATGCCATTAGGAGACAAAATGTTAGCAGTCTTACCCAAATAAAAAGCGATGCTTTTAATGTATGCAGCATTAAAATGTCTGACTATTTGGTTACATTTCAGAAATAGGATTCAAATCGTTGTTTACGATGTCGAGGGCAAGAGCAAAGATTCGAACCGTTTTACCCACGGCACGGAGTCACGATATGCATACATGAGATCCTATTACTACATATTTCAGCAGAAGAAGATTGCTCCTTTTCCCGTATGCAACACGTAGATGCGATGCAAAAACCCTTGCCGTGTGTGTGCTCGAGTTTTCCGTATGACTTGTGCAATGGGAGGCAGGAGAAATATCCAAACAAATATACTTTCTCTGTCATCTGCTTTTCATATGACTTAGATATGTTTAAATTCAGTGGCGTGCTAGAATCCTTCAGACGATAAACGACTGAATGTTAAGTAAAAAAAAAAAAAACAAACAAACAAACAAAAAACAAAAAACCACCAACAATCTACGATAAAATCTCAATTGGAAAAACACTGCTCAAAACAATTAAAGGGGCAAAAGTTTGAACATATGATGTGTTACCGTATTAGTTTAGGATTATATATATATTTACAGAAAGTTTAAATCTTTATTTACCAGTAGTGCACATGTTTACTTCTATTTCACGCAGGGATGCTGTAAGCCGAAATTACTAACAATGTTGAAAACTAAATCACGGTTGTTGGAAAATGACATCTGTTGCCTGTAGGTGAAGGGTTCACCCTTGTACTCATTGCTTACATTTATATAGTCAACTTGAAATACCACATGAGAAACAAACTGTTCTGTTTGCTGCAGGAAGGTTGAACTATTCGCGCAGTGACTGCGAGTTTAATGTGGCTAAATCTGTTATTGGTAGGACATGAAGCGCTTCACTGAAACAGGTACGCACTCTCTGAAACAGGTCAGGGTCGGAAATAAAACATTGTCAATAGAAGACCTAATGTAGTCAATTTGTCTTCTTCGGCGGCGCAGAGCTACTGCTCAGAGACACAAAAATGATCTGAGGGCGGAACGGGTGCAAATGTCAGTGACCAAACAATAAGAAACAGACTTAGGGAAGCAGGTTTAAGACCATGAAGACCTCTTAAAGCCCCGAGATTAACGCCTGCCCACAAGAGAGACTGGCCGAGATTTGGGCAGCTTCGTCACTGGCTCAAGGTGCTCTTTACAGACGAATTTCGCTTTCCGCTAACACAGCGTGATTGAGGTCTGCGTGTATATTGTGGACGTTTTACAGAAACAGCAGCCAGGAAAGGGGCAGATTCAGTCATGGTGTGAGGTAATATCGCTATTTATAGCCGAACAGATGTTACAGTGGTCAGAAAACAACTTAATGTTAGCAGGTACATTGTTGAAATGGTACTAGACCATGTTATGTCTTTTGGGGACCCCCGGTTTGTTTTGTAGTAAGTTGATTGTTGATTTTGTTTGTTTACGAACGCTCTTTAACATCTCAGGTCATGACAGTCCCATTCAATTCAGGGCGTGAAGCGGCCGACAAATTTTGCTCTGAGGCCTCATCTTTCAGGCATGAGGCTCTTTTATATGCCTTAAATCTACGATCCAGTGGTTTACCTTTCTTCCATCGATCCTGGCCGGGATCAAACGGCGATCTTGGATTTAGGAGGTTTTGCAGCAATACTATGTTAGAGTGCTTACAGCAAGAATCACCATGACCACCCTACAGAAGCTCCAGCTTCGAACAATGAACTGACCTGCTATGAGTCCTGCCCTTAACCCACTGAGCATTTATGGGATAAGCTGGAGAAACGAGTCCGAGACTGTCCTGTAGCTCTTCAGATTCTTCAACAGCTTGCAGATGTCCTTATCGAAGAATGGAGGAACATTTTACAAGAGGATGTGTGTACACTGGTGAGCTTTCCTCGAAGATGTGAGGCACATGAAGGCCATATCAGATACCGAAGTGATCCTTTATGTGCAAAATTGATATTAATTGAAAGAGTTTATACTTTATTTTACATGATTGTCCTTAATTTGAGCTTACAGCATGTGAAACGAGAAGTAAACAAAATATAGAACGTTGTTAAATAAAGATTTAAAATTTCTGTAGAAAAAATATTATCCACTCTAAACTTAACTACTGTAGCAATACAATGTTCAAATTTTGTCCCTCTAATTGATTTGAGCAATTTATATCAAGCAATTATGTTTTTTTATACTACAAAAAACAGTTTTTAAGCCCTAAGATGAATTTCTTCATACTCATCTGTAATAGATTCTTCTAACAAACATCAAGGATAGTTAAATTCCATCGTTCCATCTTGGGAAGCAATTTTGGCTACCACTTCCTCAAAACTTTTTTTACTTTTTCTCAGTCCTTTCAGTAGGTGCATTGATAATTCTTAAACGAGATAGCTCCTTTCTGCCTTTAGAATTCCGGGAGTAACTTTTTATTCCCTTTAGTGCTGAAAAATGTATTTCTACTAAAAATGTAGTGTCAGAATTTATTTGCATTAATAATACAAAAAGGTTAGTTTATTTAAAATATTATTTTAATATTCATATAGTGGTAAATGGTTTTGCTAACTAACACTTGTTTTTATTTTGAGGCTGTCACTTCTGTATAGTATAGTTTGTTTGTCAGTCAAATGCTATCAAATCATTTTTAATAAGAACATAAAGCACTTTAAGAACTTTTGAGCTTTAAGAACTTTTTTCAAAAATGTTCATAAATTAGTAAGTAGTGAAAGTAAGTATAAAAAAGAACTATTTCATCCTAGAATAATGTTGAAAGAGAATCAAAATGACTGCCATTATTATTCAGTACTTTGTAATATATACTTTTAAAGTTGAAGTTTGTCTTCTACGAAGATGTTCTTCCTTGAGACGCTCTTTGTAGGTAAGCCTCTTCATTGTCGTTGTTTATTATGACTCTTGGGTAGCAAATTTCTTGAATTTTCTACTTATCACCTGCTTGATTATGTATCAGTATTCTCATAAGAAGTATCGGGTTTAAGTGTGGTGTTTTGTAAGATTTTAATGCATTTCTTTCGTTTAGTAATGTTATTTACAGCCTGCCATGGTTATTATTGCGTCAAACGTCGGTTGTTAATGCGGAAAACATAAAATGGAGGTGACAAAATTTAGAGTATTTCTAAAGCACTACTGTAAATAAAGTTGCTGCCCCTGCTTGAAGAATATGCAAAGTGGAGGGAGAAGGCATGGTTAGTGAGCTTATAGCACAACGATGGTTTCAGCGTTGCAATAATAAAAAAGAAAACAAAAAAGATATATCACGTCCTGGAAGACCTAAGATATTGATATTTAGAATACACGCAGAGTTTTAGAAGAAAACCGGCAAAAAGTACACGTAGACTGTCAAAAGAACGTGGTGCGTCAAAAGATACCGTACATCGCCACATTCAGACACTTAGAAAGCGCACAGAAACTGAGCAGATCACACGCAGAATACAAATCTATCGTCATCTTATTGCTAATCCCATGAATGAGAGAGTTATCCAGAGAATTGTAACCTGTGCTGAAATATGGGTATATTACCGCAACCCTGACATCTCGAAACAGTGACTGAATTCCCACAAGCCGGCCAACAAAATCGATTCGGCCCCAAAGTAATGTCATATGTCTGGTGGAAGGTGCGATTCACTCGCTGAAAGGTGAATCTAATGACTTTTGCTTTGAAGAGTGCTTTAATTTCTTGCCAGATCACGTTTCAAATAAACGTTTGCTTAAAAACTGACATTACTCATGAGGCAGTACCTATAATTGAGAGAAAAACTTGAAATATTATAAAACTAACTTAAAACTATGTACCTGAGCCATCATCATCAAATGTTCTAACCTAATACAAAATTTGTCTAGTAGTTTGATTTTATCCATGCGAAGAAGGCGGGCAGCAATAAAAGTGTAGGGATATACATCCAGAATTAAATTAATTTAAATGTTCTTTTTAATTAATTTCCTAATTATTTTAAAAAGAAGTAGATTACTTTATCTTTTACGTGTGAGCATAAATGCATTAAAATTGAAATTATGTTATGTACTTGGAAGTTAAATCACTATTTATATACTAAAGTAAAATCTTACTTGAAAAAATAAATTAAATAAATAAAACATTGACGCATGAGAATGTTTGAACTTTTGTAATTCTCAGTGCTAGATACCTGTTTTTAACCTCGCGACAATCAGCCCACGTGTGCAATGACGAACTCTATAAGAAAGAGGCTAAAGGTCGTAAGATCCGCGCGCAGACATTTCAGTATGAACCCAGTGCGTAGCCGAGTAGAACTTGAACAAATTAACTCTTTGAATGTTGCTTTTTATTTATTGATTTTTTTGTCGTAGAGTGTTCAAGAACAAACTGTTATACCATAGTTTAGATTTTTAACACAATAAACTTCGTAGAAGAAGTTTATTTATCATCCAAAGAAATCTTTCATTTTTCCATTTAAAATGACCCACATAATTGGTGTGCCCGCAGCGACCTATTTTCATTAAATCGATGCTGTGTCAATATTGCTTCACTTCCCTCATATTAGTGTAATGTAATACCTACAACGCATTCTATTATTCAGTTCATTATGCTTCGTAGGAAGTTTAAAAGTAATTATTAAATATTATTTATTAAATGGATTGTTACAATGGCAAAATAAATTATTCCAGAAGCAATGTTTCATCCACTTTCCGGGCATGGACGCTACTGATTTAGTTTTAATACAACGCAGAAACGTATTGTAATCACATTAGTGGTCACCAGTTTCTGGGTGAAATTTAATAGAACGCATTTCGTAAATGAGCTGGAGAAAATTTGTAGCATTTTCGACTCTCACAATAAACAACCAGTTTAAAAATTGTATAACAGGTTTTTGCCAAGTATAGCCAAATTTTTAAATAAATCCGAAATGATAATGATGATGATGATGATGATGATGATAATAATAATAATAATAATAATAATAATAATGTAGTACTTTTTATTTTTATACTACAACATTAATTAAAATATTCTGATATTTTCACTACAAGTTTAATGGTTTGAAGTCAAAAGAAAGGTATATATCATAGATTTCCTTTTAATGTTTTATATTTTTCCCCCGTTTGTTTAGAACGTTCTCGTGGGTACAATAAAAGTAATAGTGATCATGAAAATATTCAATATACGTGTGTCCAGTAAAATCATTACCAATAATAAGTGTGTATATCTCCTAACTTAGTTAAGTTAGAAATATGATTTTTATTTTTATATTATGTAGAAACCGTCCAATTTTTGTAACAATGAAAATTATGACGCTAATGCGCCTTCGCGTTCTATGAAAACACATAGAGTTTTGTGAATTGGTACAATCGACTTTTAGAAACTAGATCTGTGTTAAGAAAGAATGGAAGCGACAAAAAAAAATAAACAAAAACAGTGACAATAAGAAATATGAATAACATCTACACTTATAGTGACAGAATAACAGTCAAAGCACGGCACTTACATTACGACAAGTTGATTTTCTTTTCCCCATATTTTTCAGTTAGGCTGGTGCACTTTATCAGACATCTGAAAGGTGGCTTCATCTGAAAATGTGACATGATTGAGGAATCCATCATCACCATCACCATCACCATCACCATCACCATCATCATCATCATCATCATCATCAATGTGAGATAACGTTGAATCGGCGAACTCTGCCCATCTTTTGGCTGCAGTTTCGACATTGTATGCTCTAAGTCGCAATCTTTTATGCACAATATCGTGAACAGTGGACTTTGGAATGCCTAGATCTGAACTGGCCCATCGAATTGATTTCTGCGGGTGGCGCTAAAATACTTGTCTAACATCTTCAACTTCAGCTGCAGACACTGTTTCTTGCCGCTTTCCTTCTTTCTTAACACAGAACCGGTTTCTAACAGCTGATTATGCCATTTCACAATTTTATGACACTCTGGAGCATTTGCACCATGTTCCTGCTCGAATCTTCTTTGAACTGCAATTGGGACCTTTGATTTTGACAACCAACAGAAACATTTCACTTTCTGCTTAACTATAAATCCCGCTATTTTAACTTTATATGTTGTCATACAACGCGCAGGCGCAATAACGTCATATTTTCATTGTTACAAAGCTTGGAGAGTTTCTACATAAAATAAGATGAAAATCGTATTTCTCACTTAACTGGGTGATGAGATATTTACATTTCTTATTGACTGTTCTATCGGACACACTGTATAGTACAGGGGTATTGCATTTGTAAACTTAACTTTAATTTTTATATACACAAGCTGAAAATTATGTACATTAATCAAATAATACGTTTGGAACATATGAGTGAAAAATATGTAAAAAATATGTAAAAATATGTAAAATATGTAAAAATGAGTTCCTTTATTTAATTAGAAACGAAATTTTGCATTAGTTCATACTTTTAACATTTACCATCATTTTTAACATGTTCCATGCTAATGGGCACCATCAGATTTAAATTGCGTTGCACGTATTTAATGAGCCCATTATAACCGACTGCATTAGCTCAGTTATTTTAGGGCATCAGTCCGCATAGAGCTGCAAAAAATGCAGAGCGCAGCTTCCAATAATGTTAGGTAAGCTCTCTGTAGTAGTTTATCATCCGGAAAAGGCAAATGGTAGATCATTTAAGGTGAAAGCCGTCTTCGGTATCATTTGTGCTACCATTAATTGAAACATTGAGCTCTAAAATGGCACTAGTTAGTAAGCTACCGTTTTTAGAAAACAGCAAGAAACGTAATAACGCCAAAACACATTTTAAAACTACCTCCTCTTTATGTGCTGGAGCTGTATGTGCAGTGTTACATATTTTCAGTATAAAAATAATAGCTTTTCAGAAAGTATAAGAAGTTTTAAACTATGTTTCAAAACTGCAGACTAATCCCTTTTAGACCTAAGCAGATAGATATTACAAAAATTAGTATATTAAAGCTATAAAAGTATATAAGCTCACAAAGTATAATATAGTATAGTATAATATACAAAGTGTATTAACTCACTGTAATGTTTACACATTTATTATTGAACAGAATAATGAAGGAAAATGAAAATACTAGACATATTTTCAATAGCATTAATGCCTAATTATTTATCAGTAAATTAATAATTGTCATATGCTTAACTGTGTGGATCTTCATTATACTTTATCAATCTCACAACAGCATTTACGAAATAATCACCGTGCACTGTATTTAAGATATTTATGCATAATCATCCACTTTGGCAATCTTTTGGGTACTAAATCAAAATATTCTTGAGGTACACCCAAATAGAGAAAGAAAAACAGCAAACTTTCAAAGTGTTATTGATTTTTTTTTTATTTAGGGACACTCTTCAACATCTCAGGTCATCGGCGTTCCATTCAATTCAGGGCCGATAAATTTTGCTCAGAGGTCTCTACTTTCAGACTTGAGGTTCTTTTACGTGCCGAAAATCTACAATATGGCACCCACGGCTTTACTTCCTTTCCGAAGGAAGCCGTACTTAGGATTTTACGCCCGAAAAAACCCATCGACCTTGGTCGTGATTGAACTCGAGACCTTGGGTTCAAGTATGGCTATCACTAGAACACCGGATTAACTTTTAACAGAGAAAAGTTGCAAGACTCCTGATATTAAAAAGCAATTTATTTACTCACTCACAATGAAATCATTTAAATAAATAAAACAATTTATAATAGTGAATTCCGTGGTAAATAGTACGTAGAGAAATAAACAAAGAAGCCATATTTATTCATGTTTTATAACTTTAAATATACCAAAAGTTTTTAAAGTGCATATACTTTTGAAATATGTAATATTAGATTATGAACTTTCTGGATATTACAACTTTGGAAACCCTAGAAAGTTGCAGGTACCGAAACAGCCGTGATATATAATACTTTAAAAAAAGAATGATGATATTGAAGAAGAGGCGTGAAATAGGAGGCACTTATTTTACGACTCCTGTTTAGTTCATTTTACCATATAAAGTGTTTCAGAAAGCCATTATGTCTTGGAGTTGTCAAGGTAAAATACCGATTACATAAAAAAGAACTGTAATATAGACAACTTTATAGCTAGACCTTACTGAAAGCAAATTTATACAGTTTGTGAAGTAAAAAGCATAATTAAATCTAGACAAATTAAAAAGGACAAACACATAGGTAACATTGAAAAATTTTGAGAAAACTTTATGGGAATTAACGCGACTCTTTCTGTTGCTCTGTGTTGATTCATCGTCGCCATGACACTCTTACACGAGCAATGAATTAGGAAATGCTTTTAAAAATGAATTCCCAGCTGGGAGTATTGCCACTTTCTATCATTAACTGGAATAGAAAGGTGGCGGCCTTTCAAGAGACTTTTACAGCTTATATCTCTACAGGGACTTTCCTTATAGGCGGCATGTAGGCGAAGAGCTTTATAAATCTGAGGGCAGAAGATACTAAAGTTATATGGCAAGGTATATACGTCAACTAGGGTTAGAATCTGTGTCCTTCGTACACAGGGCGTGCCAGAATGATGGGACACATTTTAAATACACATATGTGTGGAAAAACATATCGAAAGTATAAAAGTTCAGAGCACTTTTCATAATTTGAATATCACATACTACTGTAAATGGTCATCGTCTATAACAGAACATTCTTGGTTATCTGTGTCACATTTATCATTAGCAAAGTACGAGGGTTGTTTTATAAAGAATATCATATTTTTTTTAAAGGCACTATCCTTTTCTTTAAATATTTTGCTACCTTCAAGCATAACGTACCTTGGACTAATTTCATTTTAGTAACTTTCTGTACCGCCTGTGAGAGGTATGTAAATTGAGACATGTTCAGTTCTACGAACAGTATGCTTTTGTCTGAACAAATCTTCCGTTGAGGCCCATGGAGGCCCTTTCTTTCCTATTGAACAACTCGAAGTTTGTTTAAAATGTTTAAAGAGGGCAGGCAATCACTTTCAAAGGTAAATGGGCCCGGCTATACAGTTGTGCTCTAACGGAAGAAAACATTAACACTGCTGCTGTCATTGTGAGAAGAGATCGTCGAATAACATCAACAACCTTTTCAGAAATTCTGAAATTTTCATTGCGTTCTGCCTACACGTTGGTAGCTGAAAAGTTGCACATGAGATGGTTTTGCACGGTGGTTTCCAAGATTACTGATTCGCAAACAAATGGACGTTAGTATGGAGATTTGCAAGCAGTAGAAGACAGTGTTACAGCAAGATAACGGGTTTCTTTCGAAAATAATGACAACTGATAAAAGCTTGACTACATTATTTCAATACTAAGAGCAAGCGGCAAAGCTCTGTATGGAAATCTCCATCATCACCAAAATTAGAACACAAATGTGGATAAGTTACGATCATCTCATTTTTCTATATTCAAGGAATGTCTCAGCATGTCGTTGATTGTTGATTTCGTTCATTTATTTGCGCTCTTTAACATCTGAGATCATTTGTGTTCAATTCAATTCAGAACGTGAAAAGGTCAACAAATTTTGCTCAGAGGCCTCTTCTTTCAGCCTTGAGGTTTATTTTTCATGCCGTAAATGTACGATACGGGACCTGCGGCATTACTTCCCTTCTGAAGGAAGACGAACATCCATTGATCCTTACCACTAGACCACCAGTACCTACCAGTACTTGCATGCACAACTGTACTGAGCAAGACTTCGAGATATCCCAGAAACCTCCAAGTCCATATTCTTGTTGCTTGTTTTATATTTTCATACATTACATTGCCTTCGAGATTAAATATTTATTTCTACCACTTTCGCTGTTCTTCTCACTTTGAAGAACACAAGCCGTTCTAAATATGGGAATATTTGTGTTATTATTTTATTTATTACTACTTTTTAATTTCCTTATTTTAGTTATATTTTTCCAAGATTTACTTTATTTTTCATGTTTATTACATATATTTGGAAGAGAAGCTGCTACAAACTACAACTATTTTGAAGTCTCTTTTTACTGATGGAACATTCTACTCAACAGAACGGATTTGGTCCAGAAACAATCGATAAAAGCAGGCCTCAACAATGCAGCAAGGTATTTTTGGACAAATAAATCACTTCCCCAAAAGTTTACATAAAATGGAATTTTGCTTCCCGCCTTGAGGAGTTCCATCACAATGAAATTAATAGTTTTCCATCACGTTGACGACATTCTATAACAATAGTGACTACATTTTGTTCAGAATATGATGCTTTGGAATTTAATGTGTACTTTTTATCCCCTTATATATAAGACTGCGATATTGTCCTAGATTTAGAGAGTGAAAATGTACTTTTACTTGTGTACACATAACGCAAACTGGTAGTCTGCATAGGCGAAACATGCAAAGTTACCAGATTCACCCTGTACTTGTTAGTGCGCCAAAGGGTTAGCACAATGTACAAGCTCCTGGCGTGTCGGTTTATAAAAGCTTGTCGGCCTTCGACACATTAAGGATTCCCTTTGACATGCAAACCGTTAACTATTTCTGTCATTAATATTCTTTGGTGTACCGTGTTGACACTCAGGATGTACAGTACATTCATTGCGCCCTCTAGAGATTTTCTTCCGGTCTTTGAAGCGACAGAAGCATCAAGAAATTTGGCTTATTTGTCCCTTCTTGAAATATCACTTCAGCATGAAAGTTAAGCCAGTAAGGTAGTTATGCAAAACTTCTACTGTATGCAACTGCACAGCATTAAATCAGCCCGGTTAGCCGTGTTTGTGCTCTCAGATGTTTTAGTTATTCGGTATTAAAACAAGTGTAAAACTTTATGGCTTATCGACAGTCAATCGCTGCGTGTAGTAACGTTGCCAAACTAAGTGGGTGTGTGCAGACTAGAATCCTATACGTCAGAGCAAGCCTCAATGACAAATTCTTGAGTTTTTGAGAATTTAACACTCACTCTATACTCGGGAAAAGAATTTTTTTTTAAAAAATGTGTACTCATTATGCATAATGTTTCTTCTTTTGTTAGGTTTATGTACAGAGAACCCATTTTATTAACTTCCTGTGCTATTTTAGCGCAAGCGAACATAGGCACACACTAACACACGATTGTCTAATCTCTATCGTAATGCAGGACTGTTTTGTTTATATGTGCGTATTAAATTCACTACATCGGCCTCTTGCTTAACATGTATAGTGAGGTTTTTTGAGTTACAGTTCACCGTAGCACCTCTCCCAGTACGCTGCCGAGCTCTGTCGACTAGTAACTCAAATAACTTCGCTTATTTACAACAATGCTGGATATTTTATGGTCCTAAGTCATTCTAGCGTTAGTTCATTGTTTGCCAGCTGTTTAAATACAAGCTTTTCGAGTGAAAGTGAATAATGAAAAATGCTGGAATTCATGGTGTGATTCATTCATTCATTCATTTTTTTTAAAGGGGAAATCAATGAGGGAAATATTGAGAGAATGTTTCCCTATATTGAGTGATGTTGTTCTTCCTATGAAACAGTTCATCTTTGGGTAAATGAGTTAAGCATTGAAGGCACACCACTTCCTGGAGCTCCAAAATAAGCGGTGAGACCAGAATTCATCAATAAGGTCTATGACAGTGTTTTGGTTGATGGCTGAGTGAAAGTGTGCAGAGGACACGGGTATCTCAGCTAAGCGGAATCATTTTATTTTGCATTATGAGTTACATCTGAATAATCTTTGAGCAAGTTGGGTGCCACGTGTGGAGCAAAAACGAAATTGCTTGTGAACATCAGCCAACTTTTGGAAATGTTAATAGAAATCCAACCAATATTTTGCGGCTTTTTGTGACTATGACGAAATGTAGATTCATTAATATACAACGGAAACGAATCAGCAGTCTAAACAGTGTGCCGCACGGGACAAACCGGCTCCGAAAAGGCGAAATACTCATACGTTCCTACCGCTGAAAAGGTGGTGGCTAAGGTTTTTAAGACGTAAAAGAAATTCTTTTGATTGACTACTTGAATACTAACATGAAACAGACATACAATAATTCTGGTATTTATACAAATTCTTCGTATTATTTATACACAATGTTTACAGAAAACTTTTGTCCATACAGCTGCTAATTTCATTTGAGAAAATGCTCAGGTTTAGCCAGTTTTGGCTTTTTATAAATAAGTCCCAACAAGCCGGCCTCCTCCCCTAGAAGTCAAAAATGAACCCGGAGAAATTTTATCCTAGTCTGTTCGGTATACTTAGCCAAAATATGCATCCAGTCTTCCGGTTCCGAGCAAAATGGACAAATTCTCCTGCAGTCCTCATCAACAATATTACGTATCTTTCAAGCTCCCAGTCTAAGCCATGCTATTCCCGACCTCTGTTTTATGCCTAGCTCCATGACATAGGTCTCTTTACCTTACCTAGCTTTAATTACGCTCTGCAGGTCAAGAGAAGATATCAGCAGCATGCATTACTCTTCTATTTCCTGTCATTTTTTGTCAGACAGGCGTCTTTTGACCTTTTCAGTATGCCATACCTGTTTTCATTACCCCTGTGCCAAATATCGTTTAAATCCATTTTTGGTAATTCCCGCTATACAACCACCGCCCACCATTTTGGGTAATGCACGTTGTTTAATTGGTGCCGGTAGCATATTGCTCTCAGGGTTGTTTGTTTTCCATTAAACATTCTTAGCCAGCATCTAATTACAATTATTTTGCTGTAGACTGCATCTTCCCAGCATCCTACTTCTTGTAGTACACCATAGTTCAGTGTGCCCCTCCTCATCCCTAGAATTCGCTTTCAGAAATCACAAATCCTAATTTATTTACATCGTCTATTTTATCCTATTCCCAAGCATCACTTTTATATAACAACGAGGACCTAACCATTGCCTCATACATAATTTATCGCCACTCGTGAGCGGACTCGTGAGCCGCAGGTCTGGCAAATGCCGGGAGGTACACTAAACTTCGGCCTGGAACGTTTTCCTCAATAAAAAATCCTTTCCCAATATATCTTTTCATCTCCTTTACGAGTATCACCAGTGCCCATCGCCTGTGCTGTGAAGCGGGTTTTAAGTATGATCTTGATGTAATTGGTGTTGGGTATTTCCCCGGAGTCTCGCTTCGTACCCCAGGTCCTTCAGGGGCCCGAAGTCGCCTTTTGTGTCCTCGTAGTCACGGGAGGAGGGATATGAAAGGGAAGAGTTCAAATCGCACGACAGTTTAATTCATTAAACGCCTAGAAGTGTTTATTCACACGATACTTTGTTGTTGGCCACCTGGCTCGTTACCTCTTTGACATTAACACCACGAGCTATATACGCTGCCTGAAATGGCATTTAACGCCCTAACACTACATTATGTGCCTCTTGTCTTTCACTTCCCTACTGTATCTGGGTCTACGTCCTGGTAATTACTGTACTGTACTGATTGACTCGGACTGCATTCAGGGAATTCGTGTGCTATACTGCGTCGTCTTCCACTTATATGCCAGTTCGAACTGTCCCCTCGTGTTCGTGAGAGCTCACGGGGTTCACAGAGTAGCACCCACGGATTCTTCAAAATATTGAAATATTATTGGTGAGCTCTTGTGCTCCCAAACGCTCTCACTTAAAATACATCAATTTCTGACTCCTCATTGGGGAACTCATAATCATACGATGAAATGATGTCATCGACAACACCTGTTCATTTTTCTATCTTTAATGAATTTCGGAGCATCTTCAGCAACTACGGATCCAAAATACCTATTGTTCGGCTCATGCCGGATACCTACATGCACTTAGTTTTGTCACAATAGAGAGACTTATTGATCGAGCCATTATCAGTAAGTGAGAGAACAAGAGATTACAATAGGCAGCCTTTTCCCTCTCGTCAAAGGGGTATACGTCCAGGTAGCCAAATACATTTTTGTAACACATGAAATATTCTTGCTTGTTACTATAGGCTATATAAGATATTTAATAATTATTACTGTTTAAATTATATAAATACATTCGCTCTCGGGCATGCGCGGGTGTAAGGACCTGTTAAAGCTGCCTCAGTAGTAAAAATAGGCGTTAACCACTATTAAAAAACAAGTTTTTATTGTTTTGACTGGCATATCCGGTACTCGAGCTAGAAGCCTCAATACCTGCAAGAGTTGACTGCTCCCCTTGAGCTTGACAAAACTGCGTGTTTATTCCATTTTTCACTCATGTCGAGTCTGGTTCCAAGATAGTGAAATGTTTAACGGTCTAGATTACTTCTTTCCCATGTGTCCATTTTTTCTTTCTTGACGTAAATATGACCACATTTTTAAAGGTGAGAGCTTTAACTTTAGATCTGTTTACTTGCATATCCCACTGTTTACAATAATCTTGCAATATATTTAGCCCTTTTGCTTCCTATCGTCAGCAAATAAAGTAATAGATATTGATCTTCAATTAATGTACATCTACTTCTTCGTTCAACATTTCATTAACGATATTATCAATAACAACAATAACGGTGATAATATACAACCCTGTTTAATCCCCTCTCCTCTGCGCTATGTTGTACTCAGATCCATTATACCGAGCAGTCTTAATAACACATTTGACTTCCTTATATATTGTCGTAAGACCTTTAATCATTTTCTTGGAAAGCCTGTAGAGAACCTATTGTTGATATAGCATCATTTTCTGAAATATTATTCGAAATTTGTGCGGGTTTTCCAAACTTCATTATATAATTTGTCAGACAATATATTTCAATTTCATATAATTTTAATGGTTTGCTTCTTTAAAGCTCTGAAAAGCTGAAGTGTATAATTTGAAATTGAAGGCTATAACTGAATAACTCACCATGTACTCTTTACACTTCAACTTTAATTTATCAATTCCCTTACGTTTTCTAAAGGCGAGAATGTGCGTAGCAAACACGCACGTAATCTCATCAACTTCGCAACGGGTCTTTGAGGACTCTCAAGAGACAGGACATGCTCTGAGTGTATTTTAAAGGAATGTCTTTGGAGGTGACGAGGTGACAACCCAGCGTCACAGGAAATGAAATTACTGAGAGCCATGCCGTTGTTTGGAACGCCTGTCGAGATTGGTAAGGTGCAAGTGACAAGAGGACGTGCAGCTGAGAGGAAAGTGGCAGCGTAAACTGAATAAACAGCGCAGTAAATCATTTTCTGAAGAAAACTTTTATGTATATCTCATCAAGGCGTGTTTATTCAAAGATCTTGTGGTGGGTGGGGCAAGCTTCCTAAACCGTAGGTCACGACCCCTTAGTCCAACCTCTTTGGTTGGAGCAGGATTTACAAATTAAAATAAAAACAGCGCATCAACACATTAACTTTATATTCGAAGCATAAAGAGGGGGGAAAATAAAAAAAGTCAGTCGTTTTGTTTGCAACTAGTTTATGCTATAAGTATATATTTTATCAAATGACGTAAGTGCTAGCATGTTAAAAGCAAATACCTTTCATCTTTTCAAAAACTGACAAATGATGCATGTCTACTTTGAAAATGGCATGTTTTGTTAACAAAAATTAAAAAAAACATTTTTATGAAATTATTATGTTAATGCTGCAGTTGTTGCAAATGCTTATGGGGTGTTCAGATATGATTACAGTAACAATGTTTTACGAATACCATATAATCTATAGGCAGTCATTTGTAGGACGAAGGACTACGCCATGCAGTCGCCATGCCATGCTGACGCTAGATGATGGTTGTAACCAGAGTGTGTAGGTAAGGGATAGGGTTCCCTTGTTATCAAGAAAGAGTGGACAAGGAGGAAGGCGACTAAACCGGGCAAAGATGGACTGTATGATTTTTGCGGAAGCAAGGCATCAAAATTGAATTAATTCATAGACGTTTAACTGCGGTGTGTGGTCTACAAACTCATGCACAGAAGACCGTTTATAACCAAGTCAATGCGTTCGCCAGCGGCAGGAAACTGCACGCAAAATTTTGAATACAGCTATTCCGGTCTCCCAGGTACATTGAAGTTGTGTCTGAATGGATTATGTATGATAGAAACATTAACTTCGATGAAATGAAATGTCATACAGGCCCTCGGCCATCAATCCCGATGCAGGGGTCTCTAACGTTTCTATCGATGATAACTTTCAGACGCCGATGGGCCAATGTAAACTACCCCGGTTACATCAAGGCACTCGAGATGTCCCGAGGTCACCGAAGGAGGCCCCAGATAGGAACTTTTCCTGGGCGTAAGCCTTTGCCATATCACAATGCACCATCCTACCTCGCCTAACGCTTTCGAACCTGTAACTGTAGCATTATGGAATGAAATGAAAGGCAATTGGAAGGCGTTACCGCCTGAGCCAACCCTCTCGGTAGAACTATTATTTTACTTTTCCATATACTCCCCTTCTTTATTCAGCATTTCCGGTAAATCAATACAAGTTTTTCATATCTTGTTTGTACTGCCACCTGTTTACTTCAAATTTCAGTTCATCTTCACTTTCAAACCGCTGCCTACCGAGGTACTTCCGGAGTTGCACATAAAGCAGAAAATCACTGGAGGCAAGATATGGTGAATACAGGAGATGGCAAAACATATCCCTTTTGCACTTTAAAATATTTTCAAAATAGAGATACTTGCTTTTTGGATAGTCGTCGTATTGTCGCGGCCCACTAGTGCAGAGCCTACCAGTTAAATATTGTTCTGTAATTACTCATCGTCCATGGGTTGGACAAGGAGCGTAGCTGCAACTCTGTCCAGAAGAATTCTACCTATCCCCAATAAAACTTAAATAAAAACTTGAGGATACCGAGTCAGGCATGCTATACAATTATAAATATTTCTATAAATTAAATCTTACCTTTATTACTACGTATAATAAAGTTGCAATGAACTCAATGGGTAATGGAACCAAGGGACAACAGGCAATGTCCTCTCTCTTCAGGCATACATTATCGTCTCTCAGAAAGTCATTGAAACTCTTATTTCTTCCCCAAGCCTCTCTTGCGCAGACTCTATCTAATTTTCCTCACATACATGTAATATTTCCAAACCGTCATTTCTGCTTCTGAATGAACTTAGTCTTACAATGCATTTCTTTACATTGACACAGTATATTGAAGTCATAGATGCAGAGTACAGTCTGTTTTGAAGTTGCTTGAGTATGTTCGGCTA